>CM035612.1:16359214-16754214 GCA_020496755.1 Channa maculata
CATACACTAAGATCACTATACCTTTAAACAATTTTGAAAAGTCCAAATGATGATGTCATGGCTTTTGAAGCTTCTGATTGACAACATTTGAGTTAATTGGAGGCACACCCGTGGATATATTTTTAGGGTACATGGGAACATCATGGGAAAATTAAAAAAAAAAAACAGGAAGAGAATTGTAGACATCCAAGTCTGGTTCAACCTTGGGTACAATTTCCAGATGCCTGAAGGTGCCACGTTCATCGGTTCAAACTATTAAAAGCAAGTATAAACAACATGGAAATGTATAGCCATCATACCACTCAGGAAGGAGATGGGTTCTGTGTCCCAAAGATGAATGTGCTTTGGTGTGAAATGTGCATATCAACCCCAGAACAAAAGCAAAACAGCTTGTGAAGATGCTGGGTCAAGCTGGTGAGAGAGTGTCATTATCCACAGTGAAACGAGTCCTGTACCGACATGGGCTGAAAGGACACTCAGCGATGAAGAAGCCATTACTCCAAAAGCAACAGAATACAGCCAGATTAGTTTGCAAATGCACACAAGGACAAGGACCTTAATTTTTGCAACATGTACTGTGGTCTGGTCCTGAACTAAAATTTAACTGTTGCATTTGGAGGAAAAAGGGAGAACCTGTGAAGTATGGGGGTGGCAGCATCATATTGCGGGGTTGTTTTGCTGAAGGAAGGACTGGTGCACTTCACAAAATAGATGGAATCATGAGGAAAGAACATTATATGGAAATATTGACGCAACATCTCAAGATATCAGCCAGGAAGTTGAGGCTTGTGCGGAATTGGGTCTTCCAAATGGACAATGACCCAAGTTAGTTACAAAGTGGCTTAAGGACAACAAAGTCAATGTTTTGGAGTGGGCATCACAAAGCCCTGATTTTAATCCTATAGAAAATTTGTGGTCAGAGCTGAAATGGCGTGTGGGAGCAAGGGGGCCTACAAACCTGACTCAGTTACACCAGCTCTGTCAAGAGGAATGGGCAAAAAATTTCAGCAAACCATTTTGAGAAGCTTGTGGAAGGTTATCTAAAACATTTGACCCAAGTCATACAGTTCAAAAGCATTTCTACCACATACTAAGGAAGTGTATGTAAACTTCTGCCTCTGAAGAAAGTAATAAATGTTCTGCTGTTGCATTATAATTACTGTAGCCCACAGACTGTATTGCAGCAGTGTAGGAGCTGTGTATGGATGCATGACTGTGAGAGAGTGGTGGATTAAGAAGTTGTAAACATCTTTTCTGTTGGATGCTCTGTGCTGTGTTTATCATTGCACTGAATGTTAGCTGTTTTCCATATACCATCAGAACAATGTTTTGAGCCAGTGTGGTGGCTGGGACTCAAACAGAAGGTGGGTAGCTCCTCCTGACACCAATTCTCTGTCTTGTCCTTCTGGTCAACAGGTGCCTCAGGATGAGTGGAGTGGTTTCTCTCCTCTGGGGAAGGAGGATGACATCCCATGTCGGAGGATGAGAAGTGGCAGCTATGTCAAAGCCATGGCTGAGGACGACAGTGGAGACTCTGATGGGAGTCCCAAACCCTCGCCCAAGGTCCAGGCACGCCGGGCCAGCTACCTAAAAGCCACACAGCCATCACTGACTGAGATGACAACTCTACAGTAAGTAAAAAGGCGCAAATGTTTTGTATTTGTACCATTTTTACATGCATGAGTAAATAATACATATGGATAGGACTATTATTTTTAGTTTTTAAACAAACTTGAATTTAACCTAATTCAAGGAGGTTCCAATGTACTAGAAACAAACTTTCTTGAAGGGGCTGAGAACAGTAAAGTCCTGCTATTGGAGCCAGAAAAATGCAGGCAAAGCCCATGCTCATTATTTATCCTACAAAACATCAGACTGTCAGTCAGATTCTCAGTCATCCAGGTCATGCGGAGGTATTGTTCAGTGGCAACTGGATTTGCTTATACTTCCTAAGGACGTTTCACCTCTCGTGTGGCTGCAGTAAATATATTAAAATGAGGACTGTAATAATGAATGTTTTTGAAGTTATGATTATGATAAATTTAACAGGAGTTTTTTTATATTTCTTGTGAGGGGCTCAGAAGGGAAGGACACCCAATATAAAAACTCTCCCAAATCCAACTGATCAAAGATCCTTTTTGGCAACCCTTCATGAAAAAAAGCATACACTGTTTGAGAAACAGGAGCCAATAGGATTTATGAAGTTAGCAGAGTAACTATATTTCATATAATTATCACCATTAACTGCTGTAAACAACATCAGTGATCAATCTTTTTATACTGGGTCGTACGTAACCCTGTAACAACCCACTTTTATTTAAAAGGTATATTATTTGAATTTTTTTTTGTGTTACAATGTTGGTGATGCTAAGAGTAACAGAAACTGCATTGCAATGTTATGTTATAGTTTCAGCAACAAGAATATATATCATTATGGATCTTTCATAAGTGCCATACTTTTGTGTTTATTAATATCCAGGTGAGGCTCCACACAAGCTATTTACAAACTTATTTCAGCTTTTACGAATAAACTGCTAAGATCATTCTTGATATAGAACACAGTGGCTAGCGTTGTTAGTATGAGTTCTAGCAGTTTAGTTTTGTGAAGATCTTGTGTGTTTACAGTTAGGAGAAAATATGTATGGGATGGTAGATTTTATGGATTAAAACCAGCTTCTAAAGTATTTGTTTTGTTATTTTTGACCGTTTTTAAAAAAAATTCAATTTAGAACAAAATCTAAAGTATGAACAATCTTCTTCTCTGTCAGGATTTCGACAGAGCACTCTCCCAAACTACAGATCAGGAGCCACAGTTACCTGCGTGCTGTCAGTGAGGTTTCTATCAATAGAAGCCTGGATACCCTGGATCCCAAAACCCTCCTTGACCCCAAATCGCTGCTGTCCTCCCCCCAATATCGTTCACGCAATGAAAGCTACATGAGGGCCATGAGCACCATCAGTCAGGTTGGTTGTCAACACTTATGCATTTATATTTCTAGAATGTCCCAATTGATCATTTTAGTTCAAATACAGCAAAAAGTAGGACAACTTAAATACCATTGTATATACTACAAAGTAAAATTTACCACTTTCTTTTATTTTTGACAAACTTTGCGTTGGTGCCACGGATGGCCGCCTCGGTCTAATGCTCTCTAGGGTTTTGTCTATTTTTATTAGGCCACTATAAAACCAATTACATACACCAGAGATGACCTGCTTAATATCAGACCATCCACTCCAGATAAT
The DNA here is from genome assembly GCA_020496755.1 of Channa maculata. Lineage (NCBI taxonomy): Eukaryota > Metazoa > Chordata > Actinopteri > Anabantiformes > Channidae > Channa > Channa maculata. Next base: position 16,362,461 of record CM035612.1, read on the forward strand.
GTTTCACCAGCCTTCATACATCCAGAAACTATTTCTTGGTTGGGGGAGCAACAGCTGTCTATGGATCTTGGAGGCGACACAGACGAGGGAAGCGCACCGGCAAGATTGTGAGGATGCGGCAGAGTGGATTTTGCATGTCGCTTCCATCAGTTCACCTGGCCAATCCCCACTCTCTGCACAATAACATGGATGAGCTGCTACTTCTGAATTGAGTAAATATTGACTTTGCACGTTCTGATGCTTCACTCTGCTTCACTCAAACCTGGCTCAGTGCATCCATCCCGGATTACGCACTGCAGCTGCCAGGCTTTCACCTGCACAGAGTGCACTGTGTAACAGAGCTTTCGGGGAAAACGAGAAGAGGTTGAAGAGGTTGCTTTTATATCAGTGAAGGTTGGTGTACCGATGTCACGGTGTTAAGTAGATCCTGTTGCCTGAACCTAGAAACTCTATTTGTAAACTGTAAACCCTTTTATTCTCCTCGAGAGTTTTCCTCATTTGTACTGGTCGGTTTTTACATCTCACCGCAGACCTACGTAAATGACACACTGCAGAATTTAGCAGAGAAAATAACCAGTTTGGGGTGAAAACACCCACTCTATTTTCATTGTACTTGGGGATTTTAATAATGCAAAACTGAACCATGAACCACTAGAGACACTGGATCACTGCTACAGTGTACTGAAAGACGCATATCGCTCTGTTCCCAGGGCAGCTCTGGGTCACTCAGAACACTGCATGGTTCATCTCCTGCTAACTTATAAGCAAAAGGTAAAATCTGCAAAGCCTTTAGTTAAAACTGTAAAGACCAGAGAGGCAAAGGAGCAGCCGCAGGACTGCTTTTACTGCACAGACTGGAGTGTTTTTGAGGCTACAGCTAAAATGATGGATGAAATGACTGACACTGTGACATCATATGTCAGTTTTTGTGAAGATGTGTGTACTAACCAAGACCTATCGCACATACAGCTAAAACAAGCTATGGTTCACAGCTAAACTCACACAGCTTCACAGGACTATAGCGGAAGCTTATAGAAGTGGGGATATACTCCTTTACAGGCAGGCCAGAAATTCACTGACCAAGAAGATCAAAGTGGCAAACAGAAACTATGCGGAAAAACTTGAAAAACAGCTTTTCTGCCAGTGATGCCACAACAGTGTGTTGACTCTTGCAGGGCATTACAAATTATAGGAGTCCTTCCCCACCTGGTGTCAGTCTGAATGCATTTTATTGCATGTTTGAAAGAAACACCCCCCACTTGCATTAGCTCAGCAATCACTACCACCTCACCTGTATCCACCGCAGTACTTTCTACTCAAGACACACAAGGTGCACTCCATCCCCTACCTCCCCCTCCAGATACCATGACTGCATACACACCTCTTCAACCCCTCTAGACACCCAGACTGTATTCACCCCACCAGCTCCCCCCCGAGACACCCTGGATACCCTCAGGATATCTGACGAGGAGGTGAGCAGACACAAAACTAGGAAGTCTGCAAGAACCGTTAGGGTCCACCCCTCCTTTCTGAATGCCCATGTTGACCAACTGGCCCCAATCTCCACCTGAATCGTCATCAAATCACTGGAGCTGGGTGAAGTCCCATCAACCTTTAAACATTCAATCATAATTCCAGCCCCTAAGACAACTACTATCACAGGACTAAGGGACCACAGGCCAATAGCTTTGACTGCTGTGGTTATGAAATCCTCTGAACAACTAGTGTGGAACCACCTAAAAAACATCACAGGGCCCAAGCTGGACCCCCTGCAGTTTGCCTACAGGGCAAACAGGTCAGTAGACAATGCAGTTAACATAAAACTGCATTACATCCTAAACCACCTTGACAGCCCTGGTACATACGTACACATTTTGTTGGTGGATTTCAGCTCAGCACAAACTCTTGCAGCTTCTCCCTTCTGACAGGTGCAACAGAGCTCTTTCTGTCAAAGACACCAGAACAGTTTCTTTCCTCAGGCCATCACACTCATTAACAGCAAACCTCACACTTACTAATACATTGCAGGATTAAAATACAAGTAATTATGTTGGAACTGCCACACACATACTTCGCCTGGGTCTGCCTTCTTTAGACCATTCTAACATTGTCCATAGTTTGGTTTCCTTGTATGTTATTTGTCACTTTCATATTGTCTGTAATGTTATTCCTTGAACGTGTCCTTGAGCAATGACTGAATCAAATTTCTGTATGTGTTAGCATACTTGGCTAATAAATCTGATTCTGATTATGTTACTTTATAGTAATATAGAATGATGCTTGCTGAAAATTTCTTTTTAGTGTATGTGTGTGTTTGTAGAAGTGGGAAATGCAGGCTGATTGAGAATAAAAAAAAAAAAACTGCCCTTTTTGTTCTGCATGTACAAATGTACTAAACAGAGTTAGAAACAGCTGTTGTAGCCCAGAGGAGAAAATGTACAGTTAGGTTCATAAATATTGGAAGAATGATCAAATTAAATTAAATGAAAGCTTTTTGGCATTTGGCCTCTGGACACAACACAGTGAATTTAAAAGGAAACAAACTTTTTGCTTTATTTCAAGGGGTTTGAAGTGTGGCATTTACATTTTTTGTGGATAAATAATGGAAGAAATGGCTACTAAGCAATTGCATGCTGTTACTTTGATACTTGATACTTCAACTGATTGCTTTTTATATGTTAAAGGCTTAAACCAAGCTGATTAGACACAAGCATGACCATTGTTCATGTATACTAGGAGTTTGAAGGACAGTTTGAAAAACAGGTATCCAAATATAAACTGACCAACCCACATCGTGTATGTGGCACCAAACAATATGTTGCACACAGTCCTAATTCCTCCCATGGACAGCAAAATCATGTCCTTAATATATGCTAATTGACTGATATTACCCACACAACTAAACATGACATCTTACATATCCAGAAGGAAGAAAGCGACATCCAATTTCATATCTACTTTGAGGCATTTGAGATTTGAGCATTCTGCATCACGACTATGTCCTGTCTCATGCATGTCTTACAGAACAGATGCACTCCTATTTTAATATGTCTTTAAATGATTAAATGAGTTTTAAAAGTGCTTTAAAGTACCTTGTATGTTGTTTCCCCTTTCTGTCTCCTCTCCTGCCTTTTCTCCCCCTCATGTCATCTCATCCTGCAGCTGAGTGAGGTGGAGGTGAATGGGCAGATTGAGCAGGTATGTGAGCAGGTCTACAGTGAGATGCAGTCCCAGGCCATGGGGCCTGCCATGGACAGCATGGACACCATGGACACACTCCCTATGCCAGGATGCTTTCGAATGCGGAGCCACAGCTATGTGAGGGCGATTGATCAAGGCTGTGCTGGAGAGGAGGAAGGAGAAGGAGGAAGACCACTGCTTTTGTTGCCATCTTCCCCACCACGCACATCTGCCACCACTGTCAGGACCATCCAGAGCAGCACAGGTTGGGCAATACTAGGCAGACATGGATGTTTAGTCTGAATGCACAGTATATGTGTTTTTTTCCTTTAACACAGGTGTGTTTCTAAGAGACACAAGGTAAAAAGGTTTTAATTTTAGGGAATATGTTCATAAGAAGGCTTTTAGCACTTGCTGTAGACTTTATTCTAGAGTAAGACACAAAAACACAAAACACATTTGAACGGCATTTGAATGATACATGCAGCAAATATTCTACAATGTTAAGCAGTCTAGGTGTCTGCCCTGCCTTGAATGTGCTTGCATGTTATGCTGCACATGGGTAAACTGAACCTGAAGTGTATTTTTATGATTGAAGTTTATTTTTTTGGTCTTTGTGCATAAAAAGTTCCACAGAGAGCCATCAAACCAAAATATTTCTACAGAAATCAGAATTACACGTGAAACAAAGTTGAAACTAATAAAAGGGATAAACAACCATAAGAGTGTTGATACAGTTTCAGTAAATCCAGCAGAGTGATAACTCCATTTGTCTAGTTATTCTTTAATTCGTATTAATAATTTTCATAATGGCTGTCTTTAAAACAACATGTCAAAATAATAGACCAAATCTACGGTCTCAGTAGCTGGTAATTGAACCAACAAACCCTGGGATTGGTGACAACTGTCACTCCAAACTGGACACTCTCCATCCCCCAGAGGCACCTTAGAAATTCTCTCCATCAAAATCATAAACAGGATTAGTGACAAGGGACAACCCTGATGAAGGCCAACACCTACTGGGAATGTATTTTGAGTTTTACTGAGAATATGGACACAATTCTCACTTTGGTTATACAGGGAGTTCTGCAATACCCCTCGTAAAAACCCCTGAGGGACATGGTCATAAACCTTCTACAGGTCCACAAAACACATGTAGACTGGATTGGACATACTCCCATGACCCCTACAATAGTCTTGCAAGGTCCACTAGTGCATGGATAGGGTGGAATCCGCATTGTTCCTCCTTGATCTGAGGTCTGACAATCGGTCAAAGACTATTTTCCTGTATCCCAGCATAGGGTTTTCCAGGGAGGCTGATGAGTGTGACACCCGGATAATTGGAATTCATCCTCTCGTCCACTTATTTAAATATGGAAACTCCCATTCCAATGTGCTAGTCCACAGGTACTGTACCTGTCCTCCATATGAGCGGCCGTGTCACCAAAGGCCCAACAATGTCCAACACCTTTAGCATCTCAGGACAAATCTCTTCCACACCTGTTTATATAGATACATATATAACCAGGTGTGGAAGACATAGATGAAGTTTCTCCTGAATCTTAAGAATCTGCCTCTTCTCAAGGGGACATGTTGGTTGGGTTCAGGAGTTCCTCTATGTTTCTTCTACCGTCTAACAATATCCCATGTCTGGGTCAACAGTTATCTTGCACTGCTGAGTATAGTCTGGTCCAAGCCCTGTCTTCTGCTCTGGAGCCCTATGTTAGTTTGCCAGAAATTCCTTGAGGCAAACTCAAAGTCTTTCTCCATAGCCCTTCCAAACTCCAACCACACCTGAGTTTTTCAGGTTTTCCATCTGCAACTACCTAAGCTGCCCTTCTTGCCTGCTTGTACCCATCTGCTGCTTCTAGAGATCCCTAGGCCAACCATGCTCAAACGGCCTCCTTCTTCAGCCTGACACCCTCCTTAAATGCTGGTGGCCACCAGCAGGTCCTCAGGATACCACCAAGACGGCATCATTATCTACCTGGCCACAACTGAGAGTGGCAGTTTCTACAATGGAGAATTTAAACATGGCCCACTTGGATTCCATGTACCTGGCCTTCCCCAGAAAACAGGACAAATTCTTTCGGAGGTGGGAGGTGGCCTCAGCCAGGCATTCCCAGCACACCCTCACAACGCGTTTTTGGGTTTACCACCTATTTCCGGCAGTCTCCCCCACCAACTAATCCAGCTCACACCAGGTGTGATCAGTTGACAGCTCTGCTCCTCTCATCACTCGAGATATGACCACAAATCAAAAATACTAATAATCAATAATCTGAGGCCTGAGATTTTCACTTATGAATAGCCTGTGCTTGATCAAGATATTGTTATCGTCAACCCATGACTAGAACAGAAGTCCATTTACAAAGCACCACCCGGGTTCAGATCAGGTAGCCTGTTCCTCCCAGTCACTCCCATCCAGGTTACTCCTCTCCATCGTTGCCCACATGAGCGTTGGAGTTCCCCAGCAGAACTATGAAGTCCCCTGGTGGTACCTTGTGATGTAAAATCAAGTATGATTAAATGATTAAATTTCAATCTTATTGTTTTACCTAGTTGTAACTTGTACTCAGTGTGCTTTTGAAAAAATTTAAAAATGTTGTTCAAACTATGTCTCATATACGTTATATGTTTTGTCTTGAAGTGTTTGCAGAAGTGATCTAAGGTCAGTTATTGTCTAACAGCAGACTATCCCACACTGTAGTGACCCAGATTCACTCCATGCTCACATGTATTTATCAAAGTGCTGAAAAGAGAAAAGGTTACCATAAAAGGAGAAAAGGCCTGGGGGCAGTAGCCTGAGGGTGGAGAATGTTCTGCCCAGCAACAGAAGGTTATAAAACTAATGTGTGATGTATGAAGTTTAGAACTGCACAGGATGGAGAATTGAAACTCTGTCGATGTACTTCTCTCTTGCAAGATAATAAAACCCTAAAAGACATCCTGGATGTTAAAGCTTCTTTATTGATTACAATTGAAGACCAGATATAGTCATTTTTGCCATGACATACCTTCTAGAGACCCCACCCATAGTCTCCAAGAAGGCCAGATACTCTGAACTGCTGTTTGGCAATTAGAGCCTTCCTCTCAGAGGTGATCCTCTCTTTCTCTGGATTGAAGTCAAACACAGCATCGCTCAGCATCTAGAATTTTGGTTCCAAAATTGTGCCACCTTCAGAAGTTTTCTGATGACTCTGCCATAGTTGGATGTGTCAGTAGGGATGACAAGTCTGAATACAGGGATGTGGTGTATACACATGTTGTGAGCAGAACCATCTGCAGCTCACTGTGGCAAAGACAAAGAAACTGGTTGTTGATATGAGGAGGGCCAAGGTACTAGTGGCTCCAGTTTTTATTCAGGGTCACAGTGTGGAAGTTGTGGAGGATTATAAATACCTGGGAATGTTTGACAATAAACTGGACTGGGGTAAGAACACTGAAGCCCTCTACAAGAAACGGCCAGAGCCGTCTCAATTTTTTGAGGAGGCATACACAAGGCATACTTAAGAGAAAAATAGAAAATCAAATACATGTGAAACAAATTTCAAACAGCATTTTTTCAGTTTATCTTTAGTCGTAGTTAAATGCTAATGTTGTGGCTGATCGGAGTAAAAATAAGAGAATGAATCTTCAAAAGCAAACAATTAATTAAAATAAATCTGTTTAGTGTGCAGGATGTGTCAAATTGGTTAGAGAAAGACTGAGGCTTCTTCTTAAAACAAATGAAGGTCACTGGTTTGAAAGGGACAAGGTCAAACCTGATTTAGTTACTTTCTTGTTTTTATTCTGCACTGGAGTTGGGCACAGCAGTCCTGTACATTAATGAGTAGAGAATTACTCTAAGGAAACTCCCTTGGAGGGAGAAAAAATGAATTGCCGTTCCATTTGTGGGTTCACAGCTGTTCCAAATAAGAAGATGGTACTTTATAGGGTTTCCTGCTGCACTCACTGTAACAATGAACCTGACATTTCACACAGATGGCCTTTTCTGCGTCATCAAAGGTTGTCTTCATGTGTGTTGTACACATGGAGTAAACATGTCAGTTTGCTTATCTGTTTCTATGCTGTGGTGGTGATGCAAGCTCTATATGACTGTAAAGTCGGATGAATTTTTACACCTGTCCACTTTGAAAACCTGGGATCTATGCAAAATCATTTTCATATTTTTGTCTTAAATTTCTGCAATTGCTCATATGCTTATATGGATACCTGCTTTTTTATATATATATATATATATATATATATATATATATATATATATATATATATATATATATATATATATATATATATATATATATATATATATATATATATATATATATATATATATATATATATATATATATATATATATATATATATATATATATATATATATATATATATATATATATATGCCTATATGCTATATGCTTATATATATGCATATGCTTATATGCATATGTCTTGCTCATATGAGTGTGCCACATTAGATTCACCAAACTTTCCATACTGCACAAATTTGTGTTTAGTGACATATCCATGATATTTGATTATTAACATCAGTAAGGTCTGCTTGTGATAAAATTTAATTCACAAAAATGTCAAATGACTATACACAGAAGAACTTTCACACAGCAGAGCCTTAAGTCTGCTGCCAGAAATCATCACTCACAAAAAATGACAAATTTGACAATTTGAAAGTCTGCAGATCAGAGGAGAGACCTCCGTCAGTTACATGATCAAAGCAGCACTAATGTCACAGAAATAAAGAGGGAATCCTTGATACTGCAAGAAATTAGATTCTAAAATATCTTTAAGATGTAAATGACCTCTCAGTAAGTATGCCTCATGATACTATTATGAACAGGATATTAATTTAACAATATGTTTTTTCAATATAGGCAGAATTGCATGTTTAATGAAATCAATTTCTGTATAACCTTTAAGCTCCAATTTTATTCAGTCAAACAATAAACAACTCTTTATTGGATGATGTAAAATTTGCTGGATTAAAATTTCACTGGTAAAATTTAAATGGTACATTTTTTTGTAGTTTTCATAGAGAGATGGATGTAGCAGAGCAGCTGACCATGACCTGACATTGATGCAGTCCACTGGAGTCATGGGCAATTGGCCAAGTTGGAGATAAATGCATCTAAGCTATGGAGGGGCCAGGAAGGGCCACTGTTACAGATGTCCACTATTAAAGGTTGTGGCCCATAGTGAGATTTGGGAGATGCAAGAAAAGTAAAGTGTTTTACATAGCTCACCATAAACATAATCCTTCTAGTGCATCTGGAACATTTTCCTCCCCTTTTGTGTGGGAGCCAAGTTTTAACACATTATTGATGGATTGAGAGAAGACAAGGCATGTGAAGTCGAACACGTTAGCGTCCAGGCTTACGAAATTAGGAGGTCGAGAGGGATGATTTGACCTTTGTATGGACATGATAGAACATTTGAGCTGAATCCTTTGAGGTGTGTATCCTGATGTCAAAGGACCAGCATTTTGACTCAAATAAACTACCTTTGTTTAATATCAGTATATTGTTTGTCTAATAGTTCTCAATTTAACAGTTGTTCCAAGTGCCTGGGGTCACCTTTACACAGTATGCTGATCTCTGATAGTCAACAGTAGCCAGACGTAGAACTGATAATTGCAACAGCTGCAATGGCCAGACATCACATTAACATGCATGGATGCTTTTCTGGTGGATTACTTTTCTGCCACCAAATGATAAGTGGATGGATGGACTCACTAATTGTTTTGCCTTGAGTTATTGTGCTTCTAGTGTGTGAAACTGGTCTTTGAAGTTTTATTCCTCAATTCTTTATGTACCGAGGTACTGATTACTGTTTGGGATTGTCTCTGTGTAAAGATTCTTTCTGCATTTCAGACAGAGGTGTAGTATTTACATACAGATGTGTTTAACTGACAAAGCAAAGGACCAATAGTGAACACACAGACAAACCCCAGGGCAGAGTTCCAACCTTTATTTGTCTAACTAAGACTGCTCAAGGCTCATTTTAGATTTATTCATACAGTATTAGAAATTTAGATTCTTTACACAATGAGGACTGTGGATTTTGTCCTCCCTGTCCTGTGTTGGAATGCAACTGAGCAGGGTATTAATCCACAGCCCCTCAAGAGATTAAGAATAATTACAGTAACTAATAAGTCTGTGTGCATATGTGAGTATGTTTGTATTGAAACAGCATTGCATCTCTGTAACAATGCAAACATTTCTGGTGGATTACTTGAGAACATGAATGACATATTTCTGCTTGTTAGAGCCTAAGCGAGATTTATCTGTATTATTATTATTTTTTTTTTCTTTTCGTTAACTGTGTTTGTAGAGGTTGGATAGATTAAGAAACGTATTTATAAGCGTACTGATGACGTCATCAATTGCATCACATGGCTGCCTTTGAAGTGTTTGCGCTTGAAGTTTGAGTTTGCCTGACGAATTAAGGAAACCATGTTGGTTTCCAGTTACTTGAGCAAAGTAATGGACTACTAGAACTGCTGTTTACCAGAAGACTTTCATGACCAAAGAGAAAACAATTCATGCTTAGAAAACTTTTCAGAGTAGAATTGTGTATTTTAAATTGCTGTCCTTTGTTTTAGGAAGTGCTGATACTGTGAATTGAGAACAGAATTATGTGTACAAGACTCACAGTAAAAACATTATAAGAATAAAAAGTTGTTCTTGCAGGAGGACCAGTTACCTGTTCTTTACCCATACAGTGCACATTGACCACCGTGCCTTGTTTGCTTGGCCTATACTCATTCAGCTTCAGTCATTCTGACACGAACATATTTTGTATTGATTACTATCTCCGGTACTATTTAAGATTGTTCTTCACTTCACTCTTTGCTGGCTCTTTGCTTCATTTTCATTGTTGTTTCATGCCTGTTGATTAGAGCAAGCTTTAGAGAACTTGATCCTGAGTACATTTTTGGAAGGAGCTTTGGTGCCTGTTTGTTTCTTGTTGTTATGTGGATTTAAGTTGTTCTTAGAATCACGGTCAGTATTAGTTTAGTCTGCTCGCATTTACTAAATAAACAGTGAAAATGTACCTGTTCCTACTCATATTAAAATCCATTTCGTGACACTACGACAGTTTTGGTGTGTTATGTCAGTAACTGCTAATGTGGAGCCTGCAGCAGAGTGATGTTAGAGGATTGACGTTACCTCTCAGTCAGAGGAGCTTACTTCTAGGAGCAAGAGGCTAAACTTCCCCAGTGGCCTTCTTGCATTTTGCAAATGCATCAAAATCCAAGTGATGAGCTGCCCTGACCCTGTCCAAAAGCAACCTGAATATTCTGCTGAAACACTGGAATTACGACAAGCCAGCTCAGTCAGCTCGGATATGAGCAGAGGGACAGGAGGTGGGTTCCACACTGTGGAAGACTGATTTAACAGAGACCGGAATGAGGAGGAAGACTGCAACTAATTTAAATGGATACGTCCCTCTATGAGCATTATCCTCATGTTCCATGTTTAGCCCTGAGGTACCCTTACAGCTAATACTCTAAGTTTGTTTTTAAGTCTGAATATTACAACTACAGAGGGGGTTGAAGACAGACGTGGGCCTTGACATCTGGTTTATCTCAGCTGGTGATTACAAGGATTACGATTCACAAACTGTCTCTTAATTTAGAGAAATGTTTCCGTTATCAAATCTGACTTCTAGTGACAGCAGCTCTATGAAACTTTGGTTCTGATTAGAGCTTTTATTAGGTTTAGGCTTTGTTCACATTATTACTGTTATTATTGCTATTATCAGGAACCATGTGCTGTCTGCAGTTTCTCTTAGTGATAATGGAGCACAATATCAGGAATGGTTTGCACATATCCCACATCATGTTAGTGTCCCATTTTAGGGACATGCTCATACTATTTCACACCTGAATACTAGTTTCTTTACAGGGACTTTGTTGTCTGTTTATAGATTGGAGCTGCTATTACTATTGTTATGATGATGAGAATGATGATGAGGGGGAGGATGGTGATTGTGGTTATGGTTGTTTCTTAGTAGCTTTGTTTTCTGCCTGTCTTAGCCAGGACCAACTTGAAGAACAGATATTTGGTCTCAATCAGAGAAGAGCAAAGTAGCACTTGTGACTATTAAATATCAAAACTGCACTAACTATACTATGAACTATTTAGGAAGAAAATCTAGTTCTATTCAATCAATTCAATAACATCAATCCACTTGCAGAATCAGATCGACATTGTGGCAAAACCTGTGGCGCCTTGTAGATGGAAGCAAGGCATCCTTTTCACGTCAGCATGTGGGGCTTCAGGCTTGCGATTCTTTAATCAGAAGAGTGAACCTTATATAAAAACCTTTAGTGGGGTATATCTAAGTTTTGCTGCTACTGCTGTTCTGTCAGTCTGTGTCACTGGTGGCAATTACAGCATTTCTCCACAATAAGTTTTGAAGCATATCTCTACTATAAATATATTTAAAAAAAGTTAAATACTTTATCTTTCATACGACTGTTATAAGGGGAATGTTGTCACTGAAAATGTAGAAATAGGCCGACTGAAACATGATTTGGGATGATCCAACATTATATTAGCCATCTGAAAATCTTTGTGTTGTTTTAAAACAAACTTTAAATGAAGGTGACATGATATCAGTCTCATGTCTGTGGGTACACAACAATGGCCTTAATTGTATCTATGTTTCCCTCACTCGTTTTGTTTCCTTGCAACTTAATGCCTCCCATTAAATATGCATTAAGAGATTCAAGGAAGAGACACAAGGGGGAGATGAAACAAGGAAGTGACATTAGACATCCTTTCCTCTGAACCCATCTTTTGCAGTGGCATCTGTTTCTGATGACAAATGCTTAGTTAGTCCATCTGTCGGTCGGACTATCTGTGGTCAGTTCTTTTGCACTGGAGTCTGTATTAGTCCAAAAACACTATATAACATGATATTCCGAATGCAGTTTGGACTTGCTGCACAGCATGTTTTTTCTTGTTAGTCTCCAAGTTTAAATATAAACATGCTCATTTATTTTAAAGAAAAATGTATGATAAACAACTTTAACAGTTTGATGCTGAAAGACATCAAATTCTTTTCACGTCAATGACGTTATACATAGTATAAATAAAATATTTTTAGTCTAGAAGTACTGTAGTTTATAACTTTTTGTCACTGAGATCTACTGTTAAAACATCCATGTTATATAATGTCAGAAGTAGTTTACTACTTCCATGAGGATCACATGTATGTAACTCTCTTAACTTTGAAAACTATGCATTTTTGTTTTATTTGACTACTGTTGGCCACAGCCTTGATCTTTTCAGGATGTCTAGGGGGTCATGAAATTCGAACTGATATTGAACTGATATTTGTTATTGTGCCTTGTGATTGTATGTTTTTGGTGAACAGTGTATGACGCATCCTGGTCATTTTGATGCCTAGCGATTTCTTAAATATGTATGGTTGAGTGGATTAAATAAAAGTGGAATGATTCTTCTGGGTAATATAATGGAGCTGAAGAAGAACACATCAGAGAATACCCAGAATTTTAATCAAGCTTGTGATTGCATTGTTATTATGGGCATGTGTCCTGTGGGATGACAGCAAATCTCATACAGTAACAGCATGTTTGATCTTTCTCTTTTATTAAATATTACAGAAAAAGACAAACAAGTTGAAGTATATGTTTCCTCTAATGCTCCCTCTTCGAAATTAAACAGTCTGGCTGAAAAAAATTGTGACCATGACATAAAACAATAGAGAAGAATGTGTGGCTGGAATCAGATCAACTTGTCGAAGTAACTAGATGTCTTTGCACTTCATGTGTCCTTTTCTTGCATCTTTAATAAAATTAAATCTTAAATATCTTGATCTTGTGTATATGTAGAATTAAATGCGATCTTGTTGCTTGCAGGAACGGTAATACTGAACGGCACTGATGTTCTGAGTGCAGAGTCTGCAAGTTCAACTATACTCTTAAGAATTGTAAAGAACCTTTAACATATCATCTTCTCTCTTTTTAATTTACTTTTGCTTTTTTTTTTTACTTTTTTCATTCTTTGTAGTTTCATCTTGCATCACCACCTATAAGAAAACTCCTCCACCAGTGCCACCCCGAAACTCCACCTGCTCCACGGCCTCCAAGCCCTACATCTCCATCACAGCCCAGAGCAGCACTGAGTCTGCACAGGTACCGCACAGAGATCATGTTAATCGACACCACACACTTGCTCCAAAGTCCCTTCTATGAAGAAGGTGGTAGCACTTTACTACTACAGTACATAAACATTTCACTTCGAATGAAAGTGAATGAATGTGTATTTATTCAGTGTTTCCTTTATAGCACAATCTTTACTTAATCTTTAGATTTTCTGGCTGTGGTGACTATGTTTATTAGATGCCCTTATAACAATTAAAGCAGACGTATTTCACAATGTAGCGCACATGGTTACTATAGTAAGGATGTACGTGTCTGCTATTATAACTTTTTGTAGCATATTGTTTTAATGTAATTTGTCTTCTAACTTAACCTCACCCTGGAGTTTTTGTGCCTAACATTAACCGTTGTTGTTTCTTAAAGTAACGTTGCCCTGAAGTTGTTTTCCCTAACTCTAATGTAGTTTTTTGCATGTATTTAAAGTCTCTCCTGTGGCTTCAAAAGTTGACGTTCCTGAAGCTCAAATCATGCTATTGTGTCATTTAACCCTTATGAAGTCATTTAAAAAGCATTTAATCCTAATGATAAAAAAATCACCTTTCCAAAAACTGCTGTAAAAATGTCATATATTAATATTTATTCCACTTTAAAAAACAGTCTTTTAAAGCCACTTCAGCTTGAAATATACATATCAAATATTAATCGTATTTTGGGATTTTTAACCCTATAAAAGCCATAATGTTTGCATAACACCCCCCCCATAACATTTTTTTAAAATCAAAACAAAGTGTGGCCTACTTAGAGAAAACACTTGAATTTGGATTTAGGTACACACACACACACACACACACACACACACACACACACACACACACACACACACCATCAATCCAACATCAGGAATCATGTGTCATTTCATTAGCAAGGCACCCTTGCAGAAAATCGTAAAAAGTGGGAAATTTTTCTGCATGCTTTTATTAGGAAAAAGTAGCGCCATCTGGTGGACAAATATAAACATTTTAAATAAAAGTCCAAAATGAAATCTTAACCTAAAGGAATACATTAGTTTAAGTTAACACAAATGTGGGATCAAATTTCAATGGTTTTAAATGAGACATTTATTGTCATTAGGATCAAATGAGTCGGTTTTTGTGCAGCTTAACATTTCATTTTACTCTACTGAAAGACTGATTTTCCATAATTGTTACAGAGTGATGCCTCCAGCCTCATAATGAAACCATGAGTGTTGTCGGCTTCATCACTGACTGAGAGCAAACACACACATTATGTTTCATAGTGATCTTGCATTTATTTGATATTCAGTAAATTAGCATTACCTAGTGACAGCTTAACGGCAACTGCAACAAAATTGCAAGCTGCTAGCGAGTTATAAGTTATAAGTTAAGCTTGTAATATAAAATATCAAATAAACACGTTATCTTAAAAGCAATGTTTTGTGTCCTCTCTAACCAACCAGGATGCATACATGGAAGAGGAAGGACCCAGAGGTGACATGACCATTCAATCAGGGCTCAGTAACTCAACAGAAAGCATTGACAGTATGAAGGCTTTGACAGCCGCCATAGAAGCTGCTAATGCACAGGTGGGTGCTTTTGGGTTGGTTTTAATTGAACAACTTTTGAAACTGTTGCTTTGTGAAAATAAACAGAATGTAACTTTGGAATAGCCACCAATATGAGAATTATTGGACCTAGACATATTTTTGTGAATAGAAAGATCTATTCACACTGTACTTGATGTTATGTGTAGGTCCACGGACCAGCCAGTCAGCATGTCAGTAACAGCACCATGACAGTCAGCACACCCATCCCCTCAGTCCTCAGCAGGGGGACAGTTATCGAAGACCACCGGGATGAATACAGGAAAGAAGCACTCAGGAAAGGCAAATGTCTCTCCATAGGCATCCAGGTATTTATGAGACAGCAAAGCACATGGAGAGACAGATGAGGAAATAATAGACTTAAGTCACATTATGTAGAGCCTCATATACATTTTGGTCAATTTCCCTTTTACGATTCTAAAATACAAACATAAATAAGTCCAAGCAGTTTAATGCTTTATTTAAACTGGGGACTGATCATGTCTGTTTCCTGTAGGTGGATGGACCGGAGGAGATTCTAGATCCAGATGACTCATCTAGGTTCACTTCCGTTGGGGTGCAAGTGGAAGATGACAGAGGGTGAGACACACATCTGCAGTGCATGTAAACATGGACGAACATTTGATTTCAGTGCAAGCGAGGAAAGCTAATCTGTTTATAAATGTAGTCTTTCCTACTGATATCTAGCCCTTGGCCACGGCTCTGATGATAAATTCCCAAAGACCTTATCAGCGATGTGTAGTTCTAGTTTGCTCAAATACAAAAGAGCCTTGTCCTTATGGAATCTTTGCTCTGCTCTGGTGGTCAGGTACCGTCGGTTCCAGCGGTCCAACAGTGTGACAGCAGCTGTACAGGTAGGCTTCTATAAGTGCTGTTTTGTTTTCAACTGAGCTTAGATCAAATTATTACCTTCTCCCACACAGTATTGCATTCTTCTAAATTTCCTGTACATAAAAGACACTTGACTTTTTTGATATACCAGCCTATCAGTGGCTGAGAGTGCTAAAAGCTTAATTTGTTCAGAATCTTTAATCCTATGTGTACACTACCATGTTTTGGCTTCCTTCCTCTGTTCTGAAGGTAATTTAATTAGTTGTAGGACAGGAACTTTAAAAAACTAAGCCTCTGTGATTGCAATGATAGCTCTTAGTAGCTTCTTACAAAAATGCAACTCTGCTCCATAATGATTGTATCACCTTATCAGCATAAAAGCACCCTTTGCCCTGTCTCTCCTTCTACACCAGCACAAACACATTTATTTAGTCCTGGGAATGTCAGAGATGCCAAAAAATTGACTTCTGCTCAAGAAAAATATCCTAAAAAAGAAAAACAGGAAACGAGAGCCCATAAATACAGACCTTGACCACAATAATACACGAGTTCTGTCCAACCCCCATCTTACTGAAAATAGTTAGGAGAGCAGATAGACTCTAGTGGTCAACATAGACTCATATTACTAAAAGAACCTTTTTTCAGTCAGTTATTGGGATTTATTTGCAATCCTATTTAGGCAGATCTGGACATGCCTGACCTGCTGGATACCCCTCTGGACTCCCCAGACACTGACATAGAACTCTTGTCATCTGGTGCCATCTCTCGACAATACTCCCATGATGCGACCCCCTCTACTGTCAGCATCCAGGGCTCAGGGAATCATTACCACGCCTGTGCCTCTGATGAATATGAGGACGTGGGCTTTGACCCATCCATCCTCCCCCCTCCAGATCCGTGGATAGATAGTGTAACAGATGACACACTTGATGTCAACTTCAACAGCTCTGCTTTACTGGAGGTATGTACAATCTTATTCATTGACATAAGAACAGGTTTATTGATGTTCAAGACAAACAGAACTTCTTAAGTACGGTTATCATGCAGTTATCAATACAGCACATTACTACTGTATCTTTTCATAATGTTAATCTACTGTTAAAGCAGTGCTAAAACTTTTTGAGTCAAAGTGGAGGTTGAAGAGGCTTACTGTAAAGTTTTATTAACAAAGAATTATCACCAGTTCTTCAGTTTAGATGGAGCTCATTGTTTTAATTTAAAATTTGACAAAGTTTTTGCGTCCTCAGCATCAGAGAAAAGGCTCTGGTAAACCCTCTACACACTACCTGCTCAGCACCGAGCAGCAGGTAGACACAGGGTAGCTGTTAGGGAACACTGTTTGCTTCTGCAATGGTTAAGAAAGAGCAGAGCCACCATTTTAACATTTTCACTTCTTTTTCTTTTGGCCGCTCCCTAAATAAAATAAGATAGGATCAAACTTTATTGATCCCACATGGGTGAAATTCACTTGTTAAGCAGCTCACAGAAAAAATATAAAGTACAAAAACATTCAAAGTGTTTAATTTATGTGGAATATACAATGTCAATGATCAACAAACACAAAAACTAAGATGATAAAACACAAATAGTCTTGATCTTCTCTGTCTTCTCCGTCTCTGTCTCTGTCTTAAACTTACAGAGCGATGGTGGAAAAGGTAATGGAAACACTAGTCAGCTAATGTCAACTGGAGTCAGATGTTAGCAAACCTGGGGTCCACTTAATGGAAAATGAATGGAGGTGTGGTTTAGAACTGCCTTGACTTTTTAAACCACTCACAAATTGTTAGTGTGCTGTACACAAGCATCAGCCGAAGTAAGTAATGCCTCTGAACATGAGTTCAGGCTCGCCACAGCGTATTATTGTCCGCATGTTGATTTGGCACAGTTTTTACGCTGGATGCCCTTCCTGACGCAACCCTCCCCAAGGTCATTATGGTCATTGCTACCAAAGGTTCAACCAGTCATTAAAACAATGTTGCCATTATCTTTTCCACCATCGCTTTGTATATTTAATGTGTGTTCATTAGAGACATGAAATACTGTATCATGACTGTTTCTTGGATTTTTGGATAGATCTGACATTTGTGTTCACAATTAAATCTAATCTATAACAGCTGCTGTTATAACCCTATGTCTACTTTTTGAGATGATGTGATAGACATAAGACTCGCTATAATCTGTGTCTCTGTCTCTCTAAAGTGGGTTGTGATGAGATTACATTACTTTTTCATATATGATCCATTACCCTGTCTCCTAAATGTTCCCAAGCAACTAAACTACAAAGGTAAAAACAGTTGGTAGGGAACAATTAATTTTTGGATTATAGCCCACTGCAACTTCATTTTGGAATCAATGAAGCGACACATTTAGCACGTAGTCCCTTAATACCAGAGATTTTAATTCAACTCTGTTGTTTCACAAGGCACTATAAGTTTTTTGCTAATAAGCCATAATAAGCAATTCTTCATCTCTAAAGACAGGTACCCTTTCTGACCTTTTTAGAGCACATTGGTATTGCATTGTTTCTTTAAACCACTTCAACATGTATGCACGTAAGTTGAAGTGGATGTGCATTATGTGTGAATAAGTCTTTACACTGCTCCAAGTTTGTCTCTGTGATACAGGCACACAGTTGTTAAACCTTTACCAGGGGAGAAAATGACAAATACAGGATTTGTTTTGTTTTATTTTTCATAAAACATCTAAAATGTGGCTTCCTGACCAATTATTGTCTTTAATCCTATTACCACTACACTCAACAAGACATGATTTGTCATCTGTTTTCTCATTACGTTTGTCCTCGCTAGTGATGAATATAATGAGAGCAAAACAGCAGTAAAAGAGTTCGCAATTTTAAATGAAATTTGCTTTTGTCATATGTTTTTGTTTGTTTTTCTTTTTTTTGTTATGTTTTGTTTTCAATGGGTCTATCCTTATGATCTGTCAGTGCAATCTTATACATGAGAAATGATTCTTCACATACCAGTGTGTTGTGTTTCTAAAACATCACATATTTTTTGTTCACAGTTTTAGAGTGATTACAGTAGGCTAGTGTACTGTAAATGTTTCATTGCAGTATAACTGACTGTAAACCTGACAGTTGTCAACAAATTTGCAGTGTTAGAAAGATGGAGAAGGTAAAGATTTAATTCTGTGGAGGATAAATGCCTGCTGTTTAACACAGGTTGTACAGGGAGATACACAAAATACCAGTTAAGACCAGTATCGTATAACAAATTCCTATTGTACTATCTAAATTGGGTTTCAGTGTTCTTGTGGTATGCCTTCAGACCCTGCAGGGCAGGGGTAGACAGAGGGAAACTCCAGATTTGTTGACGAAAACCTGCCAATGAGCAGGTTAGGTTATCCAGTGAGTCACTGCAGTGACTGACTCAGAGTGAACGAAGTGATCTTGGTTTCTGAAAGTGAAAACACAGCTTTCTTCAACTCAGAAGGAAAGAAGTGTCACTTACAATAGGGGTCCGCAAAATATTAGACCACATTAATATCCCATGTTGTCAGAGCAGAGCTCCACTGTGACAGAAATAAAGAGAGAATGGTTTGACATGATCATAGTTGTATCTACCAAAAAGCCAATGAGTTGGATAGAAAGCAAATCAAGGGGGTGTGCAACTTACAAAAGCAGAGCAGAGTTGCAGTAGGGCATGTTACATTGACACTAGCACAAACAAAAAGCAAGAGCCAACCAGCATGTACCACTGCATGTCCTGCACAGAGATAGAGAATCACCTGGGCCATGCAAACTGTAAACAAAGCACTGTTAGCTTACTCTTTTCATACAGCTCTAACTCACCACTAAGTGACTTTCAAAGACTGTTTATAACTACTTTTACTCGATGACTTATCTTATAAAAACGTACAAAAACAGCACAAATTGTACTGACGTTAACATCTTGGTCTTTTCATGTGCACTGATTCGCTAACCAATCTCTGGGGTTTCAAATGGTGTCGTATCGACCAACAAGCTGCTTGCGGGGATTCGACAAACACCAAAGGTTTGTGATACACTGCAAAGACTAGGTCGGCGAATTCTGGCTAACGATTGGTCCGGTGTGTCGTACCCCTAGCACGACACTGTCCCCATCCCCATCCCCAGCCATGCAGTGCCGGTCCCAAGCCCGGTAGAAATTTGGGAGGGTTGTGTCAGGAAGGGCATCCAGCGTAAAAACTGTGCCAAATCCACATGCAGACAAAATTATCTGCTGTGGTGACCCTGAACTCACAGGATAAGCTGAAAGGACAAAAAATAAATAAATTGCAAAAGATAAAAAGCAGGGAAACTTCAAGTAGTCAAGCAAACATTATTGAAATTCTTTGGTTAAATACAAGCAAAAATGTATAGAACATTTACATTTAGTCATTTAGCAGACGCTTTTATCCAAAGCGACTTACAGGTGAGGTACAATGGAAGAGAATATCTGTTCCATAAGTCTAACTTTACAGGAGGCTTCAACTACTTCTGTCTACATTATATCGGTTTTTGACAATATTTCTACAAAAATGTTTGCAAAAAGTCACCGAATAGCTTTAACTGGGTTCTAGAAATGTTTTAGGCCTTGATCGGGATTTTTTTACAAATTCATGTAAAATGAATCAATGTAAGTGACCAAAAATAAACTCTTAACACAAATATGACATTTATGATATTACCATATTGTTGGCTTTGTTCACTTAATAGTGAATATACAGAGTTTATGTACACGTGTTGGGAAAACCATGTTGTGAAAGCCTCTGTGTTTGAATGGCAGGTAGTGCATCGCTCAGTGTGTCAGAGAGATGGACGCTGGTTTCTGAAGCTGCTGCAGGCGGAGACCGACCGCATGGAGGGTTGGTGTCAACAGATAGAACTCGACCAGCAGGAGAACAACCTGCCTGAAGACAGTATGTCTTTGTCTGTTTCTTCATGTTAATATCATTATATATCCAACATCTTTAGTACTATTAGCATTTTTAATCAAGATAACCTTTGTCACTTTCTGTTTGAGAAAAAAAAATGAAATAAAGTGCTTCACTGTTAAATTTAATCACATAGAGCTATGCTTCCCAAATATTTTTGTTTGTGACTCCTCAACCCCATTTTAGGGTTCGTGTACATAGTGAACACTCAGAGTAATAGAATGTTTTATTGTCCTGAAATTTTAAAAGACTACTACAAAATGAAAACAGTAATTTACGTTGTTTCCTAATACAATATTAATTCCTTGACCTTGTGCTAAGTGTATTGAGAATCCATTTAGATTTAACGAATCAGAAATTTCAAATAAAATGATGCAGTCCTGACCAAAATTTTAATCAGAATCAGGAGCTAGAGCAGTCGTCCACCAATTGTCCTTGAGCAAGACACTGAACCCCAGCTTAGTTGTTCCTGGTCAGTGTAGGCTAGCTGCATCGCAGCTCCTCCATTGTGTGTGTGTGTGTGTGTGTGTGTGTGTGTGTGTGTGTGTGTGTGATTGTCAGTGCGATTAGCTGAATGAGAAGCAGTGTAAAGCTCTTTGGGTACCAATAGGTAGAAAAGTACTTTATACTTGCAGACATTTTACTTTATTTCAGCACATGATGATGCAGATGCAATGTGTTTAGTAGAACAAGTGGTTAGATGGTTATATTAGTCTCCTTAGAAACTCTTTCTGTGCTCACAGTCCTTGGGAAGATGAGAAGTGCAGTAGGAAGTGCTCAGCTTCTGATGTCCCAGAAGTTTCAACAGTTCAGGGAGCTGTGTGAGGAGAACCTGGTGAGTCTGAAACTTCTTCACTCACATTGGAAAATGTAGTCACCTTTCACTTTCTGTGGAAGTATTTTTTGAACAAACTAGATTTTTGAATTTATTTTATTTATTAGTTTGTTTGTTTTTTCACTTAAAATTTGCCCAAATTTGCTAAACCCAGTTTTTCCCATTTGATTGTTCAGTTATACTTTTGTGATTTGTCCTTTTTTCTCCATCTTATCATCTTTGTTAAATTCCCACTGGTCTGATGTTTCCTAGATTTAGTTGACGGCCTCTATCTATTAAACAATTGATCTCTAAAAGTTTGCTTGTGTGATAGCTCTAGACTCTAGAGAAAGCAATCAGAAGGAGATTTAATATGTAAATTCACGTAGGATGTTGGTGGTGGTGGTTAAACGTGTGGGACTAAATGTTGTCAGAAGCATTACGAGTTACAGGTAGCCACTTAAAACACACATTGGTGATGTTGTTTGATACGTTACAAGGATTCAACCATGAAACACGTGTTAAGTGTGATGTTCTTTACATTTACTGCTGTAGAACCCCAGTGCCCACCCTCGTCCTGTGGCCTCAGACCTTGCTGGTTTTTGGGATATGCTTCAGCTGTCAATTGAGAACATAAGCCTCAAGTTTGATGAGCTTCACCAGCTCAGAGCCAACAACTGGAGACCTTTGGATCCTCCTGAAAGAAAGGTACACACACGGTACAGAAAGCACCCTACACGTCACCAAGCTGAGGTTTAATTTGTTGTAGTTCTTTCACTCAATGTCTGTTATTAATGTGATTCATTACATGAATGTCTTATTCTTATTCATTGCTCTGTTAGTTTTATATCAAGGATTCTCCAATTGTCTTCCACCAATCTCGACTCTAAAGCAGATTCAGTCGAACACATTTATTATGCAATGCATTATGTTTACTTAGCATAACCTTAATAGATGAGTGATCTTCAATAACAGTAAAAGTAAATCATGGCTGCAAAATATTTACAATGGGGAAATTTCACAGACTTCCAACAAGCTCACATTTTTATTTTATCAATTAAAAAACACTGTGTCCATGCAATTTTAGTATCAATAGTAAATTGTGGAATATCCCTCTAACATGTCGGTGTCATACTCTTAGTTGTCATGTTGCCAGTAGTCTCACAGTACTAAATATTGATCCTGTTACATCTGGAACTGGCTTCATATCTAGTTTACAGTTTTAACTGTTAAACCAAAATGAAAACAAAACTATATAAATATAATAATAACAGGGTTCAGTGAGACTACATATTCTGTCATGCTTTGTGAAAAGTCATATAAATGTTACCATTATAGCAAATGTGTTTGCATTCTGCTGAATGTACTATGTATATATCTGACTATATATACTGACTGTCGAATGGTCGCTGAGACTACAACTGTCGGTAGGTCTGATGTCCAGGTGCACGTTGATCTCATGTCTGGTGAACAATAATTTATGTTGATATAATATAAAATGATTACAAAATTTTGCTATACAGATTTTGTCTATATTGTCTTATCTGGTTCACATTTACTAGAAGTTCTGCAGGAAATAAATTACATTTTATTTACCACCCACTTAATAACTGGCATTATAAACACATGTTTTTAAGTCAACTACTCATAAAGATGAAGTTGCTGTAATGAGTTTTTTCCAGTTTTTATACTCTCTTAACTTTATTCTCTTCATTTTTGCACATTAAAATAAAAAAAATGCTTTAAAATGCAATCTTCAAAAGGTTCCTCTTCTTCCCGCGAAGGTACAGTATAAGGCTGCGTATAACGGCTTCACGTCTCATGTCAGTGCTTTGCTTCTGTGAACAGAATAATATTTTGTCTGAGCCATTATTCATACATAAAGAAGAGTGATTTGAGGAGAATACAGGTACATAGAAGTCACCAAGTGCAAGAATTTGTGCTGTATTTAAGCATGGATGAGGCAGTGTTTGTGTGTGTGAGAGAGACAGTAGTTTCACCTCCTTGATTTAAAAAAAGGAAAAAAAAATGTTTTTTTCAATTACTCCTGCATGAGCCGTCATGGTTTTTGACAGCTAATTTCTCTGTTGTCTGTCTTTAAAATCAGTAAAACATGTTCAATGCATTCAGTGTTATACTTATGTTTGACCAAGGTAAAGCTAACGTTAGCTTGGGTTCAGTTGTCAGTATGTTGCTCTACAGCAGGAAACGGTAAGGTCACTTCAACATAAAAACACTGCAAGAAAACCCAATTAGACAATTCCATTCTTAAACAAACTTGCGTGTTCGGGTTTCACAAATGGCCCGAATAGATACACAGAGACCACCGAGAAGCACTCTTTAGGCAGGGTTTGGATTGTCCATTGTTGACTAGTGTTATATGTGCTAACATGGCAGGCCGCCTCCTAATGTTAACGTTAGATGTGAAGGGCTATAGAAAATGTCATTTTTAGATTAAAAATTCACAGATAAAAACATGATTATTATTAATATTATATTTATTTCTGTTAATAAATCCCCCGTACTTTCTGGCCATTTGGGGTCCTTAATGTGAATAGTTTTTCCAATACCTTAGGCAACTTGTCGGACCTTCCCAGTGTAGAAACAGGATTGCTGACACTAACCGACTTTGTACAAATTGCTAGCTGCGCAATATTCAATACATATGACTAAGAAAACACTTCCTACTAATCATCACCATCTTAATAAGTCTAAAATTAGCTGAAGTGAACTAGCTCTTCCTCATTAAGCAAATTATGAACAGCAACTAGAGCAAGCGACAGTAAATCACAGTACACAAGGGCCTACATATTAAAACAAATGTAAGGTAGAAAGGCAATGACTTCACTTACTTGTACAGAGGAGATAATCCAGCCATGCAGCACCTCTTTCACATTCCCAACCGTCTCTGATTAAAATTGTTTATCGGGAATGTTGTTTTGTTCAAAGGCGCATGCAAAGATTCTATGCTTCCTTTTCCTTTAAATATAATTCTTGGTTAATATGCATTGACTATTAAAAAAAATTTAAATAGTACAAGTAAGTCCCTAATAAAACTCTCCCCAAATAGTTAAGTTATTATGTAAAAAATATTTGTAAATATTTACAAAATTTACATAGGAAATTCCATTTCTCTCTTAATCTTAATATTACAATGTAAAAACTATGACAGTTACTTTAATATATTTTACTATACAACAGAGTTTTTTTTTTTTTTAGTTAGCTGAGCTTCATTCCATGCTTGTTTGATGTGCAGTCACAGTAAAGTAAAGAAAGCGTATAGTGTTACCCAGGTGTTTTGTCAAGGTGCAGTGCTTGTGCACAGTTCTCTGACTTGATCTCTGTGGTGATACATATAACTTTCATTTTCTTATTTTTTAAAAATGTCTGTAAATCTTTTTTCACCTGTGGTCTGCCTTGTCTGTTGCTCTCTTTCAGCTGTTACTGTTGTGATTTAGCATCACTGTGAATATTGACTCTACTGGCTTCCTCATTTTCTCTCATTGCTGTCTTTTTCTTTCTTGTGCTTCTTTGTGTTGACAGTGAAGGCGGTTGCAAACAGCCATGCATCAATCAGCAGAACTGCAATGCCAACAACACCACAGGGTCTTGACCTCTGGGCCTCCGTAGATTCATCATGTCTGTTTTTTCCATCTACCTATCCATGCTTCCTTCTGCCCTTCCTTTCGTCCTTCTGCCACCTGCAGCTGCTTCATTTTCTGTTGCTTTTTGTATTGTGTGTGTGTGTAGCTGCCAGTGACACCATAGATGTACAGGAGAGCCTGGGGCACAAATACTATACATGTCGACACTGTTGATTCATATGACACCCAGATAGAAAGATGTACATAAACAAAAATGGCTAGACAACAAGAAAGGATTGAATTAATATTTAAAGTTATTTAGAAGTAAAAATTGTGAATGCTAAAATGATATTCATAACTGGGTTTCATAAACACCCATCACACTTTAAAGACCTACTTCCTCGTTTAAATTTCCCAATATACTTAGCTGTTTTGAAGTTTACAACTCTACCTAAATAGCAAAAAACTGTTGTTTTATTGGTTACTTGACTGATCATTTCTTCCCATCTGACTGTGGCCATGAATTCTCAAATCTCATAAGCGTAATACCTAGAAATATCCATAATAACCAAGTGTGTCTATGCACAGTGTGTATAGAAATCACTGCACTTAAACGTTTTCACCTCTTATTTTTTTACAGTGTCTCCCGTCTCAACTGTTGAAGCTTTTAGCTCCTTCAGATGAGTCATAGTTTTCTTGAAGGCCTCTGTTACTAGTCTACTTTTTTGCATGGTGAATCTGTTTTTGGGGCCGACCTGCTCTAGGCAGATTTACACATTTGCTGTATTCCTTCCGTGTCTAGATAAATTTAACTGTTGTCAAAGACATTTTTACTGTCTTGGAAATGCTCTTGTATCCATCCCATGCCTTCCACTTTTTAATAATCTTTTCACAGAGTTGACTGGAGGGTTCTATTGTCTTCATAGTGTAGATTTTGACCAGAATACTGATTCACCAGTAACTGTATTTAAGACCTTTTCTCATTCCACCGTGTCAGATAAAGATGCTCTTCAAGGCATCATCAATTGGGCCACTTTTTTACACCTTTTGGTTTCTCATACTGATGTCACAGGTACCCACTGTGTGCTCTAGGAAACCCACTTATAAAATGTTGTCACTTTATACTACTCATTGCTTTAGACATTGAATGTTGAAGCATCTGGGTTTCCATTGTATTTCACTAAAAGCTCTGTGTGTTGATGATTGATGCAAATGGGTACCTTAAGCATTAGCATGTAATGCAAAAGGACTGGACAAAGTGGCCCTTTGTTTCACCCTAACCAGCTGCTGTAACTGCCTAAAACTATAAATTGCAAGACTGCATATTCTGGCATAAAACAAAGCACAATATTTTACTGCTTGATTGGATATTTTAGTATACAAAAATCTGTTATTTGCTCACATTTTATTTTGATATGTTTAGTACCAACAAATTTGCAACTCGCTGTAATTACATTGTAAATGTAATTACGTTAAAAAAGTAATTGCGCTTGCAGTTTAGTTGTACAGGAATATAATTTTTTTTGTAGACGGGGTGCCAAATCAACATGCGGACAATGATCATCTGTGGCGACCCTGAACTCACGGGATAAGCTGAAAGGACAAAAAAAAAAAAAAAAAAAGGGTTGCATTAAACTCATTCACTTTGCTCAACTGATCTCCATTTATGTAACTGATTATATGACCTTGGAAACCAACTAGCCACACTATGGATGATTTATGTGAGCCATTTTAAAACTGGCTCGGGGTAGAGCAGTCGTCCAACAAACCCAGGGTTGTTGGTTAAGTTCCCCGCTCCTCCTGTAATATGTTGAAGTGTTCTTGAGCATGACACTGAACCCCAAGTTGCTCCCAGTAGGTGCACTGGCTACATAGCATCTGCATCTGTGAGAGTAAATAGGTGAAAGAAAAACAGTGTAAAGTACGTCAGCTATCGATAAGATAGAAAAGTGACTATGCAATTTTTTCATTTAATATTTTTAATTATTTTTAAAATTTAATTTGTATGAGTATTTATTTAAAATCTTTGTCAAAAAAAGCCAAACATTTATCAACCGTGACTCAGTGTTGTCAAACATTAAAAGGTTTTTGAGGAGATTATTTATTTTTATATTGACTGTATGTGCAGTAAACAAATTGCCACAAGATAGGCAGGTATATAATACCCGGCTGATCATCAGTGAACACCAGTCTTTACACAGCCACTACTTTCTCATACATAAGAGCAAAGTTTAAACATGTCAAGGTGTTGCTGAAAGGCTTGGATTAGATTAAGGAAGTCAGTCACCCAGCACCAGGGAAGAGGGCAAAGAGCAGCAGTAGATTTAAGACTGTAGCTCCCAGTTATGCCAGTACAAACACTAGTCATGTTTCACGGCATTAACAGACAGAAACAAGCTAAGTCAATGTAGTAAGATAATATACAGATTAGTTTCTGCTCTAGTTTAGTTTGAGTCATTAACCACAGAAACATTCAGTGAAGGAAGAGGAGGCTTTCGTTTCCACTTGAAGTTATTGGATTGTATACAAATGCCAATTTTTGACGAACTATATAGATGTAAACTATTTATTAATTTAAAAAATTAATATGTGTTAGTTTATGTGTAAGTGCCACGGCCACCCTATAGAACTGCCCTTGTTTCCCACTGTGCCCAGTTTGCATGCAGTGAATATTATAACTAATATGACTACCCATAGGTTGTCACACTGAAGTATGCCTACTAAGACATATTGTTGTAAAGTAAATGCTCTTTACACAATTAGAAGTACTAAGCTAATTGGATCTCGTGTAATATTAATTGGAACATTATTACACCCTTTTATTTCAAATAATATTAAAAATTATACTAAAATGGACGAGAATTAACTTTGCTGCTCCATGCAAATCAGTTTTAAATGTCTGCACCACCATTATCAAACCTGTAAAGGTTCATATTTAGTCTTTCTGAATTGAATCTTAGGTCTTTGATTATCCAAGTAAAAAGATTATTGTGTTCATACCAATTTTTGGCAGGACTTGACGTTAAACTTTGTCCACCACCAGTAGGCGAAATGTTTTAAAAGATAAATTGAATAAATGGTGATTTGAAAAATTATTATATTTAATTAATTAAAAAAAAATAAATATGAAAGTTAATAATAATATATGTCTACTTTTTATTATTTCCCAATACATTTCAAATACGGGGCAAATGTGGCTCAGCTGGTAGAAAGGGACCTCCACTAATAAGAAAAAGTATCAAGTGTTATCATGGTGGATGTTATAAGATGTTATTAACATTCATACTTAGCCTAACCCCCCAACTCTATCTAAAAAAAAACAAATGCCTCAAATATATCACTATTTTTTACAGAGTTGGTTTTCTGTCCAATATCCTTATGTGAAGTTGATCGTACCAGCAGGCTGATAGTTCTATAATATTTAACCTGAACTGACATATGTATTGTTTTCTTCATAATATGATTGTTTTTACAATTCTACTATATATTTTGTTGAAAAGTTTTTTACAGAGTAATTAGTTGAAATTATAATATATAGTTACAACAAGAAGTAAAGTTAATG
This sequence comes from Channa maculata, assembly GCA_020496755.1. Taxonomy (NCBI): domain Eukaryota; kingdom Metazoa; phylum Chordata; class Actinopteri; order Anabantiformes; family Channidae; genus Channa; species Channa maculata. Next base: position 16,391,120 of record CM035612.1, read on the forward strand.
AGTAAATACATTAATGGCAGGTTGCACAACAGCATGTATTCTGAACCTGTTCACATTGTTGCTTGAACCATGCTGATTTAGGGCTGAGAAAACAAGACCCAAGGGTCTCAACAAATATGTTTTTGCACATCTGAAGCAGTACACAACAGCTGTCCTGGGCTACAATGTTTTCTACATTGACAGTGGACACTGTGGAAAAGTGCATTTACAGGGGGCAACTGTGGCGCAGAAGGTAGAGCAGTTGTCCACCAATCCCACAGTCCCTGGCTCCTCCGGTCACATGTCAATGTGTCCTTGAGCAAGACACTCAACCCCAAATTAGTTTCTCCCAGAGAGTGTAGGCCGGCTTCACAGCAGCTCCCCCATTGACGTGTGAGTGTGTGTGTGATTGTGAGTGCAAATGTGTGAATGAGAAGCAGTGTAAAGCACTTTTAGTACCAATAGGTAGAAATGCGCTTTATAAGTTAGCACCATTTATCTAGGTCTAGCCCAACAAAAATGACAAAAAAAAGGTCAGTACTTGCTCAGGGAGAGGAACATTGCATTCAGGTCTGGTGATGACGCACTACACAGTGATGCCAGAACCAACCTGAAAATGGTAAATGGTCTGCACTTTTCTACTTTATTGGTACCCAAAGCGCTTTACACTGCTTCTCATTCACCCATTCGCACACACAGATGGGTGAGCTGCTAGGCCTACATTCATCAGGAGCAACTAAGTAGGGGTTCAGTGTCTTGCTCAAGGACCAACATCCCTGGGGTTAGTGGATGCATGCTCTACCTCCTGAGCCACAGTCGCCCGGCCTGAAAAGAGCTATCAGAGAAGCCAAAGCTGCCTTTAGGAGGAGTCTGCTTCCAGACAACTCAAGGTAGGGGGTCCAGCATATCAACAGCAATAGGCCCAGCACACTTTCGCCTGATGATAGTGAAACCTCGCTTGCTGAGAAGTTAAACCATTTCTTGAGCACTTAGCCGCATATGGTGAGCCACACTGCATCCACCAGCCTACAGCAGCCACATCCTTCCCTGAGGAAAGTTGCAGGACCTGATAGCGTCTCTGGGCAAGTGCTGAGTAAATCTGCAGATGAGCTGACGGATGTCGGCATCAAGTTCTTAAACCATTCTCTGTCCCAGGATGTCGAGCCACCCTGCCTAAAATCCTCTACAATCGTCCCATTCCCAAATAAGGCCACCATCAGTACCATCTTACCTTGTTTCAAACCTTCAACCCAGGTTTGACCCACACCCAGTTGCCTACAGAGCTAACAGGTCCACGGAGTAATACATCCCTCTCTCTGTACTCATCTACTGCAGCTGGAGCAGCAGTGGAGCTACGCTTGGCTATTATTTGTGGACTTCAGCTCTGCGTTTAACACCAACAGATGAATGTCCAAAATGTCAGACCTGGGAATATCTCACTTCATCTGGTTTCCCATTGGTTGAGAATATAGTAGGCCCTCATGTTTCCTCAGCCCTTAGCCTTAGAGCCCCTCACTCGAAACTAAATGAAAGTAAACTCTTCAAAACCTGCAGGATGTGAAAATACCTTGTATGTATAGTATGTTTTTGTTTGTATTGGTTTTTTTAAACCTTTCCTTAGACTTATTTATTTCATATTTTTTTTATTCTTTGGCTACTTAATAATTACATTTCAATTTTGTTGTTCACAGTAACGGCATTCTCTTCTATTCTAATACAATAACGTGATATATGAAATGCTTATCTTTCATTACCTAACATAATCCAAGTTAGCTTAACTTACTGTCAGCAAAGTAACATTTTGGTAGCTTAAAATGAGTATTAATTATGGCCGTATATTAGATCAATCATGTTCAAAATCGTAAAATATTGTAAAATAATTTCATATCTACTGTATCAAATATTATTCACTGTTACTTAATTTTTACCCTTCAAAATTCAAAATCAACAAAAAAGTCAGACCTTTTTTACTATTTGAACAGAACAAAACCTTTCTGCAGACGGCAGCAGCTGAGTCTCATCTCACGGTCCCCAACACGCATCCACAGTATTTATCTCCGCTTACACAGTTAATCACCTAATGCTAGCTACCTAACCAGCAGCAATTCATCATGCCAAGCATCTCACCAACTCACTGCACTAGTATGTTTTGATTCACAATCCTGAAACTTTTTGCTGTTCGCTGGTAAATGCTGTCGTTCACACAGTTTGGATGTGCACTGAATGAAACACTTGTTTTTTTGGTTGCGCTGGGGTCAATCCCACCCGTGAGTGGGCGGGACACAACACACAATTTCAAACAGCCTAAATAACAGTGTTAGTGCAGACCTATAGATGGTTATATTTCCAAAGAAAAAAAATTGTTGCTCAACTGGTCTCCCAGCACAGTCAGAAAGACTGATGTGAAGTGATCAGGTACAGAGATACCTGCAGTTAGCGTCTGTTTTATATGGTTATTCGTAGAAAATTAGCCTACTTCATAGTACATTTTTACCAGTTTAGCAATGTGCTAAAAATGTTTACATTCCGGAGTTTATGGAAATCCGCAGTGCTTTGGTCATTAGTTCTCATGTCGAGACTTATGTTTATAAGCAGACACGGAATTACTGTACTTACTCAATACAGCTGAGCTGATGTTACACTACAGATAAACTGTTGAGGGTGAGGCATTGTACAAAGCTGCTTGTGAATATCAACTGTTCTGTGTTGTGTTTAAAATATAGGGAGTAAAAGTAAAAAGTTGACAAAAAAGTAAACACACAAAGTACAGACACTTGAAACTTCTATTTAAGTACAGTTGAAGTGTCCCTGAGCAAGACACTGAACCCCCTAGAGCCCATCTCCAGCCATGCAGTGCCGGTCCCAAGCCCGGTAGAAATTGGGGAAGGTTGCGTCAGGAAGGGAATCCGGCATAAAAACAAAACCCTCCCCTGTGGTGTACATGAACTCATGGCATAAGCTGGAAGGGGAAAAAAAATTAAATCAAGTAATATTAGTTTGTTACCTCCTAGTTTTGATGACTAAGTATAGATATAAACTAAAACAATTTGGGGAATTAAGTAGCGCTGTCGATGTCAATGAGATAACAAGGCATTAACACAAATTCCATTTTGAAGCCTTTAACGCAGGTTGTTATGTAACAGAACCATTAGATAAAGACTCTTTGCTTCAAAAACTCCAAAAGCAGCATGTAAAGTACCTGTGTGTGGTGACATATGTAGAAAATGTGGAGGATCATCCATCATGTCTGTATTAATGGTTTTCACACACACATACACACATACATCTGTCCTTCTCCTGAAATGTTCTGCCCTCCTTCCCACCATGCTCTGCCACCAGGAGAGGCGTCTCCCACCGCCAGTGCCAAAAAAGCCACCCAAGGGCCCCCACCACCACCCTCCTCTGGCCAGGGACCGCTCACTGGAGAGCTCAGAGAAACAGCGGCAAGAGGCCAGGAAGCGCCTGATGGCCGCCAAGAGAGCAGCATCTGTGAGGCAGAACTCAGCAACAGAGAGCGCTGACAGCATCGAGATCTACATCCCAGAGGCTCAGACAAGGCTATGAGGACACACCAGGGACATACAGAGGGTTGTCATGCAGTAAACTCACCATGCACAACACAAACGAAAAAAAAGATTGGTTGTCCACATCACGTTATAGGGCTGCAATATGAATATATCATGCATATATGCAGAGATAATGTGCCCGGAACAGTCATAATCTCCCCCCAACAGTCTCCTGACCAGTGGCCTGATTGTTTACCATGAACATAACAAAGCCCCTTTTCAGTCATCACCTTGCTCTCACAGTACAGTCAAGATCTCTGATGGAAATTTAAAGATTAAATGTGAAAAATGATATATTAATTCTTTATGACTAATTTAAAGTCTACTCCACTCTTTAAACAAAATGAAGCTTCATGGTACACTAACCTGCCATCGGATTAACAGTTACACTGCTGTCAATAGGATTCTGTCTTAGAGTTTTTTCTTTAATTGGAGGAGAAATCCAATTACAAATCATGCTCATATGGTAATATTTAGGTATTTAGGATTTCATATATAATTTTGGTGGCAGGTAAATTTAAAACTACAGTATGTAACTTTTGAATATTTTTTAACACATATATATTTGTATATGAACAAACAAGTGAGAAGTCTGTCCAAGTAGGTGCACATTTAGAAACAGACATCCAGAAATCACAGATTTGTTATGGGAAGTTCAGAGCTGTGGTGGATGCAGCTAAGACAAGGCCATGGTGACTGGTCACCCTGCCCTCCAGTGCACAAGAGAAAGAGCACTTTGATTTCATACATTGTTGGTTGACATGTCATGCAAGCTAGTGTTAGCTTGACCAAGATGAGGGTTAAAAAAAACATTATGTATACTAAACAGGCCACCTTTACATGTTGGCCGTGTGTTTCAAGCCTTACAAATTAAGTCAGATTGTACAGAGGGTAGATGTTGAAGGTGTTCTGTGTGGTTCTTAACACGTTAAAAAGACATGTCTATGGAGATGATGGACAATCTTTCACATGCACACACACAATCATACATCACCTTTGGACATTTGGAAACATTGGTTTATATACTGCACACAGACGTACTAACAGGTCACTCTGTCTTGTGGCTGTAAGAACACTGCAGGCTGTGTAATATAAAAACAGTGTGTGTCTCTTTCCTCGGACGAAGAGAACACCATGACCACTTTTTCTCTTTCATCTTGCCCTCTCAACACCACATCAGTTCTTTATAGAACTTGTAAATTATGATATGATCATCTGGTATTTTCCCCTTATTCTATGCTGAGCCTGCTTACAAATGAGAACATGTGAAGGAAGGTTTAGTTATTTTACAACTTATAGCATTGTATTTTTATGCACCATGATGATGCAGGTTGTAATGCAGAGACTTGACAATCGGGAACCATCAGACAGGTTTTAAACAGGTTTTCTAAAACAATTTAGATGGAAAACAGGGATTTGTTTCTGAACTGTGTGATTTATTGATTTTTTTCACCCTGCCTTTAATTTAGCAATTCAGCCACTGATATACAAAACTACAACATAAACATTAAGCTGTAAATGCACAGAATTTTCTTTAAACCCCCTCTCTGTAACCCGAAGAGCCATCAAAGGAGTTGTAAGTACTTATAGTGATAGAGTAGACTAGAGTATGCTATGGGGATAATAACTTAGGAAGCCAAATGGCTTCTGCAAATGAAAAGATTTGGTTGTCTGCATGATCACCACCTGTGCACAGCAATCTTTTTCCTCTTTGCCATGATATTTATATTCCTTCTCCTTGGATTTAGGGGAATATTGGTTTTTTACAGGGTAAATTTACACTTGAGCAATATTTAGTAGAGATGGAGGACATTTACCATCTAACACAAAATCCCTATAATTAATATAAGAATAAGAACAAGTAGAAAATGCAGTGTAGTGTTATTGTCTGTATGGAGTCACTTGAGCAGTTTTTCTGTTTGTGCAGTTCCAAAACGATTTAATCTTTCCAATGTGAAGAAACTGAAATTTCAAATCTGTATGTTACTTTCTGTAGATCAACATCAGACAGTTTGTGATATAAAGGGCTATAAACCATTAGTAGTAATCCAGTGACTGCCAAACAAGAGTCTCCTGGGACCTTTTGTTAATTCCCAGGACCCTAAATAAATGGCCTGTAGTTGATTTTTGTTTGATTACTAAACACTAAATGAATGAGTTTAGTGCTGATTCGTAGCTTTTTGTAAACCATTAGGCATTAGGGACCTGATTAATCTACACTGCATCTTTAAAATCTAACAGGAAGGGATGATTGGATTACGTCTGAGATGGCCAGAAATTACTGCTTAGTGTGTACCTACATTTTCTACACTGATGTGATAAGTGTGGCTGCAGGAGGCATTTTTGAGTGTGATACAAGGCTTCAAATGTTAATGACAGTCTGGTTAAGAGCAAAATCAGCAGGTTGATACTGGCAGAGGTTCCCTATCAATTCAAAAAGCACACTTGATATCTCACTAGCTAATGTCGGCCATGTAGAAATATATACAACATAGTGAGCTTATAATAATATGGCCTCGTTCGTTTTAGACGCTGCAGCAACCTCAGTGTGTCTTTGCTGCTGGTTTAGGGAGCAAGGCTCCATATTACTATCGAATGTGTAAACAGTGAAGCAGTACATTTAGTGTCTGCTGTGTTCGGATGGTTTCCCATTACTGTTTTCTTTATGTTATAGTCCTTCCACAATTATAGGAACGGCAAGGTCAATAATTAGTTTTTTGTTTGACACTGAAGACAATTGGGTCTAAGATCAAAAGATGGATATGAGAAGACAGTTCAGGATTCCAGCTTTTGTTTCTTTGTATTTACATCTATATGTATTTAACTACAGAGAACAGAATATAGCACCTTTGTATCAGATCACCCAAATTTTAAATGAGCAAAAGAATTTGAATAGCTTTAAAGCAAATAAAACTTAATATTTGGTTGCAAATGTGTAAATGCATCAAGCCTGAGACATTGCCCATCTGTTGGTTTCTTTTGAGGTTTTTCCAGGCTTCTTATGCAGCCTCCTTCAGTTATTGTTTGTTCTAGCAGAGTTCTATCTGTTTCTGAGCTTTTATGCCATTTTTGCCATTACTTTCATGGAGATGTTTCTTGGTCTCAGCAGTCTTTTAAAGCTTTAAGTGGATTTTTGGATCATCTCTGTACCTTTTAGCAGATTCTACCAACCTGGTTTTCTGGTTCTTAACTGCTGATGAGGGGTTTAAATCTTGTGGTGTGGCCTCTGTGTTTCTGCTCATGAAGTTTTCTTCAAATTGTGGAATGTGATATCTTCACCCCTGCTTCGTGGTGATTGTTGGTGATGTCACTGACTAGTTTTTAGGTTGGGTTTTTGAGGCCTTTGCTGACCTGTTTTGTGTTCAGTGGTTCTTTTTCAAGATATTCCATATTTTTGTCATTTTGTGGTATTTTTGCTCACTTAAACGTATCGTGATCTGATAAAAAAGCCAGTGTTCTATGATGTTGATATATGTAGATGTAAATACCAGAAAATAAATGCGGAAATTTTGAAATTTCCCTTCAGATTCCTCTTTTGATCTTAAAGCTACAGTGTGCTTTAAGCCTTCCCTCTTCCTGCCCTGAATGGGCTTTGCTTCACTTTCTGTGCTCTGCCACACTGTGCACAGCCCTTATTAGTTGTACTTATTAAAAAACAACTAATACAAATGCTAAAAAAAATGTTTTGGAGTAGAAAGTGAGCCTTGCTCAAAAATGTTTAGAAGCTAATATTTGTGCAGTGCTGTGAGTTGTTGCAAACAGTATGTCTTAACACAACTGTCTTTAGTGTGAGGCCAACACAAGTGGATTTGCCTTGCTGTTCCAAAACATGCTATACCAAAGTGTATGCATGACACTGGACTAGGAAGTAAAAACAAATAATTAACTTGACCAAAACTTATATTATTTGTCTAATTTAACTGTCTTGCATCATGACAGGAACAGAGATGACAATACAGCCAGATGACAAAAGTACAATGTGAACTATTCTAGTTTCGCTTATAGTCACAACAATTCTCCTTTGCATAAAGCGCAGATAGGAAGCCAGTTTGTTGTACACTATGCAACCAAAGATAGAAATTAATACATTTTTTTAAAGGTATCCTGTTCATAATTTGTGCTATGGTTATTTTTAAGGAGTGCTCCAGCAATACATGTGAAATTAAGGTATGTCAAATAGGTTTCTGTCAAGCCTCAGAAAGAGAAGAGTGGATTTTATGCAGTAAGAAAAAAGAAAAGATTCAGGTTTTATTACAAAAATGAAGGATCCAGCATTTTTGCTGGTTGACAACAAACTCTGAATCTGGCTTTTGACAAATCTCCCAACTTTATACTAGTGCAATACTAAATTGCTGGAGTACTGCTTTGATTGAAAAAGAGAAGAAGAAGAAAAAACACAGGTGATTGAAAAGCACACTAGACGTTTTTCTTTAGTTTGAGCTTTCAGTTTGGAATTTATGGAGACATTAACACTGAACACAACAACAGCAAAGGTGAACCAACACTCAGTCCCTCATACTGGTTGCTACTGCTGCACTTTTAGGGACTTCCATGTAAAGGCATCCAAAATCCAAATCCACCTGGCTTTCGTATTCCACAGCTGAAACAGGACTGGTTTGAGTAGTGACAAAGAAGACATCTTTTGGGGCCAAGATGGTTTTCATAAAGTCACTTCCATGTTATTTATCTGTGATAATGCCATTTCTACTACTACTACTACTACTACTAATACTACTAATACTAGTACTACTACAACTACTTGTGCCAACATTTATTATATAACTGCCATTCATTTCTCCAGAGCAACAATCTGGAAATCAGTCAGGATTCTACAGATGATGATGATGATGATGATGATGTGATAATGATGATTGTGTTGTTGATAAAAGTATTCTGTATTTATTTTCCAAAAGTTAGGTGTGTGTGTGTGTTTGTGAAAGAGAGAATGTGTGTTCGTGTGTGTGTTGGGGGGGTGTAATTTTGTATAGGATTTAATTACCTCTGTGTTTAAATGATGATGACAGTGAGCCATATTCAATGTGAAACACCCTTATCAAGAGGAAAGGGCCATACAGATGCTAAGTGAGTTCCTTTTTTTACCATTTACTGAATTATTTATTTAGTTTTCTAGTAGCAAGCTTACTATCTGTGTGCTTGGGAGGAACAGTGAAGTTGTAACATGACAATAGTGTAAACTGGGGAAAGAGGCAGATCGGCACATGATTAATCGTCTATTTTAGAAGCTTCTCAAATGAGAATGTTGATGACTCCTCAGACACAGTGGCTCATATCCGAATAGAATCACAGATGGAGATGCACAATCGCTTCTAGAGAAAGGTCAAATTTGACAAATGTGAAACATTATCACAAAAATCCAAGGATGATCAGGACTACCAGTACTGAAACCAAATACATTTATGTTTTTATTATATGTGAATTAAACAGGACTTCATGCTACTAGACTTCAAAAAAGCATAGTTACTGCCAAAGTCAAATGTTGAATTATAGTTTGGCTTATAATCATATTGAAGCAGCATACAAAAACATGAGGATGCCAGAGAGACCTTTAAAAACAGCTAATATGAAAAATCAAGAATCAAGATTGTACAAATTAAATATACAGTACTGTGCAAAAGGCTTTGTTGTTGTTTTAGCAATGCTACAGTGCCCCTATATTTTTATTTCACATCATTTGAATACAACTAGGAAATCTTTACACAGTTGAGTTTAAGACACTTGATAAGGTATGAGCTTTGTGGAAGCATAGCAGACAAAAAGAGGGGGACAGGGTGAAAAAGCTGATATATGTAAAAGTTCAAAAATATTTGAGTGAAGATCAATGAAGCGATGAATCAAATCTTGAATTTTTGTGGTTCAATTGTTGACAATATAAAGAGTTGAAGAATGAGTGCTTGCAGCCATCAGTGAGACATGGTGGAGAGTCAATCATGGTTTGGGCTGCATTTCTGCCAGTGCAGTTGGTGTAATCATTGATGGGATCATGAATTCTGAAATGTACAGACTGATTTTTATTTCATCACCCTATTCCTTTTGGAAGGTAGGTTTGGGAACTGTTTCCCAAGCACACTGCAGTTAAATTACATTTGGGGGCGGGGAATTATAAACCATTAACAGACATGGACTGGCCTCACCAGAGTCCAGACGTGAATTTAACAGAGGCAGTGTGGGATCACCTGGGCATAGAGACAGCTTAAGTCTAATGAAGAACTCTGGGAAGTACTGAGGAAAGCCCGGTACAAAATAACACATTATTTACTGGTTCCTGCCCCTGACGTAGGCTAGCAACCTGTTTAGGGTGGACCCTGCCTCTTCTCCAAGGTCAGCTGGGAGAGGGTCCAGCCCCCAACAACCCCTAAACAGGATAAGCGGTTAAAGATAATGGATGGATGGATGGATGGAGGACAGTCTCCTCAAAAGAATTTGAGATATGCAAAGAGAGGACACACTAAATACTTAGGCCTGTAGACAATATTAAATAGACCTAGAAATATACATTGATTGTCCCTGCAACATTGCTGAAACAGTAAAGCTGATGGAGGCCTTTTGCACTGTACTGTATCTTGAAATTAAAAAATTAGATTGATAGCTTAGGTAAACTAACTTAAGCATAGTTTGCCACAAAACCTGAAATAAGTTCATTTGTAATGAAAATGAAAGTCGTGTTATTGTGTTTGTAATTGCCTTATTTCAAATGTTAAAATGTTCAGGTTACTGTATTTTTTTTAATTGTGTTAACAATCTGGAATTTAAAAAATTTATACAAATTCAAAATGTCAAATTTCCACTCAGTGGAACATGAAACACGACATTCGTGTTTAGATTCAATTCATTTACACGTGACGTGTATGCAAAGTTCTTTCTTTTTCTTTCATTTTTGGCAGTCACACTGGCAGTCCTGGGCCTTCATAGAGGACAACTTTGGATGTAATACTGCTGAAAACACAAATCCAAGCCAAGTGTGCTTGAGCTGGCTCTGCGTCTTTTTTTCCTCAGGAAGAGGTGGGAAATGTAGTCTATAAAATCAGGGTCTCCCAGACACGGTGGTCTGTCACTCAGAGCGTGTTTGTGTGTGTGTAAGTGAGAATTTCTATGTTGAAACTTTTTTATGCGTTTCATTTGTATATATTACCACAATGGAAGATGAAGTGTGTGTGGGTGTGTGTGAGGTCTCTATAAAGTGCTTCCTGAGTCCTTGTTTTCTATGTCGGGCCTTTCCTCGGTATGGTCTAGTAGCCTCATTGAGCCATTCTGTATAATAACTCTTCACTTGTACCTGCCACCAATCTCTTGTGTTTGTACAGAAAATGGTTGAGGCTGTTTCATGACGCATGCAAACACAATATTAGTACTTATGAATCTATATCTAAGTTGAGAACATGTATTTGATTTATTTATGCTCTTATTTATTGATTTCTTTTTTAACTATGAAATTCCGTTGAAGTGATCTGTCATGCTCTTTTGATCTTATGTTGTAATGAAAAGAGATGATTATACTGTGTGTCCATAACTATTGATAAACTCATAATAAAAAATAGCTATTTACTCTTCTTCAATGGCTTAGGTCTATACTTTTTTGCAGGTAGTAATCAAATGTAATTGAGTGCTAGGTGGGATCTGTTTTGGGGAGTGAAGTGAAGCAGTTATTTCCTGTACATGGGGTGGTTGAAACATCAAGGTGGTTTTATTAGTACAAAAAATTAAAACACAGAACCAAATCAGCCTGCTGTGCATAGCACAAAGAAAGACACAGAAGTTGATTATAAAAATAAAATCACTCCACCTGCATGACAGATAATGGACATATTATCTCACCCACCGTATTATTGAAAGAATATGGTATAAATACACTTTTAAGATATGTGTACAAAGGAAAAATGACAGTTTAATTTTGTTGCATTGTCTGAAAATGTAAGTGCACTAATTTTTACTGCATATCAAAGTTGGTCAGTTTGGTCAGTTCATTATTTAGATTTTAATTTTATCCTGAAACGAATAAAATCATGCAGCAAATGGGAAGCATTTATTTCTACTGGTTAGAGTCATTTCATTTCTTTATTGGTCAACATGCGTTTTCAGTGTGAAGGTATCCTGTCTTTCACCACATGATGGCGATAGTGCCCCGAGGAGGAAACAACCTGCGTCTTCTGTGTGTGTGTGTGTGTGTGTGTGTGTGTGTGTGTGTGTGTTTGTTTTGCAGTGGGATCACTTCGCCAAACACAACACAATACATGGCCACATTTTTTTTTTTAACTGGAGATATCCGAAAGTCTGTGTAGTTGGCTGTGACCAGAGTGAAACTGTCCTAAATCAGGACTAAATAATTTATGGTGAAATCTGTATTTGTCTTAATGTATTGCAACCAATATGTTTTCTACATTAAGAAATTAGATATATGAGGAAAACTTGCTATGCAGAGTGTCTGAAATAACCTATCCTCTATTTTTAAGCCCAATAAAGACACACGTCTGTGATGAGGGGCTTCTACTGCATCCATTTATTTCAAAATGAGCATTTTTCTAATGGCGCACAATGAAAATATATATTTTTTATTCATTAAGAATCAAACACTATCTTTTTTTTTTCAAGTAGTAAATAAACCCTTTGTTGTAGTAGTCCAAATTGTGTTCAAGTGCATTCGGTTTGCTTTTATTTTTCAGGAGATGAGCGTAGAACCTGCAGTCGACTTGTGGCAAAATGAACTGAGTTCAGACAAAGTTCTGAAAAGCAAAATTCACACTGCACGTGTGAGGAAAAAGTAAGATGGAACAAGTGTGGAACTACCAGCGGTTTTTTTAGATTTGGTTGTCCAACTAAACTTAGTAACTGGATGGAGGATGTTGGTGAGGGAGGTGACCAAGAACTTAGCAGTCAGTCTAACTGGGTGGTTGACTGTGAGTGAAATGTAAGGCTGGACTGGCTTCAGGACAAGTCCAGCCAAAGACCAGACTTAAACCCTACAGAACATCTGTAGAAAGACTTGAAGATGGCAAATCACAGACACTTTCCATCAAATCTGACGTACTTTGAACGGGTCTTTCCGAGGGAATGGGATGAAGTCCCCAAATAAAGGCTTCACTTGACATGGTGGTGAAGTAAAGGTTTGCAGAAGAGAAAAAGACTAAGTACATTATACACAACAGAAATGCTTGTGTTGTTTTTAAATGGTAACGAGCACAGGAACAATAGTTTACAGTATATCCATTGGTACAGTGAAGGTGCAGCATGTGTAGCTTTTCCACAATTTCTACAGCTAGACACACATGGTCAAGCAAAAGGAGAGATTGATTATACTGATTCTGTGTGCAGAAGTAAGCGTATTCTACTTCTGACAAATGGGGCCTCCGGGCTGCTAGAACCCAGTCCTATGCCTCTAAAATACAATCATGGACACTAGGCCTGCACTTGGTTCCCAGAGCCTTGAGCTATGAAGCTCCTCTCCTGTGGAACCAGCTCCCAGTTCAGATTCAAGATCAGATACAGTAAGACTTTATTGATCCCATGATGGGGAAATTCCAGTGTTCCAGCAGCGAGAACACAAGCACCAGATATTTCACCACACATTAAATCAAAGACATTTTCCCTCAAAAAGGGCAGAAATAGTAACATAACAGACACAAACGTTTCTCCTATAATAACCATACACATACCAAATGCTCCTTCATACACTGGGGGTGTAACAGTCTTGCTCTGAAGGAGCTTCTCAGAGCCTCCACAGTGTGGTGCAGGGGGTGGGAGGTGTTCTCCATGACTGATGTCAGTTTGGGCAACAACCTTCTGTCCGCCAACTCCTCAACGGACTCGAGTGGGCAGCCCAGGACAGAGCCGGTTCTCTTAACCCGCTCATTGAGTCTCTTCCTGTCTCCGTCCGTGCTGCCACAGCCTCAGCACACAACAGGGTAGAAAACTGCAGAGGCCACCATAGTGTCATAGAAAGTTCTGAGATGAGCCCTGCTCACACCAAAGGACCTCAGTCTCCTCAGCAGGTGGAGACGAATCTGGCCCTTCCTTTACAGGGCATCAGTGTTGTTGAACCAGTTTAGCTTATTGTTAGCTTATTGTTTCCCTTTGTTTCTCTCACTATATATTATATATATATATATATATATATATATATATATATATATATATATATATATATATATATATATATATATATATATATATATATATATATATATATATATATATATATATATATATATATATATATATATATATATATATATATATATATATATATATATATATATATATATATATATATATATATATATATATATATATATATATATATATATATATATATATATATGTATATGTATATATATATATACGTATATATCTCTTTCTGCAGGTTTTCACCAGCTTCAGGTCTGTACTGTACTATGTGCCCAGTGTGCAGTTACTGGCTCCACCAAAGTGTCAGGTCATTTCACACATTCACCAAGGCAGCCACACACTAACAATCCCCTCCTAGCAGGATGAAGGGTGTCAGGATTTGCCATCATTGCATCCCTTTGACTCCACCCTCCCCTAATATCCAGCTAAGGAGCCCATTAAAGCCCACCCTGGAGGATATATCTGGGTCCCCTAGCCAACTTTCTTCAGCCTGAAGAAGCTGCTTGGATGAAAAGCAATTGTTTCCAACCATAGTGTCTTTGCCATCATCATTGCCATAATGTTTTACAGTGAGCATGTGAAACGTATCCATGTCTGCATCCAAAACTGTAGCATGCACTGGAGCTCATAGACATCCCCTGTCCGTGTCCTTTCAAGAAATCATTAGGCGGCTTAGGATACAACAATTTAAAGTAGACTGTCTTCACTGAAATGAAAACTTTTATTCAAACACCGTAGCGTGATGTGCTGTTTTCATCTAAACAAGATAAAATGAAACTTCGGGCATTTGCTTTAAGCTCACTGAGTTGTTGTAATGGATTTTAGTAAAAAAAAATAAACGCTGCTGAAGTACTGATTAACACCAAGAAAGTGGAACACATTGCAGCTCCTCGCCTGAAATCTAATGAAGAACCAAACTAAGCACTAAAACCAGAAGAAGACACTGAGGTCATGAGTCCACATTCCCTCCTAACACCCTAACCTAAACATTTAATCAGCTACAAACCATTTGCTTATTCTATGTGTGTTTTAAAATTGCAAAGGTTGTTAATTCAGTTATCTGCTTAATTAATTCCTGATTCATTCGTGGACTCACAATATTGTTTAAGGATTATTTAAAGCATTGTCCACATCGCCAATTATGTTAATCTGATGAATACCAAGCACTTTCAATTATTTTATTTTTATTTTATTCAGTCCAATAAAAAACACACACATTGTTTTATATTTAGTTTCAAAATGCCAGAATCAGTTATTAAAACCCTTTGAGTCCTTTGTGGCTCCAAACCTGACAACAAACTCATGACAAAGAGAAGACAAATATTTGCTAAATTTGTAAAAAAAAAAAAAAAAAGTAAAGTATAGATTAACAAGTGTAAAGTCAGACAGACATGCAGATACAATGAAAGATAACCCCACATTTTTAGCAAATTATTCAAAATAATTCTGAAATGTCTAAGCCAGGAGTCATTGAAATCCAACTGCCTCCAAGTGGCCAACAAGCAAAGGTCTAAAGACACATCTAATCAAGTTGTTAAAGTATTGTTCAGTAAATCCCTTTAATTTGTTTCAGTCATCCAGATGGATAATCCCCTGTAGACAGAGATTAACGGGATTACTATTGAATCACTCTTTGGGAGGATTAGCTACAGCTCTAATTCCACACATTTGTCTGCCTTGGTTCACTTTCTGGTTTTCCTTTCCCAGTCCCTGATAGGAGAGCTGCTCATGGGCACTGTAGCAGCAGCCTCGAGATTCGGAGAATGTGAATACTACTCAGATAAAGAATTTCCACTGCCAATCAAGCTACGCGTTTTTCCTGACAGACTATGATAGAAGTACTGAAACTAATTAGTTTAGTCAAATTTAAATCTCAACGCTAGCTCATCATTATTAATTATGAGTGACACTGACTGACCTCGTCATAAAATATGATCATCATCTCATGATCTCAAAAAGATGATCTCATGATCATCTTTTTATTTTTAATGTATTGGGAGGCGTTTCATCTTTTTATTAATTCCTTTCTAACGCACTTTAAAAGCAGACAACTGTGTGCGTGTGATATTATGCGTGTGTGTTGTCCCCTTTTACGCCACCGCCACCCCTGGTGCGCACAGTGGACGCCGTGCTCGGTTTTTAATGCACCGTCCAGCCTGCTGCATGCTGCAAAGCGAGGGGCTGCATGGGAACTGAAACACTTGCTCCGCTCGCGCAGGTCGGCCCGTTCAGAGCGACAGCACGTTCATCAATGAGACGACGTGGAGCGCGCGGTCACGGCGCATTTAAAAACCTGCACGGTTCGAATTATCATCTGGTTTTCAGCAAGGGGAGGGTACACACACACTTTTGAGTGAATCATGGAGATACAAGCACAGACTACACGCACACACACACACACACACACACACACACACACAGTTGTCTTAGTGAATAGGCTTTAATTACAGACAGTTCAGTTTGAGAATCATGCAAAATAGAGTTTTGGGGGAAGTGGTTGTTACCGTGGGCGGATGTTTGATTGTTGTTTGGGTGTCAAACAAAAACCAGCAGGGACTGCTCCTCTAACTCCAGAGCCTCAGATGATGAGAGAAAGTAACAGGCAGAAGAAAACCCATGTGTGCATATAGAAATGAGCCCCAGACTCTCACAGCTGTTGCTGTTAGGCCATTTTGCAGAACACAGAAATGTCCTGATTGTTTTACTAACTGTTACAACTTTCACGTTTTGTGTAATGAAAGCAAAGAGAAAAGGGCGACTAGCAGGAATTTAAAGGGGGGAAAATGGAATTAAAATAAAATTACCAGTAGTGGATGTGATAGTGCAGGGACTCAAAACCTAACGTAAAAATACAAATACACAAATAAAATTGTACTCTGGTAAAACTCCAAATACCACGCTGACATTAAGTACACGATTGATTAATAAAGTATTAAAGTAAGAATACTTTCCACCCTGTACCTTCCTGTGGATCAGTGCTACTTTATGTTTGTTGCGTGTAAATGGTTAAAAATGCAAATTGTTGCGCTGTTTGAAAGATTCCAGTTCCAGTGCTGACTAGTAGACTAACACAGCAGAATCCGATTTACTGGCCAAGTAACAGACAAGGAATTTGCTTCGGTCATATAGTGACACTTGAACTAGTTTATGGCAGCAGACATTAATTAAGGGGTTGATTGAAGTTGTTTTGGCTATTTAATGATTTTTTTCAATAAGTTAACATCGTCACTATATGTAACATCACATCACAGTAGTGATAATATACAACAGTATTTGCACTGTAGTTTCAAGAGGAAAACACGAACCACTCCTAAAATGTCAACAAAGCTGGGAATAAGGTCAGGAAGCACAGAATGGATCAGTCACAGAAACCCCATAACAAGATGGAAACTTTAGTGTAAAGGCCTGTTGTTCCCATTGTTTTGCTATTTGCTCCCAATTAAAAGCATGTAAACACAGTGGATGGTCGCTCATAATTCTGTACACTAGTTCACGTGCCCTGCTGCACATGCACGAATCGTGTCAGTCGGTCATATTATTGTGTGTCAGCTCTCTGCGCAGTAACAACAAGAAGTGGCTTTGCACTGTCTCGTATCGTGTCCGTCTCCCTGCGCGCATGGCACAGAGGGAAAAGGAGGCGAGTCGGGGGAATTTCAAGTTCAGTAAATATTTGGAGCCCTGGTCGTTACTTGTTTGTTGACTTGACGTGGATCCACATTTAACGCCATATCTTACAATTTTATGTCTCACAATTTCTTTATGTCACACTTTAGCTGTGTGTGCTGATGCGCGTTGAATGCAACGCCACCAAACTGGGAGAAGTACCAGTAAACCGAAGAGTAAAATTACTGCGTACCAGTCCACTTTGAGCACTGCAATTATGTCAAATAAGTCTTTGAAATCAGGCCGTGAACCTAACCTGCCTGTCTGAAGGGTTCAGTGAAGTGATTCCTGTCTCCCTATTTGTTTGTTCTCAAGAACATGATTATTATGAAATGTTCAAAGTACTGAGATTGTAATATGTACCTCAACTTCTATTAGAAATGTAGAGAAGTACAAGTATAGATTTTTGCTCTTGGGAATTAAATCTACCTAAGCAAAGTCCAGAGGCGCAGGCTGGTGCAGTTGGTGCACGCTGAAGAAGATGGACGCGGTGTAAGGTGAAGTCCTGCATCAGGGTCCTGTTTCCGTTTGGTGGTGTGTTCAGCACCTGGTTGGTGCCGGGGTGTGTGTGTGAGTGTATTGTGTGTGTGTCTTGAGGCATGCTACAGCTTCATTATGTGCACAGCAATACAAGCGTCATTTATAACACGACATGTTGCGCTGCCGGGCGATAGGGACGCAAGTGTCCTTCTTCCCACGGCCACGGCCCCTGTTGCATCTTTCTCTCGCGCGCACGCAGCCTGCTCCCGCAAACGCTCCATTTAGTCTAGAACAAAGTGGGCCCTTTACTGAATAGACTGAATAGATGCGCACTTACAGACTTCAGACCGGTGGGCAGTCTGCTTTCGATATACAGGGGAGTGTTAATTTGTCGCGTGAGATGTCAGAGAGGCGCGCGCCCCCGGGGCCTACCACTGGGCCTTTATTTGTCAACCAGTTCTCCCAGTCAAAACCGTACTGACTGGCACTACTGGTGCATGTATTTATGGCGGCAGCGCTGCCCACTTACTGCTAAATAAATGACCGAGCTCAGGGCTCTTCACACGGATCAGACTTCATAAAGAAACAGACACAGACTGACAAGCTCCACATTCTGCGCTGGTTCACGTGTGATCCTCTGCGATCACTGCATCTATTGTGTACATATATATGATACATATATATTATATATAGAAATATATATTTTTTTTAATTGGGTGATTTTTTACATTAGTTTTTTGATCCAAAGTGTTTATTTTTATCGTTTCTTATAACACAACCTCACTGTTACAAATTGTATGAGCCAACAAAAGTTTTCTCTGCATTTATTCTACTTTCTCTTATGGTCACACTGGTTATTGAAAAGTTAGGTAAATTAATACGTGTGTGTATAAGTGTGTGGATGGCATCTTCAATGTGATGTCTTTAAAGTTTGCCAAACCGGTATATAAGGAGGCGACTTTGCGTCTCAGCTTTTTCAGCGAACGGACGGACGTGGGCAAAAAGGTAGTAGTTGAAAAATGTGTGTAGCCGCGGTGGTATTTTGTCATCAGCTCAATTGTGGAACGTAAAATTCAAGAAATGTTCAATGTTTTATCATACAACTACTTGTGAATAATTGTTGGAGCCCCATAGACGATTAAGCCTGCCTCTACACAAATCATGCAATATTTCTTAGTAATACCATATATAGATAGATAGATATAGCTATAGATATATATATATATATATATATATATATATATATATATATATATATATATATATATATATATATATATATATATATATATATATATATGTTTGTGTGTGTTTTAAACCAGGTTACAAGTTAGTTTTAAACTAGAACCAAGCGCCTGCTCAGAGAAGTCCTTTTGATAAAAAAAATGGCTCATTCGCAATAAAAAAAAAGGTTTGTGTCTGCAAACAGACCTATGTGACAAAGTTCTTCTCAATTCCTCGACGTACAATATTTTAAAACTTAAAAAAAAGGCATTTTTTATTTATCCTGTTGGCATTTAACTGTACACCGCGAGACTTTCAGGTGGCAACGTTAGATCACATTAGGGTTTGACAGATCTGTGGAGATGCTTATTGTGCCAGAGTGGACTATGATGGACTATAATCCTCCCTGCTCAGAAAGGAAACACTTCAGCTGGACTGGTTTTAAACTGGTCTGGTGTCAGGACCCAGTTAAGATGTCACGTCCAGCACAGTAGCGGGCAGGGGGTGTGGATTCTGGGGGGATTATCGAGAGGTGCGCCTCGCGGATCGAGCTGCGATTGGCTGGCCGTCCTGGCAAACGGCACGCGACTATGGATGTCGCTATAAAGGTCCCTCGCGTGCCGATTCTTTAAAAGTTAAGTGTTGGCGGTGAGCAGCAAGCACAGAGCAGCGAGTTGCTAAAAGAACAAACAAGGTGCGATTGTTCCCCTAACAACAGGAGCCCGAAGCAGCAAACAGAGATGGACAGTGTGCTGGATCCTTTCTCCGGACTCGAATCTTTTTCCTCCCCCCCGTATTTTGACGATGACGAGTTTTTCACTGACCAGTCCTCAAGAGACGGAGGACACTTGGACACTGATGACTTTTTGGATGACGACGTTGACTTCCTCGCTAGTCATTTCCAAGACTACTACAGCAAAGACGTCGGCGGCAGGGCAGTGCCTCGCGATGGCGACATCGACATCGGCAATTTGTCCTTCTCCTCCTCATCCTCCACCTTCTCCTACGGCTGCGCTGACAGCACCGGCCTGTCCCCTCACATGAGCCATCACAGCGGGCCCTTTGTGAAGCGGAGGAGACGGATGAGGTCTGAGATGGAGATGCAGCAGCTGAGACAAGCGGCCAACGTTCGGGAACGGCGCAGGATGCAGTCCATCAATGACGCGTTCGAAGGGCTCCGTTCCCACATCCCGACGCTGCCCTACGAAAAACGACTGTCCAAGGTGGACACCCTGAGACTGGCCATCGGCTACATAAACTTCCTCGCCGAGCTTGTACAGTCTGATCTGCCTATTAGAAACTCTTGCAGCGATACGCACGCACAGCCCAAGAAAGTCATAATCTGTCACAGAGGAACAAGTAGGTTCATTAAAAGAATTTGATTATTATTTTAAAGTGGGACATGGCCGGCGACTTAAATGTACAGGATATGAAAGCATCCCATCTTTGTTTTTAATCATGTCTTTGCATCGTATTCGTAAGAATTTAGTGTTAGGAACAGAAGAACAGTCACATTAATAAAATATAATTTTCATATAAATTCAATGATTCATTTTTTTAATGCCGTATCCTTTTGTCTTCCCAGGGTCTCCATCACCCAGCGATCCAGACTATGGCCTGCCTCCACTGGCCGGTCACTCTCTGTCATGGTCGGATGAAAAACAACTTCGAGAGCAGAACATTATTCGCACAGCCAAGGTCTGGACACCGGAAGATCCCCGCAAACTGCACAACAAACCGGGCCACGCTGACATTGAAAACGAGCCGCCTTTCGGCCTTGTGGCCTGAACAAAAACTCACGGGTCCTCCGGGTGTTTCCTGTCAAACCCAAAGTCCAAATTTGAAGTGGACTAATTTAATGTCTGTAAATGTGCAATTGAATGCGCATTGTAAAATGTGAACACCATGTGAGCTTTACTGTCCAGTTCCCCCTTTCTTTTCTATGTTTTATCACGTTGATAATGTTATTTTCGTAATTCAGGCAACTGGCAATCATGTATTTATTTTTTTTTTACAAGTGATAATATATGTTTTAATTTAACGAATTAGAGCAAAAATATTTTTATATTGTTGTACAATGATTTATATTTATATTGAATCTGCAAATAAAAGCAAATAAAAACAACATACTAAAAGCAATTTCTTTCTTACAGATATATAGTTAGATAGAAAGATAGATAGATAGACAGACAGACAGACAGACAGACAGATAGATATTATTGTTATGTTGTGAAATATAAAATACTATAAGAACTTTGTATTTATTTTTATTTTTCTTACATTATTCTAACAACATATATTAGCTTATAAGCTTATTTAACTTTGAAAAAGCAGCTTGACAGACAGAGAGAACCTCCTGCTGGGGACGCATAAATTAAAACTTTGACGTTTGAGGGTAGAGCTCTCCATTCTGAACCCGGGGATCATTTTAGCTAACACCCAGCTTCCTTCGGATCCTTCTGATAGGTTAAAGTGATCACATCAAACACTGACTTTTCCAAAACAAAAATATTCCCACCTTTAACTAATAACTCTAACATCTCCATCAGCTTCATGCTAACTCAGTCACTCTTGTGTGTGTGAGGTGCAACCCCCTAGAGTGATAAATACCAGGGGTCTGACAGTTCACCCGATATTGTAACGCATATATGAAAATGACATGTTAATGTAAAGTCAGCACAGCTAACGGTGGACAGGGCGCAGGGGAGGGCGCAGCCCTGTGCTGGGAGGCTGTTGAATGCTGCTCTGTGCTGCCAGGTGCTGCCAGGACAGATTTTCCCGTGGTAGCGGCATCTATCCAACATGTGTCCCCATGGCCTCCTCTGGGCCGCCCCCACAACACCAACTCACAGCCGCATATATGAACCATGTGGGTCCAAAAGATGCAAACACAAGACTGCGAGGAGCAACAAAGCACTGCTGCTCTTAGGATTCTCAAAGTCAGGATATAAAAAGACCTCACGCAACAGAGGTGAGTTGGCCTTTTTCTCTCTTATCATAACTATGTAGGTTAAGTCACCTAAGATTTAACTTGTTCTAGTCATATGTAACGTCCAGGTATTTCATTTTCTTAGGATGGCACATTATCAAGCTTTTTAACTTCTTCGATGGTTAAAAAACAAACAAACAAACAAACAAACAAACAAAAAAACAACAATTTCCCTTTCATCTTCTTCCTCTCTCTGTCTTCAGCAAACTCTCCGGGTCCTCAGTGAGTCCGTCCGCTTTCCATTACCAGCGCGACAGGAGCATGTAATCCTATTACAGCCATTAGAAAGTCAAATGTTAGGGAGTCAGTGCTGGGCAACTTCGTCACTATGGCAGGAGGGCTTGTTCCACGGTGGGGCAGCGGAGCCGGGGGTTAAAACAGTGGTAGCATTGTAGTTTCTCGCACCTTAACGTCTTTGTGCCGTTGATGTGTTAGCGGAGCGCAGAGCGCCTCTCGTCATCTTTGGTGCAGTCGCAACCAAGCGGAAGGGACAGGCTGAACTGCTCCAAGCTATCTTGTCACTCCGGCTCCGGGCTTGGCAGAGCTTAAAAAGACACACGCATTTACTGTCTGACAGGTTTTATTTCCTTTTCGTCCTCTGCAGGCCTGGACACTATAGGCCACGCCGAGCGGTAATTTGGTTGAGAAAGGCTCGGCGCTGAGCTGAAAGGCCCCCGATTTACCACAGAGCGTCGGCGCGCATTCACACACATACAGTATGGTGTACAGGGCTGCTCCTGTGCCAGAGGACGGAGCATGTTGTCCTGAGAATATTCTGCGAAGACGTGACAGTTGTGAGAAACCTCTCTGAAAATCTAAACACACTGGTGTTTAAGACGCACACACACACAAATGCAATGCATGCAACTGGCAGAGTCAAAGTCACCTCATGAAGCAATGTCTCAGAGTTCATCTTTACTGTGGATCATAAAATGTTAATATTGCTGACGACATGAATTTAACAAAAAGTTCCCCAACTGTGAAGATGTAATACACTGAGAATACTGTTTACTATTTGTTTATTATAATATTAAAACCCCAATAACAATATCTCTATAGTCTGGACGTTGTCATGTAAAGTGCCTTGAGATGACTTTGTTGTGAGTTGGAGCGATAAAAAAAAAGTGGAATTGAATTGAATAATATTATAAACGATGTGAATAATACTGAACTTGGCGCTTGTTCACCCTGTCAAATACTTGTATTGAGAAATGTTGGTACTTTAAAGCAGGTTTTTTATGGTCTGTTCTATTTTTAAATACTCTGAAATTTATTCTTGAATGAATCAAATGTGCTATTAAATGAGTTTTTTTTAAGGACCACTCCAGAACGAGTATATTTAAGACTGACTAGTATTTTCCACTGCATACGTTCCCTGGTGTTACATGTAATTTATATCGTACATAATGAGGACAGTAATGTGTGCACGGTATCCGATAAGTGGTTTGTGCTGTAAAGGCTTTTCTTGGCCATTTGGTAGAGACGACTACTGGGAGTCATCTGACATCTTAATGGACTGCAACGATTGGCACTTTTACGCATCAGTGGCGGGGAATACAACACTGGTCTGCGTCCATGGCAGTAAAACGGACTGAAGAAGTAATAATCGCATTGTAAAACATCCGATTGCATGTGTGAAGCTTTTAGTTGTGCACCGCTCTGACTGACACATTGGTGAAAAGAAAGTATTATGCAACTAATGCTGTCAAATCCGCTTTGCGCCGTATGTTGGCAAACTGGAAGCGACGCTTGGCGCTCCAAATCGGCTTGATTTAAAGATTATCTTAAGTCATCATTAATTCCTTTTACTCCCGTCTTTTTGTGTCCCACCATGGCATCAGTGTGTTCTCTCGGAGGCTGACCTGGCCAGACCGAGCGGTGCTCCGCAGGTTGCCTGGGCCGCTGGTAAGCAACAGGTGTTTGACAGAAGAGAGAGCAGGGAGAGATACAGTATGTGGAGGCTGGGATGGTTCTTTCTTTCCCCCCCCCGTGTGCTCTTTTTTTAGACTTGACCTTCTCATCTAAATGACATCTTTATGAGCGCTGCCTTTTCTTGCCGAAACAGATCGGTCTCCGCCGTGTTCTCCGGGATGCACCTGGTAGCTCAAACTTTGTCTCCTTTCATTTACTTGCGCCTGCGTCCCTGGACAGCAGCTGCCTAAAAGCAAGCAAAGAGAGAGCCTTTGCAGTGTCTTCGAAACTGGTTGGCACCGTTTTCCACGTCTTTAACGTTGCATCAGCCTTTGTCAAGGACACAATATAGCAACTATAAAGCACGGCGTTTTGCAATAATGCAACACACTTTCAATGATTTGACAACAGGCTGAAATCGCGGCGCGGGCCAGCCAGGCTGAACGTGTCTCTGAGTTTGTTTTGTGCGCCCCCATCCAATTAACAGCGAGGTCTTTTCGCCACCCCTTGATAAGCCAATTAAATTTATGTGTTCTATTTTTTTTTTTTTTTCAAGGAGAGAAGGGGGGTGGACTTGGTGTGTTCTCGGAATGACGATTTTCTTGCCATCACCTGGCGTTTTCTCCTAAACAGAGTAAACTGTCCAGTGTGCCCCTGGAAACATACGGCGCTCACCATCCTGCACCATTGTTTCTCGTGTTGATCACTCATCACTGGGATTTAACAAGTCCCCTGTTAGCTATGTTTTGTGTCATATTTTCATCCGCAAGATTAAGCAGATGCTGCGATTGTACAGTCCAAACTGTAGGGCTACTCAAGGCTGAAAGAGAGACTGGCTCTCGGTTGCGAACGAGGGAGAGAAAAAAAGCTTTGGGCACATCTTCAGAGGAATTAAACGTTTAGTAGCCATAAACAGACTTCAACCTGCTCTATTTCAGCCTTTGTGTTGTTTGTGAATAATTAATGTTAATAGGGACAGGTTTGTATACTTTGAATGCGGGACCACAGGTGCGGAGTGACAGGATGAATAACCGGCCCTGATTTTTGCCAAAGCTCGAGGGCTCTTGTTCAGGGTCTTCAAGCTGATGGAAAATATTGTCATCTCTTTGATTCACAGCATTACTTTCACCGAGAACAAAGCCGGGTGATGAAAAGCTTATGTTGGAGTGAAACGGGCGATGACGGTGCCGCCTCAGACTCCTGAAAGAAAAAGAAAGGGGGCGAGTCAATGGCAATGCGCGCTTCTGGTTTTGTGCGCAAGTGCTCCATCTAACTCAAATAAAGGGGCCTTTCCAACTTTTAAAGGACCACTTTTTCCTTTAATAAAGGCTGGACGGCTGTAGCCATCAAGCATATGGTGCTAAGGCGCTGTTCCTTTGTCCCTGGGAAGCCCTTGAGATACTAACTTGTGTTCTTTCCGGGATATTTAACTTCTCAAAAGCTCCAACTTTATGCGCCTGCAACAAGTGGTTCAGGGGCGCACGAACAGCTTTCCCCATTGAAATAATCAGGGTGGCTAAGAGAAGAATTAGTGGGTTAATAATTAAAGGAGGGTTTTGTTTCTTTGTGGCACACACCGTTGTACGATTCAGGGAAGCTACACTAGGGGCGATGCGTTACCATCCATTTGTGCAGAAACACTGTGGATTTGGCACATAAATGTCCACGGCGACGCACGGATAGACTGGGTATGAAAATAGTGAACACGGAGTGAATTTAACTCCTGTAGACTGCTAAAATAAAACATGCTGATTTCCTCAACCATTTGACTTTTGCAGTGTCCTTCTTATAAATCGTTTTATAAAAGTTTGTCATTGACTCTGTACAAATGAAATTTTACTTTCAGCGAGAGGACATGTCCTGAAAATATGTCAAATTACTGTTTAACATACCTACGATAAGGACCTTCTCATACAAGGGACAGTCTCTATAGTACATTTGATTTGGGGTGCGGAACATTCATGCGTAAAAGCTCGCGTCTTTGCTATTTCACCTTATTCTTGTGCATCTGCCGCGCGATGTAATTAAGCATTTGCTCTTGGCTGCTCTCACTCCTCCATACGTGCACCACGGACATGTGAAGTGCCGTGTCAACATAAAGGACACGTTTCTTCGTTCTTTTAAGGGGTGGCGGTGGGTGAGTGGTGGTGGTGGTGCGCGCGCGGGTGGGAGGGGGGGTGGGGGGTTGGGGGTGCTATCCTACCGTTAGCTGTTCTGACAGATTTAAAATTGAAATCCAGCATTCTAACAATCGTTTATCAAATTATACAGCATGTGGGTGTGACCAGAAACCACATGGAACATGTTTCTCGATTATTGAATAAGGACGGTGCACATTAGGGGTCTTCGTGGCACACACCGTTGTACAATTCAGGGAAAAATACTTTCTAATTTTCAAATCATATCAGCAGTAAATATGCATGAATTAAGGCAGGCAGATACCATTAAAACAGTGGGAGATCACACTAGACGTTTACAGACGTAAAACCACACGTGCAGACGTATTACACTGATGCACGAAGACCAGCTACAATAAATGGTAAACGCATAAAGTCAGTATTGGTCAAAAGGCCTCAGAGAACAAGCAGCAATGAAACAGAGATTTAACGAGTCATTTAACTCAAAGAAAAGTTTTGAGGATTGTTTTCACAATTCCTAACATGAGTTATGTCACTGTATCAATAGCAACAGGTTCGTGTGTTTATTGTGACACAATTGACAAATTAATTGAAATCAAAAATACTTAAAAAAAAATAATATTTA
The DNA here is from genome assembly GCA_020496755.1 of Channa maculata. NCBI lineage: Eukaryota > Metazoa > Chordata > Actinopteri > Anabantiformes > Channidae > Channa > Channa maculata. The sequence goes on from CM035612.1 coordinate 16,417,835, forward strand.
ATAGTTTTACTGGAATGTGTACGCGTGTCTGGTACGTCGTTTAACTTAAACAGGCATCTTTTTATAGCACCTGAAGGGCCACATTACTTTAAATGTTTAAATTATGCAGCTCAGAGACATTTTTGAATTTCACTTTGGACAAGACACACCTCTGTTGTCTCCAAACTCAGACCACAAATCTATACCGAGAGCATTGTGGCCTTATAGAAATAATCGATTGTTCATTTCGTTAAAATGAAAGGTTGTGTTTGTGTGCTATGGAGCCAGCTGGTTGCCTCTGCACTCTGAAAACCCCCCTGGTGGACAGAACACGGCGGGTTGACCTCGCCCGCTGGAGGGCGGGAGATGCGCCACGGCCTTTGACTGAATTAGCCATAAAGACGTCTTGCTATGATCATTGTTGCGGCTGAAAGCAATGTGGATATGAGAGGCATTGTGCACAGCTTTTGCGTGCCCCATCATGAAATATTACAGTCTATTCACGAGGAAGCCCTTTTGAAAAGATATGGAAATTAAGCAGTCAGCTGATTTCAAGGTTGATTTCCAGGCAGAAGACAAAAAGTCACAAATACATACTAAAAAACTAGGCAACCACTTAGTGCACGTTGAAGCGAGCACAAATGAATAAATGCACCTTTCCAGCGATGATTCATGCTCTGCTCAATATTGTGCAGAGAAGCTCAACTTCAGCGAGCAACCTGAGTGAAGCAGTGAAAAACCATCGATTTTCTTTCTTTCTTTTTTAACTATTTAAAAATCCCTAAGTAACTCAACAAAAAAGTGATAAATTACTAATATGCTAATTTAAGTCACGGCCATTTGTACGTGTGCGTGTCCATCCATCTCCTACATTCTGGGCTGCTGATCCCCGTCGTGCGCTAGAGGACACTCAACCCGTTTAGACCCGGGCCCTATTGTTCGCCTCCAACACTGACTTCAGCCTCCAGGGAAGGGACCGTATTTTTTAGTGTGTACCCCTCACCCCATCCCTTGCTTGTCAGTTGCCAGGATTCAGAGGTGTAAAAGCATGCATCATTTTTCACCAGCTCTACGTTTTGATATCGACAAAAGCGGCTGCTATGAACAGCCTCTCCGCTTGTTCGCTGGCTTGAACTTCACTGATGTCCGACTGCTCTCTTTTCCTCGTCTGAGCGCGGCGCAGCGGGGATGGATTTGCAAGACAAATGCAGCTGTGTGTGTGAGACGGAGTCAAGTGGCACAAAAAGGCCGTTTCAGTCAGCCGATGGGATAGAGAAAGTCAGCATTATGCGGACGTCAAATCAATCAAAAACAAAAGCCCGCATGCAGAAAATACAGAGTTTATAGTGTTGAAATAGCAGCTTTTTCTTCTTCTTCCGACTGGAAAGACCAATACAGACTTATTTGCTTGATACGTTGGAAATAACGGGTGAAATTAAGGTTGGAAATAGTTTACTGTGCTAATACATCATCAGGATTGTTTCTGATTTTGTCATTTGTCAGCAGACTAATTAGTGACGTGGCAGTAACGAGATGATTGCAAAATATAACCATGACGCAGCTCAATGTGATTGGTTTATTGATTCAGTGAAAACAGACAAACGGAGTTGTGTTGTGTTGCATTCTGTTGCAGGGTTTCTCCGGTAAAAGCAAACTCAGGTTCATTGTCTCAGGCAAAATTACTTGGAGAACGGGGCTCAAACCCTAGGATAAGAGAATCCCCCCCTCCCCCATCCCTCACCTGAGGCACAGCACTCTGTGTACTTTAAGGCGTTTACACTGATTTTCTCTCCCAATATTAACTAAGTTTATTAAGTAATAACACTTCAAGAATATTAATATTATTTTAAAATGAACACAGAATGAACCACGTTTCTAGACAATGTTTTGTTTAGAAAGTGGGAAGGAAATACTGGTGAAAGTTAATACATATATTAATACATATATTAAGACACAGGCATGTGCATAAATTCTGCCTACATCTGCATATAAGAGGTGTCATCATCATTTGGATAAGAAAATAGGCATCTAACAGATCTGTTCTGTTCCTCTGCCAGAGCTGAATCCCAGCCTGCTGTGCTGAAAGTTGGAGCTTCCAGTGGCTGGTGGCCAGTACTGACTGGGAAATCTTCCAGCCTTAGAGGGACGGTGATTAACCCAGGAGTGGTCAAACTCGGCAGGAAGCCCTCCACAACCAGCCACTGCTATTTATCCACTTTCCAATGAAACCAATTACTTTTACAGCGAGGCTCGGCGCTGACACTGTATGTGTTGTTCTAGCACACCAATAGAGTAAGGCTGTGAAAGGAGAGGCAGACGCAAAGTGGGAAACCCTCCTGAGCCGCTTCAACAGGCTGTAAAATATACCTAAAGTCAGTATCCATGGAGACTCTGTGGTGTGTGGGAGCAGCCCAAATGACTCACAAAGCTTTTCATGAAACTCAATCTTACTATTATTAATACCATTTCGAAATGTATCTCCTACCCCTGAAGATATACCCATAAAGAAACAGCTTGTGTTTGTTGACATTGTGCTCACTGTTCTGAAACTGCCGAGCAGTAAAAGGAGCTCAACCTGTAATAAAAAGTGGGTAGTTAAAGCATTTTAAGACTGTTAATTCATCTTTGAACCCTTTTTGCAAATTGTAGTAAAAGGGTTGAAGCAAACATGCTGCTGTCAGAAACAGTCATGTAGAACATTTATTCCCTAGATTGCATTTGATTCATTTATATTGTCATTGGAAGCGACTTCCATGTAAATCCTGCATGAATGTTGTTAGTGTAGTACTGTTGCAGCATTTTACTGAGATATTTTACAATTTCATTAGGGCACACAGTTTAAAAAAGAGTGAAGATGTAGAAGCTGTGGCATGCTGACTTCCCTCCCTGGCTGGGAAAAATCAACATCTATTAAATGAAAACAACCCAAGTTTGTGATTGAAGCTTCTTGTTTGAATTTGTCCACACCGCATGTAAAAGTTGGATGCTGTGGAATATGCAATCAAAATGAGAATGCAGCGATTTAATAATCATTTTTGCTGGTAAATAGTACAAAGACAACATCTGATCAATTTTTTTTTAATTTAAATGTTCGCTCATTTTGAATTTAAGCCCAGCAACAGGTTTTAAGGATCTAAAGAAGGTGAGTCTTTAGGAAGTAAGTGTTTGGCAAGGTTTCCTACTCTGTGAAAGACTGCGTGGGCAAATATTTCAACTTGAAAAGAATTTGGGCATTTTATCATCTGTCATTTATAAAACAATTAAACATTCAGAGAATATGAACAAATCTCTGTACACAAGGGAAAAAGTCAAAAACCAATATTGAATGGTCGTAACCTTCAGGCCCTCAGATGACACTGTCAGTATACACACAGTATGTGCTTCTTTGCCTTATTGCCAATGTCAAGAAATACATTAAGACATAAATAAGTGGCTTTTAATTGTAGGAAAGCTGCATGTAACTATTATACCTTAGAAACCTGATTGTGAGAAACAGTGTAAACTTGGTGAACTTTAGTAAGTGAATAAATACATTACCAAACAAATTAATGATGTGGCCAAGGCTGTTGCCATCACACACATTATCAACTACATAATATGAAAAAAGGGGACAAACTGTTGAGTAGCTTAAATTCTATATCCAGCATAAATGGGCAAAAAAATACTTCCAAAATTAAAACAATTTGTCTCCTCAGTTTCCAAACTCTCAGAGAAGAGATAATGCAGCATAAAGGTGTCTCCCTGTCTTACTTTTTTTAGATGTATTGCTGGCCTCAAACTCAAACTGAGCAAACACCTGAAGAAATTATAATTTCTAAGTTTCAACATCTGATGTGTCTTTATACTATTTACAATAAAAAAGAAGATGCAAGTAATTTTCAAATAAAATACTATTATTATTACTGTGTCCAAACATTGTTGGACACAGGATTTGTATTTTCAGAGTTTAGATGTTTAAACTCACATTTATGCTGAGTCCCCTTTTTTATCCAGCACCAAATCATCATGAATAGTTTTTTTCGATAGGCTCTTATCCACACCCCAAACATGTTTAATGGCAATATTCAAATTCACACATTTCTACACACAGCATAATTTTTCCTTTGATGCACCATCAAGAACATAAAAGAAAATGTGATGAAGATAAGGTTGACTGTTTAAAGAGGTTCAATTCAATTCAATTCAACTTTATTTATACAGCACCAATTCACAATAAAGTAATCTCAAGGCACTTTACAGAATAAAGTCAAGACTATACAGATATGTAGAAAAAAACGCAATAAATCCCCCCTTGAGCAAGCCCTAAGCAACAGGGGAGAGGAAGAACTCACTTTAATGGAAGAAACCTCCAGCAGAACCAGGCTCAGGGTGGGCGGCCATCTGCCTTGACCGGTTGGGGTGAGTGGAAAGTGGAGAGAGAAATGAAAAGAGCAACAAAAAGCAACAACAAAACATCGGGCAGGTTGGTAGGACCAGTAGCTGCACGCTGGAAAACACACAGCTCCAAAGCCGGGGACACCTGCAGAAAGGGACAGAGAGAAGGAGACAGAGAGAGGAAGAAAGACAACTAGGGGAGAAAAAAAAACATAAAATTAATGTACAGTGGTGAAAAATGAATGTGGGGTGAGAGGAGAGGAGAGAGGGACAAGAGGAGGAAAGGAGATCAGTGCATCAGGGGGGTGGGCCCCCCAGCAGTCTAAGCCTATAGCACCATAACTATAACTAACTATATGCTTTATCAAAGAGGAAGGTTTTAAGCCTAGACTTAAAAGTAGAGAGGGTGTCTGCTTCCTGAATCAGAAATGGGAGCTGGTTCCACAGGAGAGGAGCTTGATGGCTAAAAGGTGTGTCTCCCATATGATCTTTGGAAATTCTGGGAACCACGACTAGGCCTGCATTCTGAGATCAAAGTGGTCTTTTGGGATGATATGGTACTATGAGGTCTTCTATATATGATGGAGCTTGACCGTGTAGAGCTTCATATGCAAGAAGCAGGTTTTTAAATTCTATTCTAGATTTTATGGGAAGCTAACGGAGAGAAGCTAGAGTTGGAGCACGAGGCATCTGTCCAATAAATGTCATGTAAAAGTGGTGTTATTAGGTTTCTAGTTGCAAATAATGTATTGAGCAGAAGAGGAGGGCAGCTGGCTAAGCTAATAAACTACTCCTATGCCTGATCACTAACTAAGCTAAGTGACAGCGACATGAAGAGACAACAGCTAATTGATTATAGGCTTGTCCTATCCACTCCAGGGAACTGATGGCAAATGGTCTGAGGGGAACTTTGTGGTGAAATGTGAGTGAGTGCATACTTACATTTCTGCTTATAGGAAACAGTTTGGTGTATATCTCTTTGGCGTGCAGTGGATTTAGTAAGTTCCAATTTCTTTAAAGCCACAGAGAAACCAAATAGTTAATTGTGTGTCTTGACAGTTTCTTTTTGGAGAAGCCCAAGCACAAAGCAGGGGGTCACCCGGCTTTTAAAAACAGTTCCACAGAGGGTCGATCACACTAAAGAGGTGGGGGACAGTTAAGTTTAGCTTCTCCTGCTCTAATATGGGTCAAATGTAAAGAAAGGTTTGCATTACACCCTCCTTCCTGTCTCTCACCGAGTGTCTGTGAGCCCTTGAGGAAATTCCTTTGCACAGCCTTGCTGGCATTCTTCTGCACCACAAAGCCATGAGAGGCGATGGGTTAGTGTCCAGTCTACATTTTAAAGACTTGCAGCACTAACTATCCATCCTCCATAAAACAAATGTTTTATGGAGGATGGTCCACATGTTATGATTTAATGTCCCTCACATCCTTTTGAAAAATGAATAATCTAATCTAATAATCTAATTAAAAAACAATTTAAAGATGGGAGTTGCCGACATGTTGGGGTTAATCCGCTGTATACCCCATTTTTTTATGGACTAAAGTGTTGGACATATAAACCAGTCTATTGATGGATGTAACTGTTTATATCTTCTAATGTTGTCATGATAAATACAACCTGTCTGGAACTCACTTTAAAATTCCAGACATTGTCTGGACCAGTGGCAACAGGTCAAAGCTCTAATTCTTCAACACCAGTGGAGAACAAATACATATATATATATATACATATACATATATACATATATACATATATATATATATATATATATATATGTATACATACACAAAGTTTTTGTAAACTTCTCTAAACATACATGTATTCCTCATTATTTATAGGGGTTTTATATAAATATGATTATGCTGTGTGACTCAAAAGCCAAATTTTCTGTTTGTGTTCTAAACACATCCTATCAATGCTTGTCGCCTATATGATAAAGAAATAAATCACTGCATTATCCACCTCAAAGTCCTCTGTCACACACTGTTAACGCTCAGCCATGCATTGGCAGTTTAGTGTGGTTAAAAAGAAGCCATTGGTTTGATCCCATCCCAAGTCTTCTATTTTTTTCTTTTTTTTTTTTGTTACCTATCAAAGAGAATGTCGGTCCAGCCCATGGGAGGGGCAACATGACATTTCCACGGCAGCTTCTAAACAGGTCAGCCAAGGGAACCATGAAGTCCAAAGCAGTGGGAGGGGGAGACTTTCAACCAGAGCCGTGTAACTAAATCTAAACCAGTGGTTAAACCCATTCAGCAGTGCAGGAATGGGGAAAGCCCTGACAATACAATACTATTCATAGGCTAACACAGCCTGTGGAACACAGTGGAATGACCAGGGAGGGGTTTTAATCAGGCAGAAAGGCTCACAGCCAGCCAGTCACTCAGTCACTCAGTCACTCAGACTACGGAGGCCCTAGCTTCACATAAAACTCCCCATCTCTACACCTACATCTGTCTCTCTGTGTTTGTTTTGGATTGTGGGATGCTCAGCTCTGTCATTCTTTCAGAGAGCTTGAGCAATAAGAAAAATGTAAAGGCGCTTCAGTTGGCAGAGAGATGTGATGAAGTGAAAGGAGAGAGAGAGGATGGAGAATGGAGAACTGAGAGTCAGTCTGCCCTCAGCCTGACCTGCAGCTTTCAGGGGGCTTGAACACATCAGAAATCCTATTGTGGGAGGTGATTAATTGAGAGTGATAACTTACCATGAACAGAGATTGTTATAGGCTTTAATGTGGTAGGCCTGGCTTTTTAAATGCGGCTTTCACGTAGCTTTGTAGTCCAGCATATGGGCCCAGACGTATTCAGTGACAAAAGACGAACGGAAATTTATCACGCTTGTATGTCCTGCTAACAACGTGTTTGCTCTTTTTATTTCAACCCTAGTTCTCTTTTAACCCTTTCTGGCTTTTGATAATTCAACAGCGATGGGAAAACACATTAAAACATATAGTGTCAATAGCACTGTTTTTTAAAAACTGTTGCTAATTTCATAATCAGTTCATCTATTAATTGGTATTGCAGTGAACTGTTGAGTGTATGCATTGTCAAACACACTTCACGTACAAGCTGCTTGTAGTTTCAGACCAACCTCAAAAATACCTCAAGTCATATTTAGTTTACATTTGTTTAAACAAATAGCAAACACTGACCTGTTAAATGCTGGAGTCAGAAAATATTTTAGTATTTTTACCATCTTAAAGAGTCGTTTTTATATTCTCACTGAAAGCAGATGAAAAATATTTAACAAAAATATTTCTTTTTAATAATTATTCTCCAAATAAAAGAAAATGAAAGTAAGTCACGTATTATAGTTATTGCAAAATATGAATTGAACACTGAATCATGCGTTTGGTCAATTAGCAGAATATTGCTGTAAATTTACATCTCTGTCAGTAATTAGAAAATGTTATTCGTTTTTGAAAGACAATAGTAAGATGTGGATGGACTAAAAATAGACAAAAAGCATCAAGAGAACAGGTTTGACAAAAACACCAACTTTTTAAAAACTTACACACACTACTACAAAACTTACAATAACCTTACATTTTACAGTAACATTGTGTCTATATTTATTTCTATTAAGACAAAATCAGTGAGAATGAGGCCAAATGCCCAAAGACACAAATGTCCAAATGTTCCAAGCAAAATCCTGACAGGGGGCAGGTGGCTGCAATGATGATGAGTAAGATCAACAGGAAGTGAGCAGCTCTGTTCAATCAACATGTTAGGACTACAGTCTGTGCTAGAAGGTCCACTGTGTCAATGTATTGACAACTGCTACAAGCAACATCATTTTTCAGATGTATATCAACATAATCAGGATCAATAGGGGTTAAACTGTAGCATAGTGATAATTACGCACGATGACAGCGAAATGTTGATACTTAGAGTAAAACTGGTGGATCATCAATGAGCTGGAAAGTATTTTTCCATACTGACTTTCCTGCGGATTAGATGTCTCGGCACTGAAGAGGTGACGTGTTAGTCTGGACTGCAGCTCCCACCAAAGTGCCGTCAGGGTTTAAACAGATAAACTGAGCAACTGAAAAGTGGGAGAAATTGGGAAACTAGATGATGTAGAGCCAAACAGTTGTTCTATGGTAACACACAGTGTTTGTTTTTGACTTTTCAACAGTGTCAGGGCCCTGGTGCCTTGTCTGCTGGCCCTTATCTATCCCAGCTCAATTACTGATGTGTCAGCAGTGATCTATGAGCAGAGGGGGTGTAGAGAAGGTTAAGGTGGCCTGGGAGCACATGGTTGGGTCATGGTGGGTCAGTGTGGCTGCGTGTGCATATGAAATGTTGGGCTACCCCAAACTGGTGGTGTTAGTGTTATAGATGGGGTGGGGGGGGGTTAAGTTGTGGGCGGCAGGACCATTGGGTCACATTGTATCTTTCAGGGTGTAGGGCAATGATGGCCAGTTGGTTTTTCAAACTTGATTGCCCTCTAGCATGCTCCCTGTCAGCCCTGATGACTTCTTCTTGACTGCAGCACACAGCACAGAGTGGGACGAGCACACACACAGAGTCAATGAGCTCTGTTCACAGGCAGGGCGGACGTATTGATAGATGGTCGGATATATGCTGAGCTATTGATAGTTCTTTGTGTGGATGGAGGAGCTCTTTGATGACCAACACAGGATCCAAGGGTTGCTGCCAAATCAATCAGAGTGCTGGGAAACATCGAGCACACTCATACATAAAATATTCAAATGGTTAAGACTGTATCAAAGAAACTGTAAAAAAAAATCCATACAGTGACTTCAGAAAGTCTGCAGACCTCTTTACTATTTTGCCAATTATGTTTTAAAGATTTTCATTCCAAATAGTTTATATACATTACACCCATTTTAAATTTTTGCCCATTAATATAGACTCAACAACCCGTAATTCTAAATTTTTTTGGATGTGCAAATTTAAAAAAAAAAATCCAAAACAGTAAATCTCTTCTGAACAAAAGTTTGCAGACCCTTTTTATGGCAATCCACATTGTGAGCAGGTACACCGTGTGACTGGAGTCCACCTCTGCCAAAATGAATTGATTGGAGATGGTTTATATTAGGTCCCATAATGCACCTTGTGTCAGGACACAAACGCAAAACTGAAGGCAAAAATATTTCCAGTGGCGACTGTGGCGCAGGAAGGTAGAGCGGTTGTCCACCAATCTCGCAATTGTTGGTTTAATCCCAACATCTTGTTGAAGTGTCCTTGAGCAAGACACTGAACCCCAACTTAGTTGCTCCCAGTGAGTGTTGGCCATCTGCATAGCAGCTCCCCCATCGGTGTGTGAGTGTGTGTGTGATTGTGAGTGTGAATGGGTGAATGAGAAGCAGTGTAAAGCGCTTTGAGTGCCAATAGGTAGAAAAGCACTATATAAGTGCAGACCATTTACCATTTAAAAGAACTCTTTACAGACAATAGAATCTGTGCAGTCAAGTGGACAATAAGTGAATTGAAACACAACTTTCTAAATTTCATCATCTTGAATGTTATTTCATTCACCACTCTACTGGCCTCCTCATTAACTTGAACCTGTGTGGGACCTATATAGTCTTATAAAAGCCACATGTCATACAGCAGCATAACATGTTTTACACTTTAAACACTGATAACAACAACATTTAACGGGATGTTGTGTTTAGAAGATACACCTCTTATGAGGATGAAAATGTGACAAAAATGAATCCTTTGCAGTTCACCACTGCTCCATCCTCATTGAAGTTATATACAAAAAGTGACTAATAATACTATAATGCTAATTTCATGAGTAACTAAGTAGCCCTCTTGTGCCAGTTGTGCATCCATTCTTAACATTCTATACATGACCTCTTGCTCTGAGGCCTATTCATACCAGGGCATGCTCTTGCAGAAATACATATCTTGTTATAATCTGCTCAGATTAATGGGCCGGCATCTGTGCATCTGATAGCTCACACTATGCTTTGAGCTTCCATATTGACAGAGGAGGGTAGCTTATCAGTGCTAGTCATGTAAGTTAAGCTCATAAGCCCACAGACCAATTATCACTAAGTCAATATCAGGCATGCAGATTATTGCAGTTGCCTAAGCTGTTCAGATCAATGAGTCTCAGCATCCTCTTAAGGAGATTCGGGAGGAAACAAAGCTGTGATCTTTACCCTTTTGTCTCTTTATCACTACCCCAAGTTAAACACTGTCAGATGTCATGGTGACAGGCGGCGTACACAAACACATCCAACAACTGTGTCTTATATATGCCAGACCCTGACATTTAACATTCAAACAACTTTTTATATTAATCCCAGTGAAATTTGCCTTGTAACAGCTGCTCTCTGCTCCAAATGAATTGAAAAGAACCACATCAAAACAAAAACAAAACCCCCGAGAAATGTTCACATCTGTCAATAGGAAAAAATAAAACTCAAAGATGCATAAAATGAGGTTTAAGTGGCACACAGTGCTATAAATGGTGATGACAGAATGACAAAAGTTATGATGATGGTAAAAGATGGATGTGGTTATGTGATGTTATGATCAGGCATAGTTATGATAAAGATGGAGAAAAGAATGAGCTTGGTAGTACTGTATTGCACACTAATATTACATGCATTGTTCTTGTGTTACTGAAATGTTAATCACATCATCTGTATGTGACATCGTGATTTAAGAAATTACAGTTATGAAGGCAAAAACATCTTTATGACTGCAAGCCACTAGGACTAACTGAGAAATTCAAGTTTAGTTGTTATGACAACTCAAAGCCCTCTTAATACAGAAAAAGCCTTCATGCATGTGCATATTCATGTAGCTGCATGTGCGTGTGAACCATGAATGCATTTGTTTCCCTGTGTCTGTGAAGACAAATTAAAGTCTCAGTGAATCAGTGAGGACCCAGCCGGATGAATATTCATTGGTTGAGTAAAAAGCTGAATGAGATGAGTAGGGCTTAACAGGACCTGCACCTGTTGAACCTTGCTCTGTTTGTATCAAAATGTCCCGCAGTGAAAAACAAGAGGTAGCAACCAATTCACTATAACATGCATGTTTTTGTGAGAAACCGTATATGTGGAATGTAGAGCGTTCAAGAGAATGTAAAGCGCAGTGGCAATCCTACAGTGTGTTGGGGCCCAAGGCAAAAATGTATGTTTCATAAAACCACTATGCTTCAGATATGGAAAATACAATAGAATACACACCACACCACACTGCACATAGCACAATACACCATCATAACATTAAGGTCACCTGTGCAATTTAATGCAATCCAACACGCTGGCTCTGCCATGAATAAATAAATAAAAAATAAATAAATTCTCAGTTTTTAGGTTGAAACTGTCAGAAAGGTGATAATTCTACTAAGTGGGTAGTGAAGTAGTACTGGAGTGCATTATTAGAATAGGTGGTTCTAGCTAATGTTAAATGTCAAAGTAAACAAAAGAAACAATGTGATTTACATTGACATTTAGTCATTTGGCAGACGCTTTTATCCAAAGAGACTTACAAGTGAGGAACAAGGCAAGAAAAAAACAAGGAGAGAACATCAAAGTCGTATCAGAAAAGTGCAAGAAAGAGCAGAAAGGAAGTTTCTTTTTTTTAAAAATAGATTTCAGTGCATGGGAAGGTGTGGAAGAGTTCTGTTTTCAGCAGTTTTTTGAATATTGGCAGTGAGTTTGCTGAGCGTGCAGAGTTTAGTCGCTCGTTCCACCATCGTGGGATCACTGAGATGAAGAGTTTTGCTTGATGTCATCTGTGCAGTGCTGGGACCCCCAGACGCCGTTTATTGGCAGAGCGCAGTGGATGGGATGGATTGTTGACCTGAATAAGGGAGTTAAGGTGATACCAGGGAAGTCATTCAACTGTATTTTCAGCACAATTACGGCTCCACTAGCAGCATTTTGTTAACGCTATTTAGTATTATATTTAATCATTATTATCTGTTCCACTTACCACTAGCTTTTTTTTTCTCCTCTTCCTCTTTTTCCTTCTCTTTTTTTGCCCCCAGAAGGATAACTCCACCTTGTTGTTTCATTAGACCTCTTAGTTTACACTGAATCATATGCTCCTTGGGGAGGTCTGCGACTGGAAGTGTCATTACCAACTTTGCACGGAGCCAGCGTTGTACATAGTTAAACTTTTGTCAGCCCTCCGGGCCCCCGACTGTCCTGGTGCCCCTAGGCCCCCGACTACCCCCTGCTGACCTGGAGGCCTGCTTGTCATTAGCGATGACGTGTATAACTACCAGTTGGGAAAACCTAGGCAGAAACAGCTTCCACCCTACTTCAGATGGTGCAGCTCTCTTATCTAAAAATATGAGTTTATAAGACAACCTAAAGCATGAGAACCCAGAGCTGAGCCCAGGACAGGAGATTTGGTCCTACATGACTCTCTGCATTGTCCTTACATCTGTCACCCCCCCAAATCTCTAAAAACCCAATAAAGACTGCTACCTACATTATATCAGTCAAAAGTCAGCCCAAGAGGAGTTAATCATAAGAATTTACTAAATATTGAACTAATTTTCTTCAACCCACCTACCCACTGCTGATACCATGTTAGCTTAGGCTGGGGTGGGAGAAGACAAAGCTAATTGGTACTGACACACAGTTGTATGACACTGGAAGAACACATGACAACCAGCTCTGACCTCAGAGTTTGCATCATGCCTGGTTATGATGGTGGTTGGTCAACCGAACGTGAGTGGAGACAAACACTGCAACGCTGTAATATCCCAACATCTGAATTCATATGGTGTCCTTTTGGTACTGTTGTTAGTCCTTTTAATCCCATGGCATCTTTTCTCTGGTGATCCTCCAGCAACCTCTTGTCAACAAAATAAAATCACCATTCAAATAGGATTTTTAGGGAGTCTTGTTTTTCCGCCATGCTTGTTGGTTTTGGTTCCTCTTGACAAGAACAATGCCTCTGTTGTCAGTGCGTGTTTGACATACTAGTTGTTAAAGCAACAAAGGACGCGAGTAAGAAGATTTCAAATAATATTAGTTTAGGTATTAACCGGTTCGCTATCCACCACAAGTATCTAACTGAATACATAATTCATGATGTTCCAAATAATAAAGATATTTATGCAAAATTGAAGCATGTTTCAAAGCACTGATACTGGCAACTAACTTATGCAAGTATAAGTTAGTTGTAGAGATGTGACTGTGACTACAGGTTAAGTTGCACTCATTATCCTTTCTGCACTAGCGACTCCTAAAGTTTTTTTTTCTCTCTCTCCACTTTCCACTCACCCCAACCGGTGAAGGCAGATGGCTGCCCACCCTGAGCCTGGTTCTGTTGGCGGTTGGATGGATGGACTCTGACATTACATTTATATTTAGTCATTTAGCAGACGCTTTTATCCAAAGCGACTTACAAGGCAAGAAAGACTCTAAGTCAAGGAGATGGGACACCACTGTTTGTATCTTGAATCTTTGCATCTTGAACTGAAGTCATAGTTTATACTTTTACACACTACTGTTTAATAACACTATACCATTACGTTTATTATATTAATAATACCAACAAAATTCCTCCAACCTTAACAAATATTTAATTTTAACCAAAATAATAATCCTTCTCTAAGTTCACTGTCAGTTCACTGTGTTATCGTTATTGTAACCACGACGACAAGATGCTGTCCGTCAGCTAGTAAGTCAACATTTAGGATGTGCCTAAATCAGTGATTTTAGAGATTGGGAGAAATTGACCCTAATGGTTTTTTTATGGTGGACTACTTGTTGACAGTGAGATGATGGTGCTGTTATTAGATGCCTGAAGATTCGCACAGGGTACCGTGTGTTTCTCATGTTTTTCTCTTGTCAGCTTTAAGACAAGGAATACAAATGTGCAAGCTTCAAGATGCCTGTGCAAATTACTCCAGTTTGACATGTGAGTGAGTAAAGTTGTAATTCACAACATGTTAAGTCTACAGCCTGATTAAGGAGGCGTTGCTTTGTAATGTTTCTTTAAATCCTTTGTGTGTTTTCTACCATTCTGTGGTTTCACTCTGTGAATGGCTTTTAGTGCTTGCTGTGCCATTAGCTTGAACTCCTACAAAGAGCCTAAGTTGACCTGGCTAGCACTGTCCTTTCTCATGGCCCATGGTCCTGCATTGTGAATAGGTTGGCCTTTCTTCAGGACTTTTGGTCAGCATTGTGAATGGGATATGGAGGCGGATTTAAAGCTTGGCTGATTTAAAACTTGTGGTCAGAGAAGCAGGTGAAGGTCAGGGCAGCAGAGGCCAACCCCCGGAACATCTGATTTGGTCACCATCAATATGCCTGCGGTCATGTAGATGGGGCTGTAATGACCATTAGGACTGAAGCAGTATGCCAGGGCACTGTCACACAGACAAGATGTAGTGTTTCAGAGGTGGCTGTGCTATGTTTTATACTGAAAGCACAACTACCGCGGAAAGAATACAGAGCTAATGACACACAATAGGGACGTATAAATGCATGGAGAGGAGAAGAGAGGAGCTCAGTGCATCGGGGGTGGGGGGTGGGGGTCCTCCAGCAGTCTATATCTATGTAACTAAGAGATTGATGAAGCCCCTAAGCTAGTGCTAACTAAGCTTAATATGAAAGCAAAGTCAAGTTAATTCATTTATAAGCATATTAAGAACATGAACCATTGCTGTCAACAATACTTTGTGAAAAATAAATAGTTACGTAAATGAAATAAAATAAAATAAACTAAACTAAAAGGACATTCAGACTAAATGACATCCAAATAACCAAAAGCAGAGAGCAAAAATTAACTCAACCAGGTCTAAAAGCCAGAGAGCAAAAATGAGTTTTAACTCTGACTTGAAAGAGCCCAGTGTTGGTGCAGCCCTGATGAATAGCAGTCGACTGTTCTGCACCTTAGGAGCAGTCACTGCAAAACCACGGTCCTCTTTAAGTTTTTAATTTAGACCTTTAAATGGCGAAGGGCATGTCAGAAGAATGAGGCACCCTGGAAGGTGTGTGTAAGTGGAGACGCTCAGATAGGAAGGGTGGTGCTGAGCCATTAAGTGATTTAAAAACAAAAAGAAAAACCTTAAAATCAATCTTGAATGCAGTGAAGGGACGGGAGCTGTAGTCATGTTTATAACATCACAATTTCTTTTTTCTTTACATTTAAATTAGGAAAAAAATAAAGACATGCAGAGGGACTTTATATAAAGTCTAACTTGCCAAAAATGATAACTGGTTGCAACAGTTTAAATAAATAACATTTGTTAGTGGTCAAACTTGTATCTAAATATCCAGTCAACAGAAAGAATAATCCTAGTAAACACTCGGTATGGGAGGGATTCCCATGCATCACATCCGTGTCACATTATCAACTGCTAAAATGTCTTTGGGAGTCTCTAGGGTGTTGTCTGTATGAGTGTGTGTTGTGTGTGTGCATGCATGTGTGTGTGAATGCATAGCTGCCTGGGCTGGGCTGTCACATTAGCCATGCTTCAGAGTGTTAGTGGGTGTTTTACTGCTCCTGGCTGAGACATGTCAGAGTAAAATCTTCGTTTCTCTGAGTCTGAGAGGACAGAAATTTGTAAAAATGGACAGACAGCCCTCCTACTTACCCAGTGCCTAACGTGCTTTGTGCATTAGGAAAATCTTTGCTTAATTCCACCTTTGGAGTCCTGCATTGCCACTACTACTAAAAGGAAGAGAACTAAATGTTTTAAAAACACAAGAGTCACCTGCACTGTATTATTTGGAATTTCAAACTTAGACACAAAACAGGTGTGATTTTTTTTTCTTTTTTTAAAAAGGTTTCCTCCAGGTACTCTGGTTTCCTCCCACAGTTCAACACACCCATACGCTTACAAAAACAATATTGTTTGTGCCACAATCAAACTGCACAATTTCCTCAAATTGTCAAATTTGTAAACAAAAACAAAGGTGGGGGAAAAGCGGGGGACAAAAAGGTAAACTAAAGCTAACACCGTACCATTTCTTTACCCAACATTTCCTTCCTTAATAAATGGTCATTAGTGAATAAGATGGACAGAATACGGCTCCACATCACCCACAGTAAGAGACTCATGGACTGCAATGTCATGAGCTTTGCTGGTTACACGGTACCCAGCAAAGCTATTGAGCTAGCCGGAAGCTACACACTCTGAGCAGATAGGATGGCAGATGGCTCCGGTAACATCAGAGGCGGAGTGCTGAGCATTTATGTTAACAAAGCTTGGTTTACGGACTCTGTCATCACTGACCCTCCTTGCTCCACTCTACCCACTCACACTCCCTACCCGCTGTCTGTATCTAGACCTGCACTCTTCCTCTCCTCTTCTCCTATTCTGTCTCTCTCTTCCCATTGGTCTCTGCCCTTCATTCACCCTCACTCTATGGCACGCAGTCTCGTTTCCTCTCTCAACCAGTCTTCCCCAGCACTGCTTCCTGTTTCCCAGCTTTTATTTTGTAGATCCTCATCCCACCTTCCTGTTTATTGTTACTTTTATTTACTCATCTCATTACTGCTGATTGTTTGTACCTGTGGCCAGACCTGCACCCAGCTATCCCATGTCCCCTTTTATAGACTCCTTGTGAATAAAGATTGAACAAGGAGGTCTGTCTTCAGATCAGGTGATGCACAGGCATGCACTACTACACATCCATAGCAAACCTGAGGACGGGCATCAAAAGGAACAAGCACCGCTAAAAGCTGAAGGTAGAGAAACACTATAACTCTGACCCCTGATGTATGTGACAGGGAATCCAGGCCATCGCCGACCACAAGCCCAGCAATTCCACCCCGACAGTCTTCTTTGTTAAAGAGCTAAATCCCTTTTATGCTTGCTTTTACCAGGACAACAGGGAGACAGCAACCAAGACCTCTATCTCTATGCTGCAGTGATTTAGATCAACGGACACAAGGCTGCTGGCCCCGACAGCATCCCGGTGCATGTGCTGGACAGCTTTCTGACATTTCCAATTCGTCTCTTGCCCAGGCAGTAGTGCCTACATGCTTCAAATCCACCTCCATTGTGCCAGTGCCTCAGTCTGTTACTGGATACTGAACTTTCTGACCAGCAGACCTCAGCATGCCCGGTCAGGCCACACCTGCTCCATCACCCTCAGCACCAGTGTACCACAGGGCTGTGTGCTCAGTCCATTCCTCTACCCGTTCACCTACGACTGCAGACGTGTGCATGGCTCCTCCTAGATAAAACTGTGTTTAGCCATCGTGATGAACTGCTACCGCTCTGCGATATGAACAGTGATATCCTTACCAGCAGTATCACAGTCTGGAACAGGAACTGCAAGCTGAATGCAAGGCACTGCAGCGGGTGGAGAAAAAAACTGCCCAACGCATCACAGGCACTCCACCTCCAGCCACTGAGGACGTTTAAAGGAAATGCTGCCTGCGCCGAGCTTGCAGCATTCTCAAGGACTCACCCTTTCCATAGACTGTTTAACCTCCTGCCCTCCGGGAGCCACTTCAGTACCCTTTAGACAAAAACCACTAGACTCAGGAACAGCTTCTTTCCCACAGCTGTTACATTACTGAACTCTGCCTCCCGCTGACCCCTCAATCCACTACATACCCTTTTCCCCTCTTCATCTCTCCTGCACATACAAACATTGAACTGTATCCATCTCACATACTGGTCCAAGTATTCATTCATGTCACTTATTTATGTACTGAATATTATGCATTAATTTTATACACTCCACTGTTACCTGTTTATTCTGTTATGCATTATTCCTAATATCTATTGCACTAATGGTACAGTTTGCACATATTGACTTGTAAATAAGAGTTTATAGTTTCTGCTGACACTTAACATCTAATAACACATGTTCAGCTGCATATTATGTTCATTGTACCTACATCAGTATATAATTATGTCCATACTACTTCCATATGTATATTGTGTCCATAGTACTTCCACATGTACATTATATCTTTTACATACTGTAGACACTGTATAGTTTGCACTTTACTGCTTATTGCACTCCTGGTTAGATACTAAACTGTATTTCCTTGCCTTGTAATTGTACATATGTAATCCCAATAAAGTTTAATCTAATCTAAAACTATCTAAAATAAAATGGTAAAAGACAAAAAACATTTATTATTATTGTTCTGTTTATTGCTACATTTAAAGCACTAGAATCATCAGATGCCTCATCTTCACTATTTTTCTTGGTTTCTGTATAGTTAAGCTAGATTTGAACAGAACGCTCCAAGATCAGGGAGAAAACATGGGAGGCTTGTGCGCATCCATTTACAATGAATGGTGAAACCAATCAGTCGAAAGAAAACAAATAGTAGGACTGGATAGTTGATCTGTGGTGGACTCTAATCAATACTGACATCTTTTGCATGGTTTATTGGAGGCCCTGATAAATCTTTGTTAATTTTGAAAGTCAACGTAGACCTGAAAACACACTGTTGATGGAAAAAGTTGCACATAAAAACAGCTATGAGGGAAACGTCAAAAGCTAGCAGCAAGATCAGTGATGACCGGCTCCAATCAATACGGTGAAAACACACTCATCAATCTATTATCTGAAACAGGTAGGATATGTCAACCAGGTTATGTAACACACAAGCTTTAAAAAAATTCAAATCTAAACTTCTTCTGAAATGTAAAACTAACATTATCTAATTGCACTGAAAATACAAAAAGCCATTCAGAGTCAGTCTATTATGAATGATTTTAGTTAAATGCTCACACTGTTGATGCCTGTTCAAATTATGACCTAACTGGTTTAAATACTCCATCACTTGCCATTAAAGTAAAACTTGCCTGCATAAACCTCCCAGAGTCCAAAAACATGCATGTTAGGTTATTTGATGAGTCTAAATTGCATGTAAGTGTGAATGTGAGTGTGAACGGTTGTCTATGTATGTTTCTCTGTGTTGGCCCAACAGATAGACCCAAGGTGATCCCACCTCTCGCCAAAGGTCAGCTGGGATAGGTTCTAGTCCCCCATGACCCAGAACAGGATAAGTGGTTAAAGATAATGGATGGATGGATGAATATCAATGAGGTGTATTGTTGAAATTTTCCTGATCTGTAGATTATTTTTCAAACAGTGGTGGTCCTTGACAACTTTTATCCTCAATTAAAATGACCAAAACTGCATATATTCAAATCACTGGTGAAGCTAACTAAAACTAAACAGAAATTCATCTTAAATGTAATAATGTCAAAATAAAAACAAACATAAAGATGTAAAATTATAATAATCCTGTCAACCCACACAGTGATTGGACAGAGTTCTGCCATCTTGATCAATAACACTTGATTCCAAAAATAACTTCATTATCACATTTTCCTATCTTGTATCAACATATGGTATATCAGTGAATTACTTTTGAAGCAATGTATTTTGCATTGCTTTACTTAACTTTAGCATCCAGCATACTTCCACATTCTTGATGTTGGTTAGAAGACCCTAATGAATGCACTTCATTGTTGACTCTGAGCTGAAGCAGCGGTTATACATTAGCTAAAAATCAATAGTGGCGGGAGCCTGATAGCCTGTGATCAGTGATTAAGCGTTTACTAGGCAGACAGTGACCACTGATGACCTTGTTACAACCATTAAAGACAAAGAGTTCAGAAACATTATTTGCCTGTTTGAAGAAAAAAAAACAATTTGCATTATTGTCTTCCTTAATTATTTAGCTCCATCTACATAAGCAGATAATTTAGGAGACCAAGTCTTGTATCCTACTAACATAAAATCCAGTTAGAGCATGAATATGTGTTCTGAGATTGTCGCACCAAAGAAAAATTATCTCTTAAACACCAAGTGTATGTCTTTGAATCAATGCATCAAAATCCCAATTAGATTCTGTTTTAACTGGCCAGGTATGCAAGCATACAAAGAATATGTTTGGGTGTTAGCCTCCTAACAACAATATTATCATGATAATTATATTAATAAAACTCAAACATAGCTTTAATGACACTTTAGACTCTGCTTTGCAATTGTTCAAATCAGTTTAATCTTTGAATTACAGATGTTTAAAGTCAGTGTGTTTCTGATTGTTTCAGCTCACGCTCCTCCTCTTTGATGATGTCATACATTGTCATTATATCACATACAGACATCTTTACAGTGTTAAAACACACAATAAAATTTCGAGCGGAACTGCCGTGGGATTACTGTGCTGTAAAAGTGACACCAGACCAGACTCCTTCACAGATAGCAAGGGGGTGGACTGCATTGCAGGCGTACTTGTGATTTAAAAGTCAGCTTCAAAAGTATGAAGAGTTGGATATATGTAAATGATAAACAGGGCAAACCCAGCTTTGCACCTGTGCGTCTGTCTGTATTTGAAGGTACAGTATGTGTCCAGTCTGTTAAGAATCCATCAATTTAACAATTTAACT
Organism: Channa maculata; assembly: GCA_020496755.1. Classification (NCBI taxonomy): domain Eukaryota; kingdom Metazoa; phylum Chordata; class Actinopteri; order Anabantiformes; family Channidae; genus Channa; species Channa maculata. The sequence goes on from CM035612.1 coordinate 16,438,524, forward strand.
GCCAAATGATATTTTTGGCTCTGACTGGCCACATTAGAGACATTAATATGTCAGGCAGGATTCAAACTCCAGCTTACTACATAAAGATGCATCATGTAAAGTTAGTTAAGTGGGTGTGATGATTTAGTTTCCTTTAAAGTGGGTGAATCTTTCATGCAATAATAGTTTCACTTTATATTTTTTAGTTTTACATTTTTGATTCCTTTCTGTTTTCACTTTGACATAAAATAGTCTTTCATGAATTTTCAACAAAAGTTTAGTTAAATTGACAACAATTGAGTGTTATGCTGTTATTGAAAACCTAAAAGTGAGTTGATTCTTCTTTATTCGCTGTATGCATCTGAAAACATATAGAACATCATCTTCACTTAGCAATAATAACAGCAATGCTTTTAAAACCAGAACCGTAATATAGCAGCCAATAAAAAAAATTAATGAATAATGACCTGAAAAAAAAAAAAAAGATTGCATAGAAGTGCTGGGAACCACAGATTGGTGATATTTCTTAATTGAAGTATGCATTATCATTACAGGTGCAGACCTCGCATAATTATTCAGCATATTTTGGCCAGTTATGTACTTTCAACGTCAAACAGAAACACAATGACACATTGACTAACACATAAGCGTGAGTTTTATTTATATGCTAATATAGAACATACTCTATATTTCTATTAAAAAAATAAAGCATTAATGAAGTTAAGGTCAATCGTATTTCAACATTAATCACCGAATTTGCTAAACTTACCTTTTGCTTTCAGATTTGCAATTGTGGTAAAAAGCAGCAAGTCCTATGCTCACGTGGTCATACAGAGACTGACCACTTCTTTGAATATATCATCTATTTTTAAGCCTTTCTTATCCTCTACACATCAGTAATAAAGAGATCTTGAAGGACATGCATATTTACTTAACACACTTAACACAAAGAGCCACTTGAAGCTACTCAAAAAGCAGATTTTGCACCTGCCTGCCTTTCTGAACCGTTTTATGAAGAAAAGTGTGTTTAACGATTTGCATTGTTTGAAATCACCATCTAAAAATAGTCCTTCTGAAATCAGGAAATGCTACTATACTCATATTTTGATGGAAACTTAATTGTGACCAGAATAGTCGACCAGTGGTTGACAGACATCAAGTTTTAAACCCCTGCCAATGTTTCTTTTAGCAGAATTTAAGATTGAAATGCTTTAATTTATAGGGCTGATAGGATAGATGGGGGTGATACATACAGTGTGCAACAGCACAGGTTTATATATACAAAAAGAAATTAACATCAGTTTGCAAGGGCAAATATAAATGTTGACTTGTAATGTAAAGGTTTATTAGAATAGATATATGAAAGGACCAATTTGTTCAGAACTGTGGATGTTAACTTTGGTATCTGGTCATTTGAATAAAGACAAAAATAGCTACTTCCCAACCTTCATACAAAATACAAATAAAATACAAAAGGGCATTTTCTGTTAAAGGACTAAACCCACATGCACACATGAAACAAGCGGAAACACTAGAGTTAAAAAGGAGTATGAATAGCAGGTTGGATTGTGACACAAAGTCTATGTAGGGATGTGGCTAGACATTGAAATGACTTGAAGGGGACAGGTCTGTTGGACCTTGCTGTTAAAGAGGTCAACAAGGAGGTGCAGCTCCTATGGGGCTGCAGTCACCACCTGCTTCTATAATACTCACTAAGGTCTTCCATTTATCCATTCGTTTGTCTGTCTATCCTTCATTCCATCCATTTTACTGACTGTGCATCCATTACTTTGTAGTACATAGTGTTTCTATCTATGATAAGAACTCTATTGATCTCTAAGCATTCTTTTATCAGCTACTACACTTTGACAAGTAAATTGCCTATAAGCATTGTGTTTGATCTGACCAGAATTTGATTTAATGGGACATTTTTAAAGATTTTATACAAGTGGACAGATACTATTGATGTAACCACCTTCAAGAACCTAAGAAACTGACAATATGTCATTATGTGTTATTTCTACAACAGCAAAGTCACATAGACTTAATATCTCCCCTATTCCTTTTATGTACATGAAATAAAAAGACATTAACCTCTGGGTTAGGTATAAGATGAATAAGGTAACTACCACTCACTGATCCTCTTTTTTCTATCTCTGATGTGATTTACTGCTGAGCAGCAGAGGCGCTCTGTGCCAGCAGGCAAGGCAGGCAGCTGCTAGGGGCCCCAGGGAAATGGGGGGGGCCCCGAGGACTGAGAAAAATTAAACTATGTACAGCACTGACTGTGTGCAAGTTTTGCCATGTCACTACCAGTCAGAGACCTCCCTAACAGGGCCCCGACTCTCAGTCCGTTGCAAGTAGTGTCTGATTCAGTGTAGACAAACGGGTCTAATGAAACAACCAAAACCAGATGACGAAAATGAAGAGGAGTTATAATTCTGTGAGCGAAAAAAGAGGAACAGGAGAAAAAAGCAAGAGAGTGGTAAGTGGAGCAGTGGACAATTAAGTATAATAAAGTAAATCGCGTTAGCTAAAGGCTGCTAGTGTTGTCGGAATTGTGGTGAAGAGACAGTTGAATAACAGAAGTTCAATATCCACTTGGTATCACATTGTTTCTTTGGTTTACTTTCTGTTTGGTATAGTACGTTTTCTTTGTGCACAAATCTGCATATTCCTTGTTTTCAGTTTATTCCCATCTTCTACTTTTTAATAACAATATAAAAAGAATCAGCATGCCAGGACTCTGGCAGAATGCCAGTAAAACTTTAAGTCATTATCAGTATTTGCTGTTGTCTTAACTGAGAACTTATAACAACAAACCATAAAGGTTCAAAGCTACAACCCTTTACCCATCCACCATGTGTTTCAGCCAATTCAGCATGGATGCATGTAAATCATTAACTGGCTCCGTATTGCTTTAGAAAGATAGTATGATGACTGATAGCATCCAATAAAGCCATTTAATATCTTTCCACCACTAGCCTGTTAGCTGACAGTAACATCAGGTACAGTACAGTACAGACAAATCTGTTGGCATCTGTTGTATTTGATGAATGGTTATACAAATACAGTGAGACGTGGTGGGAGGTAACTTTCCCTCACTTATTCCTAAAATGTTGCCATGTGCTTTGGAACTGCTTCTTTCCCATTATTTAGCAGGCAGCACACTTGCATGAGTAGACTTCAGTTTTTCTCGTATTTTTGAAAAGTAACCAACTGTGACTTAATTCTTGACACAAAATATTTTTACATTCTATTGATTCATAGATGGAAAACATTGCAGAACAAATATTATTCACTCCTGCTACAGCGGCTAGAAGAGGTTATCTCCTGCATCCCTTATTTTGGCAAAAAAATGTTTAATGATTTTTGATGAAAGAGACAAACAGGAAGAAAAATTAACCAACCTGGAGAAATTACGTCACAATAGCAAGCAACAGTACTGTGAAAAAATGTATAACAATAAATATGTAAATAGTTTTCTAGCAGCATGGTGCAAGATTTGCTAATTTGAGTACAGCTGATTTGAGTGCAACACCGATCTACTTTGCCAAAACCTTTCAGAATCATGACAGAAAGTTTTAAAAAAGCAGATTGTATTCACCAACAGAAAGACGGGAAATCCCACGAGGCACCCGTGATTTCCAACTGTACATTGTTTTTTGTTTTTTTGGAAAGAACCCTTGGAGGCAGTCAAATACCAGTCCAACATATCCCCTTTGGAACAGGCAGAGTCTGAAAACTAGAGTCAAACTTATTCATGTCTCTGGTAGAGGTCACTAAAATGGTTATAATATTGCTCAGTAACAGGCACCAGCTATGGACAAAATTCATCCTTAAGTCATGTTCTCATTCCAACATCTCAGATAATGACGCTTTTTTACATCCCTTAGCATATCAGGTACTCTCTAGTGTTACTACTGGATGCTCCAGGAGACACTGTTTGATGGCACGGTGTCACAATCTGGCCCTCAGTTGCACTTCCTCCCTTTGGACTTTTATTTTGTAGCCCCGCTTCCTGTTCCTAGTCCTGTTCTATAACTTTACCTTTCGTTATCCCTCTTTATTGTTTGCACCTGTTCCCCTCAGTATTTAGGTCCAGCCTTCCCCACAGTTCCCTGGCAGATCCTCATCTCTCCCCTTGCCAACACAACAAACTCTTGCTTTACCTGACCTGAGTAATCCTGGCTCCTGTGAATTGGACTCTAGTCCCAAGCAACTTTTAAACTGCCAGCTTCCTCAGTCTTTTCCCATGTGTTGATTCTGGTTTAGTAGGTTTTGTTTCTCATCTGTGTCTTATTTTGTTTGGTTTGTTTGTTTTGGTCCCTCTCATAGTCTCCTCACTTTGCCCTAATTGTGATTCCATTGTTCCCGATCAGTTGCGTTTTTGATGATGTACTTGAATTGAGACTGCTGACATTGTTGTGAAAGGGTCCTGACAAGGTTCTGACCTCCAAAGCTGTTCCTTGTACTCCAAGTAGTTCCAGGGTGTGTTTGTATCCAGCTCCTCTAATTTATATTATTATTTAAGAATGTTTGTAGCAGGGCCTGCATTAGTGAGTTAACACACACACTAAGGTTGAGGTTAATATGAAGTTAATATTCCTTAGGCCTTAGGTTTCATCTGATCTAACCTACTCAGAAGCTTTAAATGGAATGAAAGTGAACTATAGAAACCTGTGAAAAATAGAGTAATAAATCACTGCTGCCACAAAATACAAAAGATTTAAAAGATTATAAATTGTTTATTGCCACCTTGAAGCTAAAAGTTTACAGTCAAAAGTTCACAGTTCTAAATTCCACTCTGCTTCAGACAGTGGAATCTTCCTCGGACCCTTTGACAGAGTTCAGCCCCCACCACTACATCCTAGGCATCTACCTCTACAATGAACTGTCTCCTGGGGTAAGGTAGACAGAGAGGACGGGAGCTGTGGAGAATGCATGTTTGAGGCAGGAGAAGGCTCGACCAGCATCGGGAGACCAGAGGAACGATCTCTTACTAGAGGTAAAGGCGGCTATGCTATTATACCTATGAAACTCCTATAGAAATTGGCAAAGCCCAGGAAATACTGCAGCTGCTTGTGTGAATCAGGAAAGGGCCAATCTCTCACTGCGCTCACCCTACTGTGGTCCATCTCCATGGTCCCTTCTCTGCCTTAAAAAACAGAGGGTTTTGGTATAACCGACTTAACACCTTCAATATACAAAAGACAGAGGAGATAAGTGGAAGAGGATAGCGGTTATGCACAGCAATCTGGATTAATCCAATGCAATCTACGGATGGTCGGAGCCCCCATTCTTCTTGCCTACAAAAAAGAATCCCGCCCCAGAGTTTAGGATGGGGGGCGAATGAGGCCGGTCGCTAGTGACTCATCGATATACTTTTTCATGGCCTTGCACTGGGGACCAAACACTTGATAAGCTCTGCCTCATGGTGGCATAGTGCCAGGCAATGGTACAGTCATAGGGACTGTGAGGTGGAGGAGATGTGGCTTTGTCCTTTCTGAAGACTAGTTTGAGTGATAGATTTCAGGTACATCGGTCAGGTCAATATTATTATTATCATATGAGGTCTTTGGGGAGCTAGACAGAGTGACAGCTTGTCTAAGGCAGAAACTGGAGCAGGAAGCCCCCCAGTTAATGATTTATTCCATTTCAGGGGTCGCCACAGCAAATCATCTGCCTCCATCTAACCCTGCCTCATCTTCTCTCACACCAACTAATGTCCTCTCTCACTACATCCATAAATCTCCTCTTTGGTCGTCCTCTAGACCTCCTCCCTGGCAGCTCCAACCTCAGCCTCTTTCCACCCTTATATTCAGTCTCTCCTCTAAACATGACCAAACATCTTAATCTGGCCTCACTGACATTATCTCCAAAACATCTAACATGAACTGTCCCTCTGATGTCCTCATTCCTGATCCTGTCCATCCTTGTCACTCCCAAAGAGAACCTCAACATCTTAAGCTTTAGCTTAAGATGTTAGCCACAGTGCTAAAGGTTTTTTTTTAGAAAAACCTTTTTACGTTTTCAAAGGCTGTTTCTCACAATCCCTTGGGTTTTAGAAAAGGTTTTTAGCAGGCACTTAAGGTCTTAATGGGTTAAAATAAACACATGCAACAAACTGCTATTAAAGAGAATATAAAAACATTAAAATCTTCCCTGTGACACCCTGTGTTTGACAACACTTGTATATTTGACCACTGTTGGACAACATGTGGGAGCTCTCAGAGAGAAGACAAACAGCATACAGGTGGATTCACAGTTTTCAAGGGCTTCGTTATCTAGCACAAATGTTTGACTGCCATTCAGCATGCTTATGTAACTTGGCCAGCCATCTCAGGGGCTCCAGTGGAAAGGTTAACAAGAGTAATATACACAATATCTGTCAGTGATTGATGAGCTGTTCACACCACGGACAGCCATTATTCCCTCAAATGTTTGTCCACACTTTTTAAGCAAATATCATCTGAATGAAAACAAAAGACCTCCATCCCTCTCATCACTAAATGTGTCTGTTTTATGGTCACACGAGTGGATATTTTAAGAGCAAGCTACAGTTTTTATATCAGTTACAGAAATATTTTTTAACTATCGCTTGTTTAATTCTTCAGAAAACTAGACAGTGGACATCAAGAACGCCATTTTGGTTTTCCTGTCATTGATTATTTTTATTTAGTTTTATTCACCAAACTCTCTTGCAAGTCCTCTTTCAGACCAATGATTATTCATACTTTTATTTTTAACAAATATAGTGAATATTATCATAAAATTACTTGTACATGCCACTTGCTACCTGTTTGAATTCGCATTTCTGATACAGGTTAAATAACTGAGAACATTTATGAGATCTTAAACAGCTTCCTTTGGGGACAATAAAATATTTATTTGGAAACATTTGTAGATTGTCTTATAAATTCGCTTTCATTTTGAATTGCACCTTAACATAGCATTTGAAAAATAATCCAAGGGCAACTCTTGACGCCAAATGTGTTTGTGTGCAGTAGGACTTTGGCATAAACTCAGTAATGGACACTTCTTTTCAATTTAATTCAAAAGTGTCAGCTTGTAGGACTAGGCAATTATTTATTTTGTGGCCCTTGTAGTATAATTTTGAAAACATGCCACTTTCTTCCTCTCCTGAGCAATCCATACGTATTATAATTGTGTTCTATTTGACATACGCCATCAGAGCTTTTCAGACAATTAGGACTTATATTTAAGTATTTGGTTTAACATATATTCTTACAAACCTATGCTGAACAATGACACATAAAATTAACCGGGAGATGATAACAGTATTTAAATCAAAACTTGAAAAAACATTATTAACATACAAATGCAGTTATGTAACTTCACCAAAGTTGCAGCAGTGAGTATTTGTAATATTCACAAGCTGAATCAGATGTAATGTCCACAGGCTACATGATTAACCAGCACTGATCTCTTGTCTGATCCACCTGCTAAGTAGTAAAACTTGCACTTTGTCTCACAGGCATTGACATCAGCTGACAGTTAAACAGGCTCGGCCTTGCGAAAACTTGGTGCTTTTCTGGATATCGCTAAACCAATTCTCATGGAAAATGAAAAATAAATGAATATTATTTATTAATTTTAGACCAGCATTTCTATGCACCATAAATATCCACAGAAAATTCCATTCAGTATTCATTCACTTTCAGCATCTCTGAAGCAACATGTTCATAAAGCAGTATCCACTTCAGCTGTAGCTCCCATTGCTACTAATCCACACACAATGACTCTGTAACGACTTTTAATTTGCTTAAAACATATATATACACAAGCTTGGAGCTGTAAAAGGCATGCTGACAAACACTTGATACGCACAAAGAAACACACTCCTAATACGTGACACAAAAGGCACAGATCTCCAGCTGTGTAGCAAATATGAGTTCCCTTCTGGGACAAAGCAACAGAATTACTGTCTTCTACTCCATCCAATGAATAATAAAAAGCTCGCCCTCTCTCTCTCTCTCTCTCTTTGAAATGAACACACTACATTAGATACAAAGAGCATAATTCAGGGGGTCTGTTTGTTGAGGTGGATAATGTGCCTCATACTGGTGCTTCCTGTCACTCCGGTCAGTGCTTTGTAGAGGGCCAACATTAGCAGCTGGGCCTGTCCACCCACAAACACACACACACACACACACACGTGTTTCTGTTGTTTGTCGAGACAGATAAGGAAACTCACTGTAAAGTGAGTTTGCAATAGCTGGGCTTCATTTTGACTATGTGTTTGGACCTTATTTGGTATTAAGTTTGAAAAGCTGAATACAAACTCTTTCTTGGCATTAACTTTTGTGCATTTTATTTTTTGAGGCTTTGAATTATATAATGTAGTTTAACTTTCCACTTTTTACAAATTACCACTGCTCCAAATTTTGCAAGACTCATCAATTGGGCCTTTTACATATGGTTCATATTTTTAGCATTTTTTTAGCATATGTAAATTTTTAGCAATTTTTTTGCATATGTAGAGCTGGTCCTTTAACATTTGCTTACATGATTTCAGTTGTCAAAATGACCGCTAAGTGTGGAAAGCAATACCAGACGGAAAAGGAGGCGTTTTCATATTTATTGGCTATTTGTTTAGTCTTAAAACATTTGATTGCTTCCCATGTGTACAGTCAACGCTCTACTTCATTCTGGTCAAAAAGTCCACAATCTTTCTACTTTCTACAAAACTGCATTCCCAAGTATCTGAAACTAGTTTGACGACAGTCAAACTGTCAAATCGACAGTTTACAGGGACAACTGTTGATATTGTCCCCCATCACTTATATTTGGAAGCCATTTGAGTGGGATTTCTTATTGACTCATGTAAACAGGAGGTGAGACTTGGGTAGAATAAGAAGAAAAAAAACACTTCATGTTTATGACTTAAAGGACTGGGAACTTATCCTTTAACTGGCTTTGTGTGAATAGACTCTAGACTCTGTTCTTTCCTTACTGTTGGATTCACATTACTAAGTAAAATTATTTTTGTACTTAATAAAGAAACCCACCATAATATAACCCCACCCCTTTATTTTTTAACCAGGTTAATAATCCTGAAGGAATGACTGGCAAAACATCTTGGAAATGGAAATGAGTGTATGTCAGATGAGGAGCAAAGAGCACATTAGGCTTCAAGCACATCTCATAATTTTTTGACAAGCATGAAAGATGGCTGTGTGTGTGTGCCCCCTTCTGTTCTGTACTGTCTCTTCCCTTTTTCTTCCAGTCTCTCTGTCTCTCTCAGTTTGGTCTCATTCATTCTGAAAGACTTCAGTCCTGTTTTGTGGGAGTAGATCATATTTGAGTAAAAGAAATCCCTTTTTTATTAAGTGAAAGGGAGCTTTTCGGCCTCTACTGGAAGGAGTCCAGAACATTTTCAATACAGCAGTGGTGACAAAGACCTCCATAACAGCCGCTTTCATTCATGTTGGCAAAATAACACTGTGAAATGGAAAATAAAAAAGACGAAGGGAGACGAGAGAAAATTTTAATTCAGTTAGTGTTAGAATTTATGCTTCAAGAGGGTGAGTGTGTGAATGCTGACTGTGCAGTGAGACGCATGACAGAATGTCATAAACAAGCTTAACAAAAGAAATAACACAACAATCGTTGAGGGATTTGTGCTAAGCATCTGTGCTTTAAATTGTGTGTGTGTGTGTGTGTGTGTGTGTGTGTGTGGTTAGCCAGTTGTAGTTGTTTTCTATGTTTTAGTGTCTTGCTGGCTCACTGGCCTTCACTAATTGATGGTGGGCTTAATCTGTGTGGGCACTGAGCCATTCACACTGGCATCAACAGATGACCACTCACTGAATGATATCAGGTCTCAGTGCAGTGCAGGCCAGAAGAGCACCACACCAAAGAATAAATGATACAACTTCCTTACAAAACCTACAAAGTAGGTTTTCACTATTGCCTAATTAATGGTTAATAAATAATATTGTAATAATTTGACAGTTGATGTGCAATGCTAATAATAACTGGTGGTTAAATTGCTAGACTAAAAGGGGGCCTGGTTGATCAATGGGTAGAGCATTGGGTTGGGATGCAGAAAGCCACAGCATCGAATCCCACCCCACCAAGCATGGCCCCGCCCAGTCACCCAAGGGCCACCTTGGTGCCTGTCCAGAGCTCGGACAAAATGGGAGGATTGCGGCAAGGCATCGGGCATATAAACTGCCAAAATCAACAAGCTGGGGTACAAGCCGAAAGCAATTCGTCAATGGTTAAATAGGCTCTGGAAAAGCCTTGATGGATTCTTGCAGGAACCTCTTCAATTAAAAAACATTTTAATTTTTCCGATAACACTGTGGTCATTGTAACTAAAATATTATCTTTGGTTGATAATTTAAGGGGTTTGTGTAAATTTTATCAGCAAACAGATTCTGGGAGCAGAGCACACTCCTCACGCTGGTTGGTTAGCTCAGACTTCAGTAGCCACAGTGCTAACTTGTGACATTTGCATTCAATTCCTAATTTTCCTGGGGATAATTTTGGCTCATCATCACAGTTTTCTTTTACAGCAAATTTCTTTAAAAGTTGCTTCTGTCCTACACAGCAAGTTGCTCTTGGAGATGTCTCCTGTTATGTCTTTTGGCTTTGTAAGTTTGTCCATTTGCTGGTGTAAATGAAATCTCCAGAAAAACAAAATGTCTATGCAACTGTGACAAACTTTTGTGTGCATGGGACAAACTAGTTATAGATATTTCCTCAATATAACTTTACTTGAGTTTTTGCAAGTGGGTTTAAAATGTTGAACTTTTAAAAAGTACTGTGGTAGTATTGTGCATTTCTAACAGTAACAATACTGCAAAACACACGTGTTATATATTTGAAAATATACTCTATGAAGCAGGATGTTCCTGGAAAAAAAATGGGGAACTGTCATTGTCCCCTGCTTAAACAAAGCTTAAAAGCCCCCAACAGCTCCCCCAAATTCTCAAACCTCCTCCCAACTCACAGTTGAATTCCACACATCCTCTTTGAACTGGGATTGAATATGTGGCTTTTAGTCTTTGTTGTGGGTTGTAACAAAATGTGGAAGTGTTTGTATAAAGTATAAGGTAATCCTCCTTTACGACTCCTCTGCGCCTGCCTCTTCCCTTTCAGCTCCTTCACTGTGCAGCTCTCTGAACTGTACTGAGATGAATAGGGACCACAGTGTCTGGAACTGGCCACCACTAGCCTGCCAATCAATTTGTTTAACTCCCCAGGCGAGGGCAGTGATTGGTGGACCCTGCACACACACTCCCTCGAAGTCAACAAAGCAGCCCATATTGCCCTCCCAGCAGGGGCCAACCCTGATATGGGGCCCATGCATTTAGAGACCCAGTTATAGGAATTTGGAGCTAATAGGATGAAAGGACTACCATCACTGGATTGAAGCACTGAGCAAATCAAGAGGAATGCACAGTGTGTCACTCATCATCCAGTCTGGACCTTCGTCCCACACTTCCTCACAGCCTCACTGCATGGCTGACAGGGGTACTTTCAGAAGCACTGAGTAGCAGTAGCAACATCTGGAATTGAAAAGCATTCGAAATGTTTAGTATTTCAGGGCTGAATAACTGTTTTATAAATCAACGTCAATGAAATTTAGAAGAACATAATGCAAATAAAATTCTAAAAAGCCAAAGTGTGAGGTTGTATTGATATTTTGCAGAAATAAGTAGATCTTATCCTGACTCCTAAATTGGCAATGCTATGAATACATCACCAAAATAATTGTTAGGTTATCACTTTCTTCCCAGTCATGTACCTTTTATATAAGTACAGCACCATATCACTTCAGTACTCCTTAATGTCAAAGATTAAACCTTTAGTTAAGTTTAGAGAACTGTGGTTTTTGTTGGGGTTTTTTTGTAGGAGATTTTACCTAAGACAATGTGAATTCTTTTTGTGTTAAACCAGCCCACCATCTTATTCTAACCTTCACCAAATCCGGTGAATGTCTAAACTCAACCAGAAAACCGTTTAATGATGCGGGACAAGCATGTCAATTTATATTTTACTTGTGATGTGGACAACATGCCAAGCTGTCAACAGAACTGTTGTCCACAGTAACAGTAGGTCTAGTTCCTCTCATTATTTTGTAAGCATCGCATCACTTAAATCTGTGCCTCAAGAGAAGCGTCTTTTGGAATTGCTCAGCCCCCCCCCAAGGGTTTCTCTGAAAGTCAATTTCCGGTCTGTCACTGAAAAACAATGTCATTAGGCAAAAACTATGTTGAGCACATATGTGTTGTTGCTGTTAACAAAGCAGAAACAAATAGCAGAAAAGTTGGTATTGGACTTGGAAGAAAAAAAATAAGTAAAATACATCCATTTCAAATTAATTAGGGTTTATTGATAACTAATTCAATTTCTGAAAATCTAGAAATGTAGAGATTATATATAATACATCTAACATAGCAACAACAGACAACAAAGCATAAGGTTATAAAAGCATATTTGAAAGGAAGTTGAACTATGACTTATTTATGTTGTCTTTCACTCAGTATGTTTAAGGTGTTTATAACCTCTGGAACTGTCTCACTGCTCATGTAAGTTTGATGAGTATGTTTTATAAGTGAACTCACAACTAAATATGACCCAATTTGTAAACAGTGAAATTTTATTTAATTATTAAAGTAGATTTCTTGCTGTCCTGTATTTTTGTGTTTTTTTATTTTTTATTGTAATGTTTAAAGTATTGGTTCTGAAGGTCCAGGAAACTACAGATCTGCTACACATGAATAGCAAGACTTCAGGAGACTATGTCAACTGCAACATCTGAAATCTTGCCATGTTATCCTTACTTCCACACCATGGTTTATCTGTGTATTCTTAATTAATTTGTGAACTGTACCCATTTAACATGGGTTGGCATTAATGACAGAGGGGATTTCTAATTATACATGTTTTTTTTAATTGGGTTGGGAAGCTTTCTAATAATATTTGTGGATTAGTAGAATCAAGCCAATTACAGTTTAACCTTCCAAACATATTGAAAGCAATGCATCTTAAAGGATTGGCAGAGCAGATTTATCTTGTAAAACCATCGCTTTTACATCTGTGGGGCATCAGATGCCTGGAAGCTCTCCCCTTAATCATGAAGCTGATTGTTTTCACCCAACAAAACTATTTAAAAATAGTTAATAGTTAATCTCCTACCCTGGTGGAGTCTGTTTTGGTCAGACATAATCTGCCAGAGTCTGACTGAGCTGCATAATCCCTGGACAAGGAAATGTCCAGCCCCCGCTTCTGGCCCCTCCAGTCTCTATTAGATATCTATGTTGGTGGCTGGAGATGTGACCCCACCCCCGTCCCCTGTGGCGTAGCTTCTCCACTGTATGAGTCTGCCCTGGGGGCTAAACAATATGCTCCTATGTTTTTAATTAATCAAAACCTAAATCTGTGTGAGAGCAGATCTGCAGTGTCTGATGATGTTGTTCTGAGATACTGATGGCTTTTTCCTGCCCTTTTACTCGTTCCTTCTTTCTTCTGTCAACTCCATTATTTCTCCTTGTTTTCCCTGTTTGTTTTACCTTCTTCTCCACTATCTTCCCTTAGGTTCGTTAGCTGCCTTTGTTCCTATCTTATTTCCTTCCTTTTTATCCTTCATATCCTTCCTACTTCCACCTTTTCTCTCCCTCCAATTCTTTCATCATCTCTTATCGTAGCTTAGTCACCCCCCCTCTCACTCCCACCCCTTCTTTTTCTCTCTCTGTCCTTTCTGTCTTCTTCTGCAGCCAAGTGTCCCATTAGGAACTGAATCAAGGTCAGTGTTTTTTGTCCCATGATCACTCATAGCAGTGAGTGGGCAAATTGCATAACTGAGCCTAGATATGCGTCTGGAGCTTAACTGTGACACTGTGCAGCCGTTGAAGATGCAGCGACATGGAAGTGACTGACAGCTGGGATGGTCAAGGAATGAATGGAGGGTCAATGACACATATCAACAGTGTGGTGTGTGTGTGTGTGCTCCGTTAAGTTAATTCAGACTACATCTTTTCTTCCACCATACACACTTGTGCAAAAGTCTCTTATATACAAAGTACATATAGTAGTATAGTAGTAGATATTATTAAATATGAATGAATCTGATTGAATTAAAAACAAATCCATAATTTAATTCAACATAGATAAACCAGCTATTAAGGGCATATCAAAACATTGTTATCTAGTATTTTGTTGGGCCCATAGGGTGGCAGTAATGATTATAACTTCTATTTAATTAATGAATGTAGGTAGGTCCCCAATTCAGGCCATTCCATGGTGCTTTTCCTGTACTTTGAGCACCCTCTTCTGGCATTATTGAAGATGAGCATCTTGAGAGGTCTACCAGCTAGAGGCAAATCTCAGCATATCAAAAAACTACTACAGCCTTTTTAATTATGTGACATGTTAATTATGTTTAATTATATGAACATGCTCTTCAAGTGTTTGGAAATTTCTCACTAAGAGAAAACATGTCTTAGCTGATTTCTGTAAATAATTATGGGCACAGGTATGGTCCACAATTGATCTAACACTTTTAAAAAACATGCCATTTCATTTACATTACATTTAGGTATTATTATTATTACATTACATTTAGGTATTATTATGCAAGGAGGTGAATACTTTTTTAAAGAAACTAGAACCACCACTTAACGCCAGTATGACTCCACCACCCACAATGACCTTAATAATAAAGACATCTAGAATTATCACTTTTATCACAGTTTCAATATAAAAAAAACAGAAAAACTGAAAAATTATAATCTTGTGAAAGTAGAAATGGCGGAGCTGCTATACTTTGTGCAGATACAGTCATTTAATTAATCAGTGACTTATCATCTGGCTGATACTCTGATGATTTTGGAAAGTTGGAATATGGTCAATTTGCTTAATCATGACTATTTGAACACACAGTGATTAGCATCAAGAGAAGCAAAAGCAAAGAGTCTCCCAATAAGAGTGTAGAGGAAAGTGGGATGCAGCAGACCAGGCAGAAGGACTATGTTTTTATAATGTCTCTTCTAAATGTATCGACGAATATACATAACGCAAACTTGCATCTGAATAACGTTTTCAGCATTTCATACATATTTCTGTTTATGGACACAATTAAAAATGTTTTGCCCTGTTAAGTGAACTCTTTTTAGATTATTATACTGTATTATGTTTTGCTAATTTGTATCCAGATATGTGCATTAGGAGTAACAGCTAAATCTTTCTATCATTTTTTATTACATGTAATGGATGGTATTTTATCATATATTAATATTTGTTATATTTTATATGGGTATTTGTTTTCCTTAATGGAGTTTGAATCGTTTTGGAGAGATATAGATGTTGGTGGGCTTTGCCTGAACGCATGACTCAAACTGTAAATGTTTATTGGAATTGCTTTCTCCCAATGTCACACCTCTGACCAGCTCAGTGAATGGAATTAATTTATTTTCAAAAAAATTTGTTTTAGGTGGGTAATGAGTGGCTCGGTCATTGCCTCCACTGTGTGTATATGTGATGCTTACTGCAATGGATTGGGAAGAGGACACAGAAGAGGAGGTGGACATGTATGAGCACTAGGCTTGATGGTGGAAGGAAAGAAAGGGAGGGGAGAAGGCATGAATGGAGAAGACTAAAGGAGAGAAAATACATACTCCTGAACTCTTCTACTACTTCCAGTCTCCGTTTGACTCATTCCCCACCCCCCTTTTTCCATTTTCACATTGGTGCATTCTGCCTGAATGCACTGATCACCATGGACACACACACGCACACACCACACGCGCGCGTTCACACGAGCAGCTCCGCCTCCTCTGCAGTGTAGCGACAGATAGCAAGAGCAGCAATGGAGGAGTCGGCAGGGCAGCAGGAAAAAATAGATGGATCATGGGAAGGAAGGCATGGGGGAGGCAAAGAAGACTGGAAGAATGAGTGCTCCATCTCCTCCATTTTTAAACACTCCTGTCTTCTCTGCTGGTCGTCTCCCAGGGACGCAGACATTGTGGAAACAGATGAGCGAGTCCTCGCCAAAGCAGCCGAGATTAGAGTAAGAAGACCGCAGCATCTAGCGCTGGTGTGTGTGTGTGTTTTGTGTTGATGTCACATTTCTTTGAGCCTGTAAATGTAAGCATTGATATTGTGTGTATGTGTGTGCACATGCATAGTGTTTCAAAATAGGCACGCGTCCATCACTGCATTTCCCATGATGCTCTTATATGATGTCATGATGCATCAAGCAGTCAGATACACATGTAGATCCATGTGCTAAGCACAAGCCTGAATTAACTAGATGCACTAGTTTGTTCTCATTTGCTTTCTTATTTCAGTAAAAAAGAAATAAGATACGCTGTAGTTGACCTAAAGGCAGATTCTGCAGTTTTACCGAATTATGCAGCACTGAAAATTCAGGGTGCTGAAATTTCTGAATTTGAATTAATTAGACAAAATGTGTTCTTTGCTCTTTGTTTCAACTGCAAAGAATATACTTGTTCAGTGTTTTCACTTTCCCCTGTTTTGTTTTTTCATTTATTTTTGTTTATGTTTAAATATTTCTGTGCCGCACCACTTTTTTATGCAACAAGAAGCGACTCTCTTTATGTGTTGCATGTTTTCATTGAAAAATGTATTGTTGCATGTTTTCATTGAAAAGTAACTTTAAACACAACCCTATCAAAGTTACATTTTTTATTTGTATACCATATTTATGTGGTCTTGATTTGGGTTTGTACAGTGGCCATTTAAATGGCAAATGCTCTGCTTATATAGCATTTTTATACAAAGCACTTTACAATGTTGCCTCTCATTTACAATGCATGAAGCATTCCACCTGATATGGTACTGGGCTGTTCCAGAAACAACAAAACTGCCATTGGTATGGTCATTGGCAGTCAACATTTAACTCCATATTTCCAGGCCCCCCATGTAAACTTATTTCAATTTTCACTTTGTGACAGTTTAGATTCTGACCTCAGAAAGAAATTCAGATATGAGAGTTGCGCAAGTAAGAAATGTATTGTAAAGACATATGGTGAATAGTGATGAGGTTGGAGATTAATCTAGACAGGTAGATGCACAAAGGTCATTAGGCACAAAAGAGAGGTGAGTGGTCGAACAAATACAGTAATTTACAGAGGTGGGAAGGCAGGTAATTATGCTTCCTGGGATGAAGGAGCGTAGGTCTCAGCTCTCAGAGGGAAATTAAAATGACATGGAGCACTGGGTGATGTGGACGAGGGTTGACAATTGCCAATGGGGAGGAGTGGATGATGGGAAAGCAAGGTGGTGGTGACCAGAGGAAACAAAAGCACTCCATAGGAAGTTAGCAAGATTAAAAGAGCTGACTGGAGAAAAGACAGGTGAGGTTTGACAGGGTTTAAGAGTCCACAATAAAATCTCAGTCAAGTCAAGTATGCAATTTCCATATTCCCAATCCAAAGTCAAGAAAACAAGTGGCTAGTGGAAATCAGGCCAGGTCAGATTTGAGGTTATAGGATAAAGGGGTTATAGGAGATCAAAACTGTGCTATGAAATAGCGTGATTAACCAAAGAGTGTTGGTGAGGTGACAGAGATCTCCAGGAAATACTGGAAGTGGTGAACAGGAAGTAGAATGATATAAAAGAGGTGAGAAAATGGTGATGGATCAGGGTACTCAGAAAGGGACCGTGACACACTGAGTGTAGCAGTAACGAAAGCATAAGATACAGAAAAAAATGAAGTTTTCCTTTTTCCTGCTTCCAGTCTTTGAGAAAAGGTGTCCAAACAGCTGTGCTGGGCTTCTATAGATTAAAATGCTTAATGGAGACTCTGGATAAAACACAAATTGTCATCATGAGCAGTGTGTCATCAACAAGATGTTCTGTCAGGATGTTGTTGATCCCATGTTGAGCCAAATGTGGAATATGTGTCTGTGATGGAGCATTACATAGTGAAAGGACATTTCTCACCTGTTCCTCTATGGTTGTACATGTACAAGCATGTTCTATCATTCAGTAAATGAGTTCTTATAAATTCTTTATCTAAAACTGTGTGTGTGTGATTGTAGGAGCTGGAGAATGCACTGACGGTGGAGAACTTGGAACTGCAAGAGCAGCAGTCGGACCGCAAGGAGCTAGAGGAGACTCTGGTTAAATTAGAAAACCACAAAGAAACGCTGGTACAGCAAATAAAGACAACCAGACAGCTCTGCTATGAAGAGAGTCAGCAGGTAGGGATTTCATTACCTGCTGCCATTTTTCTCTTTTCATCTAATTTTTCCCCAGGTCGCCTGCATCAACGTATTCCATTATGGCTTAGTGTAGCAGATATATAAACATTAACATATGACATACAAGAAAGGAATGGAGCACATTTACTCAAATCTGTTCTTTGTACTGAGAACATTATTTGTCATCAACAGGCCTTGGTGTAATCTATTAACTCCCTTAACTGGACTCTTGCCAGATCCTATCTCTACAGGCAGAGGAGATGCACAAGGAGAGCCAAGTGGAGGAGTATGAGAGAGAACTTGCCAGAGCCAGATGGAGGCTGAGGAAGCTCAGAGAGGAAGTGAAACAGGCCAAGAGTAAGGTGGAGGAGGCTGGAGAGAGGAACACACCTCTGCAAGATTCCATTAGGCAATCGTATGAGGAAATCCTGCAGGTGCCAGAAGTTATGTCTGTTCATACTGTATACAGTTGCTTTGAAAAGTATACTTCACTTTTTGCACATTTTACTGCATCGTAAATACATTTGAATCAAAAATACACACAACCCAGGAGTGGTAAAGTGGAAGTAGAAGAATCTTTGAGACAAGTTTTGTGATGTAATTATCATTCCTACATTTCTGACTAGTCTCTACTTATGCCCCTGAATGTATCTTTTTGTCATGTTACTCAGTTTGGCTGTATGGCCAACTCCAGAAGTGAGCACTGATCGTTTCAATTTTCTTTTTACAATTATTGAGGCCACTGGGCTCTTGGAAACACTCACCACAGAATGTGATCATAGAGGTCTATAGAGCTGTCTTGGACTTCATGTCTTTGTTTTTGTCCTGATATCCAATGTGAATTGCTGAGCCTTATATGCTCTTCCTTTCTAAATTATGTCCAACAAGTTCTGGAGTTTTTTAGTTTTCAGTATGTTTTCACTTTGTCATCAACTTGTGCAATGGGAACCTGTGTGTAGTTTTATAGGGAAAATGCAGTTTATTGTATTTTCTTCAATTCAATTCTCTTTTTTGTGCCTGATGATTTAACAGTATATGCAAAAAGTAGAGGGGTGTGAATACTTTATGAAGCAGCTGTAGGTGTACTCTATATGAAATGGGCATTCATTCACAGTGGTTGGTTTAAAACAATTTTTGGAACAAACAAACCTTTGCGTTGGGCAGAATTGGCTGGGACAAAGCGTGTCAGTGTCGAGGGGGGAGACACCACTGCCATTCAAACGCACTTGACTCTTGCTGCATATGAGCAAGGAGGCTGCTCTGATAAGATGCTCATTCATTGAGAGCTGTCATATTGTAATTATCTACTGCTTTTAATTTATAACAAAGACTTCTGCCATAGCTTCTGGACTACTGAATGACTGAAACAGTTTAATCTTAATAAAGTTAGAAAGGAGTGGCATTTTTTTTTAGCAAGTCTGGATCTTGATCTTTTAACTTCTAATCTGGCTCCTCTTTGAAAAAACAAGTGTAAGTTCTTTAGTTGCTTTAAATACTAAATGTCCCGACTCTTCACTCTGCTCATCTCTGTAGGAGGAGCACACACTGTGTTCTTTGTCAGGGGGTGCAGTCACTCCAGAAAGTCAGCTGGAGGAATCGACATCTCCTGCAGATACCACTGAAGATGATCCACTTCCTGTGAGGCCTTGGGGAAGGAGCCAATCACTGCCTGCCTATGCTGACCTGATAATGGTAAACCACTGTCATCTCTTTCGCACAGCTACACTGTTAACATTAACCCGCTAATAACTTGATTAATGTCACCCTCGGTTTGCAGACTAAAGAAACTGGGAAAGTGTAACAGTCCATCCTATTCAGTGTAGTTCACACATTAAGGAATTTGCAAACTGTACCTCTAAATCTAAAACCCTGAGTCAGCTTGGTATCAACACTTGAGGCTGTGGTACGTCAGAAATCAGCTTGTGAGATTTTCCGGTGTTATGGTTTTACACAACACGGGAGATTTCAAGTAAAATGCATGCTTAAATCAAACCAGGTAAAAGACCATCTCACACTCAACAATTAGAGCTGATTATGACAATGATTTGGTTGTGAGGACTGACCTGGTGCCAGCCAGCTGTCAGTCAGCAGAGAAACTCACAAAGTGTGTGGCGTGTAAAGATTCTGCTCTATAGATAATGTGAAATTACCTCATACGATGTTTACAGTTGGGACATAGGCCAGTTGCCTTCTTGTGATCTATGCAGTATGTTTATCTAAATTAACATAGGCTTTTTACTGTTACTATTACATATATATTTAGACTTAGTCAACAGACATAGTACATTGGCAGAGGACAGTGGCATAGTGAGTGGGAGGGATTGATCTGGTTGAGGGACTTCAGTTAGGCGGCTGCTGTTGAGTTAACCACACTGTAGGCAAGAGTCAGAGATTTGAACCTCATGTGGGCAGCTACAGGAAGTAGGTGCAGAGATTGGGAGATTTGGTGTGACATAAGTCTTTTTTGGATGATCAGAAATGAGATGTGCTGCTGCATCGGCTGGAGGGGTTTGATTGTGTACCCCGGTAGCCCCATCAGCAGGGCACTGCAGAATATTTAGAAAGGTAGGGTCTGATCTATCAGATGCTGTAGAGGGCAAATCTGCATGAACTAAATGCAAAAATATATATATATATATTTTTTGTGATTTGTTTTATTGCGAAATGTGAGTTGTGGACACCAACATTTTGTAAAGGTTCAGGGAAACAGCTTATCAGTTTGTTTGGGTTGAAATAAGCTATGAGAATAAATGTTATATAACATGAGTAGTCCTTGACCACTTTAATTTTGTAAAAGTAGCTCTCATGGGAAAAAAGGTTGGAGACCCCTGCTCTAGAGACAGAGGAGATATGGTAAAGCTTAGCTGGTTGTCAGTGATAACCACCAGATTTCTGGCAGACTTGTGGGGGATAATCACTGATGATCCTATGTTTATGCTGATGTTGTGTTGTATTAAAGGTCTGGCTACGGAGCCTAGAACGTCTTCCTCTCATCCAAGTAGTGATGTCAGTGACAGCTTTTTGACTTCCACCTTTGATCCCAATGACAACACCGACCCAATGCCATTGACATCCACTCCTGCCCCCATGACATCACCACTTCTGGCTGACACCTTTGTTTAAGAATGAAACCTTTTTTCCCCCTTTGGGGATGTTCCGCCACATAAAAATAAATTAAATAGTTAAAAAGCGCACTTTTCTTTTAGTTATAATTCATAATGATCTCCTTTTGAATGATCATGATGTAAGTTCAGATCAAAGAATTACAAAATACAAGTTTAAGAAAATAATGATTTCCTGTTCCCATAACATTTTTTAATATGAAATAAAATTATACAGTCCCTTTGTTTTTGTGTAAAAACATAAAAACCATCTAATTATAGCGGGTCTTAGTATTAGGAAAATGCAACTTCAGACAAATATGTACATGTAATGCTTTTCATTGTTGCATTAGTTATTTAACAAATTGAAGCCAAAAGGAAAAAACGTGGGCAATACTGAACCCCCCAATCAACAGCTTGTAGATCCACATCTAGCAGCAATAACTCGGAAGTAATTGTTTCCTGTGTGATGTTATCACTCTCTCACATTGTTCTTTGACATTTTGAGGCATTTGCTTATGCACAGTCCCTGAAGGTCTCAGCACAGCATTTTAATTTGGTTAAGGTCTGGTCATTCCAAAACCTTGATTGTTTTAAATATTCAGTCATTCTGATGTAGATTTACTGGTGTCCTCTTGATCATTGTCTTGTTGCATGACCCAGTTTTGAGAAAGCATTAGCTTTCAGACAGACGGCCTCACATTTGCCTGTAGATTCCTCTGGTATACAGAGGAGTTCATGGTTGACTCAATAGCTGCAAGGTGACCAGGACCACAGGAACATAAGCCCAAATCATCACCCTTCCATTGTCGTGTTTGACAACGAGTATAAATTGTTTCTGCTGAAATGCTGTTTGTCTTTGGCCACATCTGACCATAGGACGTTGTTATAGAAGTCTTGTTTTTTGTTCAGATGTTTATTGAAAGTGGTTTTATAACCATTTCAAAAAGACATGTCTTTCCATCGTGTGACCCATTGGCATCGTGTTACCCACACCTGAATGCTCCAGACCAGCAAACTGCCAAAACTTCTGCTTTCATAGAGTTCTGCTCAATGAATCAAAGTAAATGATGATTAGCAGCACCTGGCTGCAACTTCCCCTCTCAAATCTTAACTGGGCTGTAAGACGGTACTTAGTATAATCCGCGTGTTATTTCTTTTTTCTATTTGGCTTCATTTTTGTTAACTTAATAATGGCATGGTGAAAAAAGTTATGCAGTATGAAACAGTTTGTCAGAGATTGTGTTTGCCTAATACTAAGCTCTCTTAGGGGGTACTAACTTTTGCATATGACTGTGATCTCAATTTTCTCAATAAGGATGACAGAATGCGTTTTGTAAAATGTGTGTGGTTAGTTTCGTGATTTGTTTGTTTTTACTGTTTTTACTGAAAGTTGTGTGCAGGTTTAACAAAATGTGTTTTTGTGACCTGTGTTTTGTGTGAATATGCTTTAGAGAGCGATCGTAGATTGTGACGTTTGTGTTGGTATGAAAAAAAGATTATGTCTTGCCTGAACAACCAATTTCGGATGGCTGCTTTGATACCAACAAGACTTCTCCTTGCTTTAACTACAGGCTGTTGTTTACTCTTATCTAGCTGCAGCTCTCAAAAGCATCTAAAAAAAAGAAGGATAACCAGGCTTAAACCATTGCAACCATGCAGTATTAGCCTAATATTAAGCAGGTACCATCGAAAAATATTCCCTTTATTCTTGGCTAATCTGCACATTATGGCCCTTATGGTAAGCCATATAGTTTAGTTTAGGGCCATGAAATAGTGTACAGTTGATCATTTGAAACGGGCCTCATACAGAAATCCTTACCCTTGTCTGTAATTACATTAAAAGTCGTGCATGTAAGACTATTTAGTTTTGTTAATTTTTCATACACAGAAAAATGATCTCTGCCCTTTAAAGAGTCCAGTCCTCCGAATATAAAGGCGGTCTTGTGTTTGTATCGATGAAGATGAAAATGCTTTAGAATTTTCCTTTTCCTTTTTATGTTTTTTTGATTATACACATAACCTGTTCTGGGCCTTCAACAAATAGAAAAAGCAGATTGATCCCAGGCAGCAAAAAGCCAATTTAGTTACGTTTTATGGTCAAATGGACATACAATAAAGAAGCAGTGGAGACGAGAGGTCTGCATCAGAGGAGTATGGATGGGATTGAAGAGAAAAGGAGAGGCCTGCTTAGGGTATGAATCACTCAAAGACATTCCTTACGGCCATCCTCAATGAGAATTTATGTGCCGTTGTCCAAGTACTTCAGTCCTTCAGAACATCTCCAGGCCTCTGAATCTCCCTCTCTTTGTATTTAGGTTGGGGGTTAGTGTCTGCTACACAAACATATCACAGTCTGGATAGTTGAACCATAGGAGCCAACAATAAGTTATTTATTTTTTTATTAAGTATATAATAAATGTAAATAAAAAATAATTCAAAATGAGTTAATGTAGTGAGAACGTATGGGGAGGGATATCTTGTTCATTCAGTACTAGACTGCAAGCACAATGTAAAAAAAGACGCTCATGTAACATAAGACGGGAAGAGGTAGAGCTGATGTCTGTGTGTGCTCTGTCTCTCTGTCTGTGTGTCTTTGGAATGGTGGTTGGTGTACAAATATTTCATGGTCTGTGTCAGTGAGAACAGAGAAGAACTACTTCTCATTTTTTTAAATTTGTATTTTTTTAATAATTGAAAAGTAACAACCTAAAATGATATCATGCAGAGTGTATGAGGTATGGAATAGTCATCCAATATGAAAACAGTATTTATTTTTTATTTATTTTTTCCTTTTGGCTTATCCTGTGAGTTCAGGGTCACCAAAGCGGATCATTGCATGTTGATTTGATTTGATTAAAAGAAAATCCCTGTCCACATGGGCACCTACTCTATGAGGATAAGTGTGCTTAGTGAGTGTATATTTTTTATTATTTCATTTATTTTATCATTAAAAAAACAATTTGAAAAAGGCAATTTAAATTTTAAAAAAAGCCAATGTCATGATCGCAGAGTGGACGTTGATGTCACTGGAGTCAAAGGTCAAATGAAATAGAAGGCTTCCGATGTCACTCAAGGGACACTGGAGTCAAAACCATAAAATAAGACTAAAGGTGTGTTGAGAAATGCGTGTACTGTACCTACCTGACTGGTGTTGCAATTTCTGTATTTGTAACTGGCTGAGAAAATAAATGTAAAGGCTAATATTCAAAAGTACCTTTAAGTTAGGTTCTAAGGCCTTTAACTTTGCTTAATAATTAAGCCTTGATTCTCCCATCACTAGCTCACATTCCGAAAAGGACTAGAAACAGATATAAACAATAAACCATAAATGTGAGCCAGAATGAGAAATAAACCGAACCTCAGACCAAAACGAGAGACGGCATCCAGAGAACAGGAGCCAGGCAGCGCAGAGGAGCTGGGGTTTTCAGAAATAAGACAATAATAATCTGGCAGCAAGTTACTCTAGCTGGGGTATTAAATAGGCAGGGGCACGGAATTAGGTCTGATGAAGTGTGTGGAATTCCTGAAATGACTACAGGACAGAAAGTGGAAACAGGGGAACTACAAAATAAGAATCAGAAACAGGAACTAAAGCTAGAGAACCAGAGTCACAAGCAAGAGAAGGAACAGGCGTAAGAATGACACAGGACAGGGTGTTGGAGTAAGTAGATCATTGGGCAGAGCAGGCTAGAGAACAAATTCAGTAATCCAGGACTAGGATCATGACACAATGTATACTACAGGATAATGTCACAGTTAACAAGCTTAAGCATAGATGAAGTGGATGATGCAGCAGAACAATAAACCCAACCATTGAAGCAAATCTATTACGGAATAACTTTGGAGACACAAAATTTGCATTGGAGTGGCCTCAAGAGAATCATTTACAGCAAACGTCCTAAGAATATGGCTGAGCTGAAGCAGATCAATAAGAAAATGGTCCAATATCCCTCCTGAATGTTGTGCAGAGTAAGCACTTGCTTATGGTTATTGTAGCCGAAGGTGGTTCAGTCGGTTACTTAAACACAGTTTTTCCACAATTGCTTTGTATTATTAATGGCTGTGTTCAATGAAAGATCATGATCATGTGTTTTTATCCAGTTTGTGACTTTGATAAAGATCAGATGAAATTGCATAACTCATTTATGGAGAAAACAAATTGCAAATAACTCACTTCTTTGACACTGTAATTAAACAAGTTCCATTTTCTTTTGTGTCACTGAATATTATAAAAAATATTTTATGTTACAATTCTCTCTCTTTGGCTCAGAGGGCCAGCAGCTCAACTTTCTGCAATAATCTGGCCCATACCAGAGAAGAAGCAGACAACAGTGACACCAGTTCACCAAAGGTAGCTTCTTTTCCACAGAACACTTCTCATTACCAACAGGGGCAGATCTAGATGTGTAGAGTGGTTTTAAACTCAAATTAAAAACCTTTTTGAAAATAATAAACTGTGTATTAATAGGCTAATAGCATGTTTATGACTTGCAGTGTCTTTATCTACCATTTACAATTTTACCACTTATCTATGTTTTTTAAATCCAAATATTCATAAACAAATAATAAATAGTTGAAAACCATCCTTTGCAGGGATAATCTGTCTGGTTGTAACTGCTACAAAATCCTACTGTGACAAAAGAAATAATAAACCACCTTAGATGTTCATAAGAATACAATTGTATCTATAACAATGTTTTTCTTTTTTTTTTGTTTCAGGATTGGTCAGTTCTTTTGAAAATATTTAAAGAAATGCCCACTTTGGTTTAAAATGCAAACACGTTATTGTTATGTTTCACAGATGGACAGATCGGATATAGAGGACGACCCAGAGGAGAGAGAGATCGATGAAAAGGAAACGGAGAGAGAGAAGACAGAATTTAATATTAAACCCAACCCTATAAGCCAGCTGGACTTCTACCAAGCAGACCCTTTTGCCCACTGTCACACTGATCGTATGTATCGTATGTAACATAGAGACATACCTCATTAGTGGGCTCTGCAAACATCCACACAAAGCCATATTTCTCGGCAATTACACAACGGATCCTAGTGCACGTCTCTCCAAATTTTATACAGGATCTGAGTGGCATCAAATTTGTCTTGTCTTTTTCAAATCAAATTTTATGCATGTTATATTTAAAAAAATATATATTTGTTTGTTTTTCATTGTATGCATGTTTATTTTTTGGAAATTGATAATGTCGTTGTTGATGCTGACAGATCAACCAACTATTTGCACCCCCCTATTTTTTCTGTCTTACCACCTCTCGGTCGTTATGTACATATAGTTTTTTACAAAGACTTTTTCACTTTATCCGCAGACGATCTTTTCAATGAAGACCTGTTTGCTAACACTGACTCTTCTGGTGAGTAATTATGTGTACTGGGAAAATGATTAGAGTACTGTATGTGACAATGTTTTTGCTGGAAAAACACAGGAACACCTTTCTGTTGGACTGAGTGCACTGGTGTTTTATTTTCCACAATAAGTGTAAACTATGTAAACTTGTAAAAATTCTAAATGTTTTCATACAGCAGGAGCGTGTTTGTTTATTTACTGTATTTTACAGTTCGGTGCATCATATTGTACATTATACGGAGTAGATTGTTAAAGATGTACAAACTCTGAATAGAGCCACTTTAGCACTGAGTATGTGGATGAATGGTTACTAAATACAGCTAATAATATTTCAGTGTATATAAAAATTATAACAGATATTCCATTTAAACCAGTAACCACTAGGTTTTTGTTAACTTGTCTTTTTACCAGATGGATTTACTTCAGACCCTTTCAAAGGCAGCAACCCCTTTGCAGCAGACGTTTTGTTTCCAGAGGTGAACACTGGTAATGATGAGGGGGCAGGAAATGTCTGCGATGATGTGGATGCAAGTCTGTCCTGTGCTGAAAACAAAGCGTCAACAGGAACACAGTGCTTTGAGTCTGAATTCCCAGAGGAAGACAGTGACATAGAGATCAGTTACAGCCGTGAGGACCTGGATGCTGTGGCTGTGATGGATGATTCTCTGGGATTTAAACCCATACAGAGCTCCCCAGAGGAGCTAGGACCGGAGCCCATTCAAGGCTGGAGGTCCTATGGTCAATATTCCGTGGAATCCGACCCTAATGTATATGAGCTAGATCCTTGTGCTGTTTCCCCCCCCTCTGACATTGAAGAACAAAGTCTGGGATCATTAGCTGGAGAACCTACAACTGAGGCAATGGCAGAACTGGAGCAAGGTAATTTCTAATTAAATACAGTGGCACTTTTCAAATATTACACTTGTTCAAATGATACTTTCTGTTGCTTGCATCAGTGAGGCTGCAACTCATATTTCCTGCTCCCATTCTTTAATGAGATTATTGTTCTGCTCTCTGTTTGAGTGTATTTACAACTGGTAAAAACCTTTACACAGGTTTATGCATTGAGTTTTGTGTACGGCAGTGCCCCCTTCTAGTCAGCTAGCAGCAGTAGCTTTTGGAGCTTGAATTTCCCCTCAGAGTTACTGAAGCATGGTAGAGGCCTGCTGCTAATTTTCTTTTTTGCGTTGTTGCCTTGGATATTATTTGGAGGCTGTTAACATGAAATAGTTGCTGCATTATTATTTTTGCCTCAAATTAGAGATAGAAAATCCTTAATTAGGAGCTAGGGGGGTAAATTGTGGTGATTATCATTGCTGTTGAGAGTCAAGAAGTTAAATTGTGCCCATAAGATGTGAGTTATTCTATTTTCATTCCTATTGTTATTTGTGTTGAGTTTTACAATGAGTAAGATAAACAAAGAGAAAAGGAAAGTGAGCCTTCATTAAACACCCAAGAATTACAGTACAGTACAAACCCAAGTTCAGCTCTTTGCAAGGACAGTATTATTATTGTTGAGGCACCGCTAAGGGCCAGCTTACATTACAGAAATAAAAGCCCCACTTCTCATTTTAAGACCAGATAAGAGGAGGAAGAAAGACCAGGAGAGAGGGAGGGGATCTAGAATTTTACCTATTCTGCATATGATTTTCTTTTTGAAAATCAAAGCAGCAGTTATGTCTTTCTGAAGACTGACAGTAATATTAGATGCTACCTTACTGTAAATCAGGGTTTAGTAATAGGTTCAGTAAGTGCAGGTAGTACCAGCCCAACATGGCACATTTGTAGGTAATACAGTAAAAAAAACAAGCTGATTGCAATCACAATGCTTAAACCTCAGCCGCTGTTTATATGATCACTAGGTGAGCCATGGGCTCAGCTGGTAGAGCAGTTGTTCATAATCAGCAAAGTCACTGGTTTGATTCCTGGTTTCACATGTTGATGTATTCCATGCTAACACACCAAACTCCACGTTGTACCATGTGTGCTACTTGTGCTGTGGGTCACTTTGGGTAAAAGTGTCAAATTGCATTCTTTAACATTCATCATTGTTTAAAATGTATAGACATTCAAAGTGTTATACTATTACACTACATCATGCTTGCAGTAGTACTCTGGTTGTGGCATTACATCAAGAAAGCAGTGTGTTTTAACCCAGGCTCATAAAATCCAACCTGCATTTCTCCTTTTAGCTACCAGATGTGGCAAAGTCACTTCCTCAGTCCACAGTACTTAATCCTACTGTCTGAGGATGCATAAACAGCCTCTTGGGGAAAACTAGATTTAAATCTGATCTATTATACAGCTTATAGTCCCGTGTTTAGCTTGACTTTGATGATGTGGCTCTGATAGAGTCTGTCTCTCTAGCATTATGGGTCGTAGAGATTATTGTAATTGGTCAAAATTTCGTCACTCTGTCAAATATAAGGTTCAAATGCAACTAAACTGCAAACGGAAATTCCATTTGTGGGGAACGTAGTTGATGTTTATATTATATCCCGCTGAGGCATGGTTTTGGAATGAAGTTCTGCATTTCACCTCAGACATATAGATAGGGGTATATTGCCGCGGTAAGGTGGCGAGCTGGCAGAGCGCATACTTCGGTGGGCCAGAAGGCACTTTCATGTTTTTTACCACTAAACCATAACCATTGTAACTGTTAAATGTTACCTGAATTACTTGGATTCGCTGACTAAGATTAGTTCCTAAAGTTTTTATTTATCATAGGCTGTTTTCATGCGATCCTAATTATTGTGCATATATTTGGTTTACTGCAAAGATTTACTGGAAGCAAGTGCAGAACATTTAGCATTTACTTTAGAATGACATTGCACAGCAGTTGGCCGCATTCCCGCTGACCAGTCAGTTGACAATACCAGTTCTAGCCAGGTTGGAAATTCACTTTCAAAAATGCACTACATGGTATTTTTTGTTTGAAGACTGCCAGACTGCTGAGAGACCCAGGGGATCTCAGCAATCTGCAGCCTGGCTCATAAAAACGATTGACCACTGTCCACCTTCATTAATGAGGAAGCATTCGTTCTTATTTCAGTAATGTATCACTGGGTCATGTTCATGGAGTTTTAAAATGTTTTATTTCATTTTGGTAGATAAATTTAGTTGACAGAAGAGTCACAGGATAAAACAAACATTGATTCCCTAAAGAGTGATGCCTCCTTGTTTTCAGCCAGACTTTGATTGTTAAAACAAGGAGGCGTGAACGCCTGACTAAAATTAGAAACTAACACAAAGTGGTCTGTAAGAGTCAAAATACCTAAGTCTCTTTCCATCTCACAAATTTTGAAAACTCATAGAATTTGTGCTGTGTATGGATTCACTACCTCTGCCTTAGTACTAATACTAAGTTAGTATTAGTACTGTTTCCAACGCTACCCTGCATCCAGCATGTATTTTAGTGTTGTTTAAGTTTGGTTAATTAATAAAACAATCTAATCATGAAAACTAATTTGGAGGTGTTTATACAGAATGATCTGAAGTGTAATCTACAGCATGTGTTAGTAAATTAAACAGCCAAGCTCCAAAAATGGCAAGTCAAACCAACATTAAAAATGTTCCCTACAAAACAAGATATTGCTAAGAAGATACTTTTTAAGAGGCACGGAGGACTACTATAACTTTACTATATAGTATCTCTTGCCTTGATATGAAGTACAGTACATAAAATAGCTGAACTTGACACCAAATGCACTCTCAGTGTTAGGTTTAAATTGCTTGCACAAGTTGACAATAATTCCTGTCCATGGGATTTTCTTACTTTCTTTTTTTTTTATTTTACTTAATAGGCCTCGGTTTGTACAGAGCTCAGCTGAGTATAAGCTGAATGCCACCTACAGACTTTATACTGAATTTACACGCCAAGCTACAGCAAGACTCTAACACTTTCAATGCCTACATCTGTACATCTCTAGGCACAATGTCGCCAAAACAATTTTGCAAACAGCATTCACAATAAACATTCTCTCCAAATACTTATCAAATGGCTGGAAATTCAGTGACTGTTAAAACCTTTCTTTACTTTTTGAGATTGGACAATAAGTGCAGAGTAAAAAGGGGGAAAACATATAGATACAGATGTATAGATATAGATGCAGATAGAGGTAATATCTATTTTACAGCAGTTTTACTACAGTTTGTTACTATATGTGAAACATTACTCCAGTAATATTAGAGCAACTAAGTTCCTCTTCATAGAGTTTTAAATAAGTAATTAAAATGTGTCATTGTTGATATATTTGTGACATCAAAATGTGTTATGTCAATAACAATATTCTCTTGCTCTTGGGCTCTCCAGCCCTTGAAGGTTAATAATTATATAACCTTGACCCCTTGTTGTTGTCTTCCTTTAGGTCTGGGTTCTTGTTCAGTTCAGGTGGTTGCTGAACCTGGCAAACAGGTCCTGTTGGATCCAGACTGGCAAAATGAGATTAAGCAAACTCTTTCCTGTGTTGTAAGCACCAGCCAGGAAGAAGAGTTGGTTAGCAATATCAAAGAGGATCCCAGAAATGCTGCAACTCCCCAAAACTCACTAGATTTGCAGAACAAATCAGATCAGAGGAGAGAGTTCAGCTTTGAGTTGAGCTACGAGCTAACCAGTCATTCATCCTTTGACCCATATGGATTTAAACTCAGTCCAGAACATTCTAGTCATACCCTCTTAGACCCAGATGAAGATGAGCTAAGCCCAGAATGTGCTGAAAATGATTTGATCTTAAACCCTGAGCCCTCTTCTTCTCCAATAGATGAGCTGAGCTTGGATCCCTGCAGGTTTGACATCACAGCCTCCCATATTGTTCGTGACTCTGATCCTTATGGCTTTAAGCTCAGTCCTGAAGAAGAGAACCAGGAGGTCCTGGAATACTGTGACCCTGATAACCAGGAGGCAATGGACCTTTGCACCTATGACAACAATGAGAAGGTAGAACTCTCCAACTATAGCAACCAGGAAGTACTTGAACCTCATTCTTATGAAAACCAAGAAGTACTTGAACATTGTAGCCAAAATCATCAGGAACCGCTAGATTTGTATCACAATGGAAATCAAGAAGTGCTGGAACCTTCTACCTTTGAAAACAGGGAGTTAGTCACCCATGAAAACCAGGAATTTATGGTTCTCTCTCACAATAACCAGGAAGTGGTGAAACTCAATAGCAATATCAACAATGAGGAACTACTCGAACCTTGTGACTGTGGTAACAAAGAAGTGGTGGATTTGTCCCATCCTCAAAACCAGGAAGTGCTGGATTGGGACAGCCATGGCAATCAAGAACTACTGGATTTCAGTTGCAAAGAAAATCAGAAAGTGTTAGTTTCAGAAAGTAATGATAACCAGGATTTCCTACAACTCAGTAGCATTGAAAATCAGGAATTGCTAGATTTAGGTAGCCATAAGGAACAGGAGGTGCTTGACTGGAATAAGGACATTTTCCCTGAAGCAAACAACAATGAATGTATTGCGAAACCAGAGCCCACTATCAGACCAATCGGTAACATTTCAGATAGTTCAGACAGTGATGTGGCATCAGAAGACCTGGTGGGACTGGAACTCATTAAAACCAGTATGTGCACTACCAGCACCACAAACAGCAGTGCAGCTGACAGTCTCAGCATAGCCATGAGCAATGTGTCTGCCAACCAAGACCTGGCTACTTCCAATGTGCCCACAAGCCAAAACTTGCTAGAAATTGATCTGGGTTCAGTGTTTGAAGGTGGAGGATACATTGGTTGCCCTGATGTAGCTGATGACCTAGAGCCCCTGGACAGATGTCAGGCAAACTTAGTGGTAGAACCACCTCAACCTGTTAGACCAGTTAGGCCTCCTCGGCCTTCTCTCAAGGTAAGTTGGAAACCACACACTTGCAACTTGGTTATGTCGGAACTACTTCTTAAAATTCCAGATCTAACAAAGTAATATTGGTTGAATGTTAGAGGAAGGCAAACTTGGATGGTCCATCCCCACATATCCATGCTACTTTCAAGACCTGTGGGGAATTTTGGTTGTATTTCATCCTAGCAGCATTCCTTTTCAAAGTCTGACTAGGTCATATCACATAGGTTAAGAAACTGCATGAAACTTATGTGCCTTTAATCTAAATGTGTCATTTTACTAACTAACACTCTAAATATACCTAAAAATGAGGAAAATGCAATTTCCCCAGGTGGGTAGAGATGAGCAATCATTCTCAGACCAACAGAGTAAGACAACTGCAGATAACTGAAAAGACAGCTGTTTTTAAACATTATAAATTACAATATACTTAATGGATTGTACATACATGAATTAAATGTATGATTCTTTTAACCTTGGAATATATTTTTAAACCTGAAAGACAATAGAAGTATTAGCTTTTAACTTGTCCCACTCTCCCCCTATGAAATAAATGTCTCAACATTAAAATACCTTTTACATATTTTTTACCTTTTACAGTATTGCAATTACTGAAGTGAGACCAGAAGTGAGATACTTCTGGTCTCACTTCGGTAATTTGCATGTCAAAGCCAACTTATTTCACCAAAGTGTAAACTGTGTCTTCCCAATAATTGCGAAGTTTACCTGGAACTTGATCAGGACCCACTCTCCTGGCTGCAGCACTGAAGACAAACTGAAGACAAAGACCAGGATCATAACACAAATCATATTACTCACATAAAAGTACAAGATAGTTCAGCTTATGTATAAATGAAACTTGGCTGCACTTAATGCTGTTTCGGACTATCTACTTACTCAAAATACTACACAAATGTCCTCTCAACACTCTGAAAATTAACATAACTATTATTTAATGGTGAAAAAAGAAAACATCATTCCTATGGAACTTATCATAAAGACCCATTTGCCAGCTGGTGCTATGACACCAATTGATGTCTCAGTTTATCTAATTTGTTTTTAACCTCTTTGACCTATTGGCCATCATGTCAGTTGTCTTTCCTGTTTTTAAGGCCAAGGAGAAGGCTCAGTCCCAGACTCAGGGCATCGACCTGAAGTGATCTCTGACCAGTCAGCAGTCATTTGGAGGCACCCTTTTCAGCAGCAATGACAGCAATGGCAGCCGAAGATACAAAGAGGATGAGGAGAAACGTAAGACAACGGGCATGAAAGGGGGCTAACAGGAGAAGGAGAGATGATTAAAAAGATAGCAACAGTTTGTTTGGCCATTATTTAAGGCAATAATTCTAGTTTCAGATGTTTTTATAATTGGAGGTTTCTAAAAAAACATTATAGTCAGAAGGGAAAATTCTGTCTAAAACTGTCTGTTGTACCATGAGACCCACGGAGTTCACCCGAGTAATTGAATACTGTTAAATAAACTTATTTAGCCCATGTGTTTAGTCAGTGTAGAGTAATTTGTGGAAGTCAAAGTTGGGAACATGATTACAAGAAAATGAACAGACCCCAGATGACCCTTGTCATCACCCAGGTCGGTTGAAAATAAGGTTGATATTATCTTTTATATTCGTTTATTATTTGTTTACTCACAGTATCAGCTGCCAGCACACATTTATGGACTGAGTCTCTCAAGCTATTCAATTATTTTCAACAACTTGTAACAGTAAAAATAACCTCCCCAGTTTTGATTTGAACTTACTGTTGTTGTAAGTGGACTTTGTCCCATAGATAAAATGTATATAGCTGATATACTCTGCCAGTGTGGTTTTAAGATTATCTAGTCAATTAGTAGTTTTATGTGTAAGCTAGATTCAAGCTGTAGAGAGAGTGTGGTTGGGTTTTACAGTGAGTGCATATCCATAACCTCACCATAGCATGCCCTGTAATCTGGTACTTTAAAGTCCAATGTCCATGGCATCATTGGTTCAGAGTTTTAAACCCATTTTCTTTGTGACCACAGCATCATTGTTCTATGTGTAACCACACCCAGCATTGATCTGACAGGTAGGGATGGGCAATACCAACATTTTTTACCTTTCGATACGTACGATACACTTACTTTATGCTACTTTTTCATCTATACCAATACGATACCGATACTTTTTGTCCCTGAATGGAAAATCTCTTAATTAATAATTTTATTCCAAGGGCAATATGAAATATGCTCATGAACATAAAAATGTGAAAGAAATGGCAATAAAATGATAATAAATAAAATCATTGAGTAAATTAATACAAATTATGACAATAATTATTTTTTAAATTATAATAAAATAATTAAATTAATTACATTTTCTCAATTGAATGATCAACATAGAGCTCAAGAACTTGCATTAAACCAGTAAAACATACCAATATCATCATCCGCAACATCAGCAGTAACATCATCATAATCATCATCAACAACAAAATGCAAAATTATAATTTCACTTGTTTTTTATTACACTGAAAGAGAATTAAAATGGATTGCTGCTATGTGGCACCACTTTATTGCAGACTGAACATGTGGCATTACAGTGCATCCAGAAAGTATTCACAGCACATTTTGTTACAGCCTTGTTCCAGAATGAAATGCATCCTAAAACCCACCTTCAGAAACCACTGGAGGTGGTAGCACTAAACAATAGAACCTTTACTGAGAAGCCTTTAAATTGACACTGCAGTTGACCACATCAGTGTCCCTGTTCCATAACAATTACTAAATATCAAAAGGTAAATACTGTATACTCATTGATGTTGATTACGCAAAAATACAGAGAATACACATACATTTATTATTATTATTTTCCCTCATCCTCCCTGTAATTGGCTGATGCTTTGCTGGTGCCGCTTTGAGGCCCCTTCTATTTCAATCTGTATAATAAAAAAATCTATAATAAAATTTAAAAATAGATAAACACAATGCTGTTACAGGGGCATATGTCAATATTGATAGATAGAATCATCAAACTTAAAACTATGGCTGTTATCATTTTAGGAACTGGAAACATAAAGAATTATGCCAGAAGCTGCTGTGCAACAATAACATTTTGAGCGCTGAATG
The DNA here is from genome assembly GCA_020496755.1 of Channa maculata. NCBI lineage: Eukaryota > Metazoa > Chordata > Actinopteri > Anabantiformes > Channidae > Channa > Channa maculata. The sequence goes on from CM035612.1 coordinate 16,474,117, forward strand.
CTTTCAAAACTCAGGTGACCTATACTCTGTACCTATACTCTACAGCCAACCTATTTCAGGGCCAACGCAGATAGACAGCATTCACACTCATGGGCAATTTAGAGTCACAAATTAACCTAACATGCTTTCATGGCTTTGGACTATGGGAGGAAACCAAAGTACCTGGAGGAAACCCACACAAGCACTGGGAGAACATGTCCAAACCACCTCAATCTGGCCTCTCTGACTTTATCTTTGAAACATCTAACATGAGCTGTCCCTCTGATGTCCTCATTCCTGATCCTGTCCATCCTCGTCACTCCCAAAGAGAACCTCAACATCTTAAGCTCTGCTACCTCCAGCTCTGCCTCCTGTCTTTTCTTCAGTGCCACTGTCTCTAAGTTGAACAACATCTCTGGCCTCACCACAGTCTTGAACACCTTTCCTTTTATTCTCGCTGATAGCGTTGACCCTAAGTACTTAAAGTCCTGCACCTTCTTCACCTCTGCTCCCTGTAACCTCACCGTTCCACCTGGGTCCCTCTCATTCACACACATGTATTCTGTCTTACTGCGGCTAAGCTTCATTCCTCTGTTTTCCAGAGCAGACCTCCATTTCTCTAGATTTTCTTTCACCTGCTCCCTGCTCTCACTATAAATCACAATGTCATCTGCAAACATCATAGTCCATGGAGATTCCTGTCTAACCTCATCTGTCAGCCTGTCCATCACCAGAGCAAACAAGAAGGGGCTCAGAGCCGATCCTTGATGCAGACCCACCTCCACCTTGAGCTCCTCTGTCACACCTGCAGCACACCTCACCACGGTCTTACAGCTCTCATACATGTCCTGCACCACAATAACAAACTTCTCTGCCACTCCAGACTTCCTCATACAATACCACAGCTACCACAGCTCCTCTCTCGGCACCCTGTCATACGCTTTCTCTAAATCTACAAAGACACAATGTAGCTCTCTATGACCTTCTCTGAACTTCTCCATCAGCATCCTCAAAGCAAATACTGCATCTGTCGGACTCTTTCTAGACATATAACCATATTGCTGCTCACAAATGTTCACCTCTGCCCTTAGCTGAGCTTCCACTACTCTTTCCCACAACTTCATTGTTTGGCTCATCAGCTTTATTCCTCTGTAGTTACCACAGCTCTGCACATCTCACTTGTTCTTAAAAACGGGCACCAGTACACTTCTCCTTCATTGCTCGGGCATCCTTTCACTTTCCAAGATCTTGTTAAACAAACTAGTATGAAACTCTACTGCCACCTCTCCTAGACACTTCCATACCTCCACAGGTATGTCATCAGGACCAACTGCCTTTCTACTCTCTTCAGTCCTCCTAATGTCCAACTTGTTCTTAGCTAACCTCTTTTTCTGTTTTTCCACCACTAAGTCTCCTTGTCAACTTTTATCTAGCGATGACACACCAAGTACCTTCCTACCTGTCTCCCTGTAAACATTAGCAGTAGTGTGGTGGAGTTAGTATAAAGTATGGAATTGGGACACCCTAGGTAGCGTGGGAAACAAACAGTGAATTTCATACAATTATATTCAACATGATCATCCTCATTTAACCAAAGACATCAGAGAGTGGCCTTCAGCACAGATAGAAACCTTTTGGAAAATGTAGCTACTGCAAATGCATGACAACCTTGCTCTTGGGTTCCACTGCCTCTGAAAACTGTCTTGTTTGTATGTGTATGGCTTTGGGTTCGTGAAGAGTTATGCTGGTTTATCGCAAAACATTCTTCCTCATGAATTTCTTTCAGACCTGCAATAACTGATAACTTTTGTTGTATTGTTTTTGGCAGAAACTAGTTGTGAATAATAATGATAATGAAATTATCTTGTAAGCTGATACTTGCTGAATATGTCTAAGTCTTTTTTTTTTTGTTTGTTTAGTACGCAGTAGCTTTTCAGAGATTTTCTCTGTATACAGCTGCTTTCTGGTGCTGCCAAAAACAACATTACGAGAGCAGCAAGACAGAATCCACAGAATCCACTATGGTTCACACAGTGGATTCTGTGGACAGAAAGCTGAACGCTGTTGTTAAACCTGACGATAAAGATTGCTGTCATTCATAGCAACTTGAAGGTGACACACACTGAATTGCTATTTCACTGTTTCTGTCTACACTGTTCAGCCACAACATTAAAACCCCTGACAGGCCACTGATAACATTGATTATCTTGTTATGAAACTGTTTAACGGTCTGACTGTTGCATACAGAGCAGTTAACACCACCCTGCTACCTTAACACCCATATCTGTCACCCTCATCACCTATAATTTCTCTTGCCTACTGTGCTCTGCTTCAGAGGTTTGCTATTTCAAACCTCTTCACCCCACTGGTCCCATATTGTCGGAACAAGGTACCTAAATCTGGAAACCCAGCAGCCTTTCCTGTCTGGCACAAAACTAAAAGATTTCTTCTCCTGGCACCTTGCTTTTAATGTCTTATTGCCTAACTTATAACCTGTAAAAAGACTAAATGTAAACTATTATGTAAATGTACAGTCATACTGGTTATGTGACTGGGTTATAGCATCAGAAGTTGAGCATGGAGAAGTGGAAGGGTCATCAGGTCAGGCTACCTGACCCTTATTTCGCAATGTCATGTCGACAGGCAGGTGCATGGGCTACAATTACCTCGGCGAAGAGATGGCAGTATGATGCAATATATGAATCCCAGCAATATAGGCCCCAGCTTGCAGCTGACGCGACTTAATGGATATGCTGCTGACATTGTGGCAGCAGATACTACAGGCCACTTTCAGTGTCTTGGGGAGTCTATGCCTTGATATGCACGCTGTTTTTGCAGCAGACGGGGACCTATAGGTGTTTTCAGTGTTGTTGCTGATCAGTTTCAGTTTTGTGGCAAATTGTTGTATAACATGAAGACTGTGAATGGATAAGAGTTTTTTGTGTGTTCCATGCAGATGATAAATATGTACAATGTCACGTGACAGTCTACCTTCACGCTGGAGCAGACTTAACAGGCACTGAAAGAGCATTTCACCTAATATTTGTTCACTTCTACCTCTTTACTACATTGCCATGATTGCATGACAACACTGTGAACCTTATAAAAGCAAACACTGTCTGATTTTGACACTGATTTGACAATACTGTAAATGTGCACAATCAAAACAAAGTTCAAACTGTACATATTGTGTAACCAGATTTTAGTGGCTTTGTAGAACAAGCAACAATACCTGAAACGCCACTAGCTATCTTTAGCTTTCATGGCAAATATTGGTCGAATATGAACAGCTAAAATCATTTTTATCAGGCAATATGACTAATCCATATTTCATAACTATATGTCAAAGTGTACCTGATTTCAGTGCTGTCTCTGTTTTTCAAAAGTCACTTATTGGTTATAGGTGAATGTATCAAATTTGTCATTCATTCGATATAATAAACATTCAGGCTTGACATAGAAATTTATTTAATGTTAGGAATTGTTAATAAACCCTTTATTACAGTAGATTGGTGCTTTAAATTGTGTGACCCATAAAATGTTTTCTATTTCTGCATAAATATGATGTAAAATGTAATCAGATTTTAAACATAAACTTAATAGAGGGAATATATTAAAACATATATGACAAACAAATCATATATATATATGGCAGAAGCATCCAAGAATGGCTATAGATGCTGTTATTTTTTTTTTGTGCCTTTAACACATGATAGCGGGATAATTATTTACTTGTTTCGGTATAACAACTTTGTTTTTCATGATAACAAGATTATTTTTCTCATTACCTCAAGATAACAGAACAACGGGTTAATTTAGCAAAATCCAAATGACTCAGCTTCCGTAGATATGTAACTCCTTATCCATCAAACTTTGTGCAATAAAATTAGATTTTTCTATGGTTCAACACAGAATATAAACACATTTGATGTTAACTTTCTTAATGTTTTACCTTTGTGGTTAAAGTATACAGTTGAAACCAGATGTTTAAATACACTGTTTAAAAATACCTTTTTTTCTCACTGTCTGACATTAAATTAAACTTTTCCTGTTTTGGATCAGTTTTTTTTAAATTATTACAGGACTTGTTTCACTGTGGATAATGACTCTCTCTTAGCAGTTTCACCCAGCCTCTTCACAAGTTGTCTTGCTTTTGTTTTAGGTTTGATATGCACATTTCGAACCAAAGCACATTCATCTCTGAGACACAGAACCCATCTCCTTCCTGAGTGGTATGATGGCTTTACATTCCCATGTTGTTTTTACTTGCATATAATAGTTTGAACAGATGAACATGGCACCTTCAGGCATCTGGAAATTGTACCCAAGGTTGAACCAAACTTGTGGAGCTCCACGATTCCCTTCCTGATATCCTTGCTGATTTCTTTAGATTTTACAATTATGTCACGAAATTAAGCAATGTGTTTGAGGTGTGCCCTAAAAAAACATCCACCGATGTGCCTCCAATTAACTCAGAAGCTTCTAAAGCCATGACATCATCATCTGGGCTTTTCCAAATTGTTTAAAGGCATAGTGATCTTAGTCAATGTAAACGTCTGACTTTGAAAAAGGAAAATTATTTCTCTCATTATTCTGCATTTAGCAATAGAAATAATTTTAAAAAGTCTAAAACAAGAAATGTTTAGTCTGATTTAATTTCAGTGAGAAAAAAAGGTTATGTGCCTTTTTAAACAGTGTATGTACTGTAAACATCTGGTTTCAACTGTAAGATAACTTGGATAAACAACAATCTCCCTGAACAACATGCTGCCACTTGCTCTTCTGGTGGACCAGGATGTGTTGGCATCATTAATGGATATATAAATTGAATAGGACATTCACAGTTCTACAAATTCTACAGGAAAATAAAAGCTCAAAAGAAAGTGGATGGTGCAGCAAGATGACAGTAAACACACAAGTCAATCTACCAAATAATGATTAAAGCAGAAGAAATGTTTTGGGATAGCCAACACAAAATCATGACCATAATCATAAAGACATGCTGTGGAAGGACCTAAAGTAGGATATTCATGCAGGAAACATTTTAGTTGAGGTTATTGCTGCAAAACTGAATGACACCAGTTACAGAAGGCACGGATTGATATACTTGCTTCACAAACATTGTTTGTCTCATCTTGATTTCTTTTTATCAAGTTTTAGGACATGCTTGAAAATGTGATCATAGTTTAGGTCATATTTATGCATTAGCTGATAAATACCCTGACATGGATTTCTGTTTTCGGGTAAAACAGTAAAGTAAATATTAACTTTAACTTAAAAAAATAGTTAATGTAGTGAAACAAAACACAATATATTTGTATATGTCACAGTTTTCTATAATTGTATATGTCCAGCTTTATTTTCAAGTTCAAGTTTCAAAGTCCATTCACTGTTTTCCAAACCAGGAGAAATCACATGTGATACCAACAAAGGAAAGTAAAGTTGTAATAAAACACCGTTTGTTTTTTTTTTGTTTGCTTTATCCACACAGAGAAATGCTGCCACCGGACATAATGACCAGTGCCTGACAGCTAACGGCTGCTGGTATCCTGTACAATACTTATACATACAATATTCATATCTTTACCCTTGAGTTGTGAAACCCCTATAAAACCACCTTCTTTCCTCAAAAAAACAGATTTAAATTATCCTTACAATTAATTTATATGACAACTTAATAGTGTTTCACAAAAGAAGCTTCCTTTTAAGTCACAAACGGAATAACTTGGTTTCCAAACTGTAGTGATCAAACACTTCCCATATCTAAAACACAAACCCTAAAACACACTATCCTGAAATAATTTAGTTCCATGCACTGTGAAAAATGCAAACTTGGCAAGCAAATTTATTTACCCCAACAACAGTTTATGTCTTCAGATTTATATTAATTTTCTATTGCTTTATTCACAATCTGCTTAGCTGTTGTTACATAATCATGATACTGAAAGCAGTTGTCAGAGTAGTTATATCGTTCACAGTGAGACAGGGAAGATGAAGTTACATTTGCATCAGCTTTTCATTTGTTGCTGTGTGTGTTTTCTGTCATATAGATGTGTGCACTTTAAAAGCCATGGTTGAGTCCAATACTATTTAAAACAGTGGAAAACAATGTGATAATAATACATTTATGTGTGATGTATGTATTCCTGTCTACATTAAGTGTGATGCTCTGTGTTGGAATAAAACAATATAATTTGTGTAGTCTTCTGCATCTTTAAGAGACTGTTCTCAAATATGTTTTTTACACTGGAAACATCCGCCTGCTGCAGCTTTTTCAGTGGATCCTTGTGAGTCTGAAACCAAGCAATCAACTAACTGAGTCTAAATGGATCGTTAGAGCTGAGGAGAATTGTTGACAGGGTTCCCACTCTTCACTGAGCAATATGATATTTTGATCAAAAGCTCATTTGTCAGGTACATTTTGTATGTGTAATGTTACTTGAACCATTATTTCATTAGTATTACATATTACACGGTTATATTTAGACTTTGCAATTTTATCATTACCTGTAAAGGTTGATTCAGCATGAGAACAGTAAGTGAATCAGTGATCATCATTCTGACATTTAATAAAATTCAGTATGATATCAATTGGATTAAACTGATTATTGGAACAGTGAAACAGGACACAGTCAATGTTCAGTTTGCGAACAGCAGTTTTGGTGCTGGTACAGATCCTAACATATAAAATAAACTTCTTCCCTCTTGACATAATTTGGTCAAATGGAAAGAATGGAAGATGTTCAATGGGTCTGCATCCATTCATGTGTAGCCATTTCCACTGTTACTGGGTTTAGGAAAACGGAGCCATTAGCACACATTGGGCTCCGATAGCTACTAGCTTATCAGTCAAATTGAAGAAGCATTTCACTAACACAAGTTGGTTGTCAGGCGACATTTGAACTGTCATTTCATCTGAGCTCAAATTCACATGTTGTCCGCAGCTTTGTGGAGCATTCCATGTATTAACCTCACCACACACTTCTATTCTCAGCCTATTCTCTGCCCCTTAAAAACCCGCAGACGAATTGTCAGTGGCGATCTGAGAGTTCAAGTCTAATATAAAAAAGAAAAAAGAAGTCAACACAATTTTATTTTAGAATGACAAGGTATTCTACTTTATTTTACTGTTTTTTACATTTTCAATTACTTTTCTTGAAGTGGTCTAAACCACTGAGATTTTCTAGGATATTTGTATGAGTGATGAGTGTCAAACAGAGCTATGAATGTAATTACAAATGATTTTTTAAAATTGCAAGATCTTGAGAAAATTTTCAGATTTTTTATAAACTTTAATCAAAGAAAAGGTGCCATATGACAAAAAACATAAATTAATCCAAATGAAATATACCACATAAGTATAATAGACTTGCCATTACCGCACTAACCATAGAATATAACATAAATAAATATGAATATCTGTCAAGGATTTTCTTTACATATTTGTATTAACTTTATATGCATTAAGGGTCATGCTAAAATCGACCTTAGAATTTTCCTTCTCCACATTTCAGTGTTGTCCACCAGAGAGCAGCATAGACCTCCCAAAGTAATTATCCATGTGAAATTGAGAAAACATAATCACAAAATCCAATCCCAGCTGTGGCATCCTACATTCAATCGAGCGGACTATAAAGACAAAAAACCGAAATAATCATACTTTTGACAAATTTTTCACATTCAGTCACATTCTGTTTGATGTTTTATTTCTCTTCTGAGCAAATTAAGGGACCTGTTCGCTTAAAACACTGATATAAACTAACATAAATTAATCCAAATTAAATCTACCACATAAGGATAATGGACTTGCCATAACCGCACTCCCCAGAGCCTGTTTTTGCTCTTTTCCTGTCTTTCCAGTTTTGTTCACCACAGTCGGCCTCACTCTCACGTGCTCTCTCACCTTGGTAGACCTCCTGATCTGCACTATTTAGGCTTTCTTGTTTCAGCTTTGTGTGATTTGCCTGTCCCCTCTTGATCATTTGTTCTCCCTTATGTTCATTCCTTCAGTTCACTCTGCTGATTTTCATGTTTGCTTTTCTATTTAACTGCTCCACTTTTGTACCAACCAGTCAGGCAAAAGCACAATATTGGTTTACAGACATGAGTTTGCAGATCATAAAGAGAGCAGATTTTTTTTTCTTTCTTCTTTTTAAGTGCTTAGAAAACTGATTTGGTTATCATTTGGTCTTCTGAAATGAAACTGTACAAAAGTACAGTACTTAATGTACTGATACATGAGTATGTGCACATGAGGCTATTCAAACACATGGGCCACATGCCAGAAATACAGAAGTGGTATTGAAAAGTAGAATTCTGAGCAATCTACCCATTATTATCTTAAGAGTGAATCATAACGTGAACTAACAAATGAGGACTTGAGCAGATTTAATTATGGCTACTTTGACTTTTACGCCACTACATTTAAGGAAATATGTACACTTTTCAAATATGTACACTTATACTTAAGACATTTCATCATATACAACTTCTTCCTTTTTTAAATGAAGACGAATTACTAGCAAGGAAGGAATAGCTTCAATAAACCAGGTGCAGACATAGTTAGGACTAGAGTTACTATGACCAGAGTCATAGTAACAGCCTAACAGCTGGACATATGCATAGACATAGGCCATATTAGCGGTCGCCTAGGGCGCCACCTGCTGGAGAGAGTGCTGCTGCAAGCCCTCAAAAAAAGTAAGCAATTGTAATAATTTTAAGCCCCGACTAGCGCCCTTTCCTTCCTTAAAAACAAAAAAGAACAAATAATTGTTTCTTATTAATTGATTGATGGGGATGGGATGGGAGATGGCTAGAGCGGGTTCTGACTGTGACAGTATGATGTTAAAACATGAGTACTTTAGAATTAAAACTGAAAAAAATTGTATTTGTATTGCCATTCGTTAGTTATTTCAGCAGGACTAGTCCAAAGTAAGGTTAAGGGACAAAAAATTGTCACATTCTTTTACTTTTAAAACTAGGTAAAATGTAAATCTTTCGTACTTACTCTTACTTAAGTAGTAAAAAAGTATATTTTTGTTTGTGTATTTGTACTTTTACTTAAGTACAGTTTTTGCGTACTTCGTCAACCACTGACTGTAAGCAAGCACCACACAAAAAAGGAAAATAATAAATCCTTGAATCCGAGAGGAGACGAGGAGACCAGCTCTCTGTGATGGAAAGACTTGTACACACACATTAAATGGGTTGTGATGACTGAGATGTTTGGATGGTTTTCTTTTGTTTCCGGCAGCATAGGACCACAACTGTGACGATGATGACAATGACTACGGCCAGGCTGAAGACCACACCAACCCATGTTCCAATTTTCAGCTCTGGAGAGGGGATAAGAGTCATAGTTAGGCAGATTACATTTAACTGACTCTGGAGAGTTTTTATACAGTGGCTCTAACTATAGAATATAACATAAATAAATATGAATATCTGTCAAGGATTTTCTTTACATATTTGTATTAACTTTATAAGCCTTAATGGTCCTGCTAAAATCGAGGGGACAGGTATTTAAGATATTCTCCTATAATTTTCCTTCTCCACATTTCAGTGTTGTCCACCAGAGAGCAGCATAGACCTGCCAAAGTAATCATCCATGTGAAATTGAGAAAACGTAATCACAAAATCCAATCCCAGCTGTGGCATCCTACATTCAATCAAGAGGACTATAAAGACAAGAACCCAAAATAATCATACTTTTGACAAATTTTTCACATTCAATCACATTCTGTTTGATGTTTTATTCTGTTCTGAGCAAATTAAGGGACCTGTTCGCTTAAAACACTGATTTTCATATACGGTGTAAAATGCAACATTAATTCATTTTGTTGGTTTGTTTAGTTTTCTTTGTAAAGTGACTTGTCAGATTTTTAGAGACCGACGTCTCCAAAAAATAAGCTGCTTAGCATTTAAATCGTGTTGTATTAGTTCTTAGAAAATGGCAGACACTCATAATCTAAGCCCACCACAAGCTTTGGGAGCTACTCATGGGAAAACAAAAAATATTTGCATATATAAATATTCAAAATATTAAGTCCAGCTTTTTTAGATTCTTTTTCTTATAATTTTTTAATCACTGCAGCAAACACATTCAAAAGGTCCGTGCTGTGCTGAAAAAACGTATGTGCACCTTACATTACTGAATTTATACAGATATTTACAGTACAGTGTTTTGAAGGATTGGTAATAAGAAATAAACGCAAGGAATTATTAGAGTTAAAAGGGAAAACCTTGATTAAATAGGGAAGAGTGTCTTTACCATGTATGTTTCCTTCTTCCTTTGTACACTGCTGTTGGCTCCAGGTTCCGTACTGGGAGGCTGGGGGTCTGGAGGAAATGTAAGCTGCCACCATAAAGCAGTAACTCAATCCTGCATCCAGGTTTGGGACATCTACCACACTCAAGTGAGATGTCATATCTCTCTATTAGGTAAGAATAGAAAATGTTTTACCACTCATGTACCTCACTTAATATTCAGACATTTAGATAGTCAGCAATTCTTGATTTAACCAGGTTTTTATTTTTCCAATGTAAAATGAAAATTGATGATTCTGAAAATGATTTCAGAATTATCCAGCTCAGAACATACTGTATCCTAATCGTTAGTAGGAACCTTTACACTTTACACACTCGTCAAGAAAGAGCTTGGAAACACCCGCAAACATTTGTATTTCTATTACTTTTAGATGGTTTTATTTATATTAAATGGTTGTAAATGAATCACAAAACAGACACAAAAACCTAAAAATTCCTTTTTGAGCATATTTCAGCACAGAACAATGGTCAAATCAAATTTCCATGTTAAACTTTACTTTCCTTTAAAAACTGCCTTTTTGGGACATTTATTAAGTAAATCATTAAAAATATCTTTTGCTTCTAAACTATTTAATTGATTAAAAAGTTTACCAATTTTGTCTTGATCAGCCTGTGTAATGTGAAAACATGAAGTTGAATCTCCCACTAGATCATATGCTAGAAAAACAGAATGAAATTCAACTGATTTACAAGGAATGTTATAGTTTTTAATATAATCTTCCAATTCATGTTTGGCAAGGCTAGAAGCAGGGTTCAAGTTGTTTTACCATGGATCTGATAGGAAGAGAAATGCAGGAGTTATCTTGAAAGAGGAGTTTGTCAGGAATGTTCTAGAGGTGAAAAGAGTATCAGCTGGAAATGGAAGGCGTGATGTTCAGTGTTGTTAGTGGTTATGTCTCACACGTAGGATGTGAGTTAGAAGAGAAGGAGAAATTCTGGAGTGAGTTAGATGAAGTGATGCAGAGCCTCCCCAGAGGTGAGAGAGTGCTGATTGGTGCAGATTTCAATGGACATGTAGGTGAAGGGAACAGAGGTGATGAGAATGTGATGGGCATGTTTGGTCTTCAGGACAGGAACACAGAAGGACAGATGGTGGTAGACTTTGCAAATAGCATGAAAATGGCTCTAGTGAACACTTCCAGAAGAGGCAGGAACATAGGGTGACATATAAGAGCGGAGGTAGAAGCACTCAGGTGGACGACATCTTATGCCGACATTGTAATCTGAAAGAGTTCAGCGAGCCAGACAACACAGGATGGAGGTGTATAATTGTGATTATACATACAGTACAAAACTAAAATCACCCACTTTATAGTGGACTAAAGACAAAGTATTTTTTTGAGAGAGGGAGATTATACATCCAGACTTCTCATTTTAAACTTCAAAAAGTGTCTGCATTACTAAAAGGAAAAAACGGTTTGATGGCCAGGTAATGGTCTGGCCTTTGAGTTACAAGACCCTTGGGACTGATAAGAGGACTCGAACTTTATTCACAAAGGTTAGGCCCTGGCAGGGGTAGGTTTAGTAATATGGAGCCCCCAGGCAAACTCAGATATGCCCCTCCGTGAATACATGTTGTCTGCTTTGCCAACCTCCCCATCTCCCCGCTCTGATGCAGCTCTGCTTTCCTCTTTATGCTTCACCTCACTGTATTCAGCCCTTCAGGTAGTCGTAGTTACCAAATTACTACAAAAAAAAATGCTACAAAACTTACTAATCAGACACGATCTGTTGCTCTTCTGTGATTGGTCTGAATAGTGAGCCTCCCTTAATATTTTTAAGTGATTGTCTCTGCTGTGCTGCCAGGGCTGTTCAATGAGTCTTTTTTTCACAGGAGACTTTAACAGCTCCTCTCAACATTGAGACGAGTTTAAAAGCATATTTCTACTAAAAATGGTAGCCTCAACTTTGCATTAGGTTTGTGTTATGTGGGGTTTGATATTTCTAATTTGCATCTGCTTTCAATTTAGTATACTGCCTCAGAGGAAGCTAAAACCAATGCTGGGGCCTAATGATTAACAATCACACCAAAACAAAAAGAAGCACACTGCAATAAAAAGCTCCTGCTGTTTCCCAGCAAAAATAACCTTTGGCTATAATGTCCAAAGTCGTTTTAGACAGGACTGCCCAATAAAATGAGTTGATTCTGTTGCAAAACAACACATTAGACTATAAGTGAAAACACCAGTTGTTCTTCCATCCACAGATGTTGCTGCAGGTTTAAGACCTTCTCAAGTCATTCCGAAATCCTCAAAATGTTCTACAGGACCTGGTATTTAATGATCCTTGATCTTACAGCCTGACAAATATTTACAACAACCAACTATTAATATAATCAAAAGCTGACAGTGATGTCAAACCATGTGTTTTCTTTTCCTCTTCGGTGCAAAACATTCACGGCTTTAAACTCAAGAAAGATCATTTCCACATTGTGCTAACTTCCACAGTTTGGGCATCCACAATTTTAAAACTCATTGGGTTAGAAAAGTACTTTACAGGCCAGATAGTTCTTTCTTTTGTGACGGATGCCTACTTTAATTTTCACCTGGGGCCCAGTAGTTGGCAGTTCAGTTCTAGTCCAATTTAATGCTGAATTTGAACAAAAATGTTTATTTGAGAATGCAGAAAATCGCCTTCTACATTTTTTAACAAAGGCGTGTAGTTAAGCTTAAAAAGCTCTTACGACCTAGCAGAAATATTAATATCTAATTTCTTGTTGTTGCCAAAGAGGAGTGGAAGGGGGGATTCTTGAGCTGAAGGATTTCAGGCTTTGTCAGTGAGTGTCCTTATAGTGGATTTGTTCCAGTTTACTTTGTAATTTGGGAACACAGAAAACGTATTCATAACAATAAAATACTCCTGTAATTACTAGGAATCATGCGAATATAATCATAAATCATCTACATAAATACACATTTTCTGTCACTAACTGGTGTATTGGATTTTGTCATTTTGCTGCTGCCAGTGGTTCAATGAAAATGGTATAAGAAGAGGGAGAGAGTCGGCATCATTGTCTGGTTCACTGGTAAAGTGTAAAAGTCTGTGATATGACCCCATCGTGAATTGTTCTTATCCAATGGATGAACGACACCTCTAACCCAAACATGGTGCTGAGTAGAAACGTCCAGAAAAGTGTATATTCCGCATCTAATTGTTTCATCATGGTTTAGGTTGTGGTTTTGTGAGAAATTAAGATTAAAAGTCTAATAATGTGGTATGCAACCTTTTATTTTTTTATGAAGCCTGTTTGGGCAGGGTGGAATAGTTTCATAATAGTTTTGGAGTGAGTCCCAATTCTTGTAAGTAGGGCTTTTTCAGGTCTCTAATGAATAGTGAGAGAGAGCTGAAGGGGAAGGAGGGGTTGGGTCTTTGTCGGGTTTTAGTAGGAGCGTCATGACTGCTGTGTTCATGTGATGGTATTGCGAAAGTGGCTTTGATTTCCCAGTGAAACACTATGTCCCTCTGTAAAAGAGTGGTGATCAAATTTGCCGGAAATGTGAAATTCAGCTGGGAATCCATCAGGTCGGGGGGGTTTTGTTACTCTTATTCAGTGCTTTGTGGAGTGCATTAGGAGTAAGGGTGCATCTAAACTACTTGTTCTTTGTGAGTGAGTGTCAGCAGTGTTAGGCTGTTTAAAAAAAGTTTCTATTGCTTGCTGGTTTGGGTTATGAGCAGATGAATGTCATTTACTATAAAAGCTTTTAATTACATGAGATGGGATCATAGCTTTTTCTTTGTTGGATAAGAAATAATAATTTTTTTGTGTTTGATGCATTTAAGTTGGGTTTTAAGTTGTGTCCGTTCTTTTTGTTTGTCCACTCTTTGTCGGGTGTTTTATTTTTTGCTCTACACTGTTTCCTACTCTTGCGTGGAGCAAGTAACTACTTTGTTCACATCAGTGGCAGTGTTGAGAGCTGAATACTATACCTTGCCTGTACTTCCAGACTTATAGTAGATGATCTTGTACTCGAGGTCCTTTTTCAGAACATCTCTGATGGTGAGCTGCTTACCATTTTGATGAATACCAGTCAGAGTATCTGTGATGTTGACAGTCACTCTGCTCTCATCTTTACGCTTCACAGTAAATTTCACAGTACTGATGTTACCTGAGGAGAGGACAAATCGGCAGGGATGGTAAGACTTCTTGCCTTAAACTTCAGTGTTCAGTGTTCATTAAAACTAGTTCCAAGTCAATACAAATCTGACACTGGAGTGTATTTAGAGAAAATAGGTTGTGTTAGAGGTAAGGTTTTTCAGATGTCTTAAGTATCACAGTAGTTCAGTGACTGTTTTCAATACTTCCAAAGTCTAAAATAAAATGGACTGTCGACAGGTAATTCAGTGTACTTAGCTTTCCAAAATGTCAACAATTAAGCTTTAAAGCTAGATTCAATTTTCAGCATATAGTATAATTTTGATTGATTGATTGATTGATTGATTGATTGTCCTTTCGGCTTATCCCGTGAGTTCAGGGTCGCCTTAGTGGATCATTGTCCGCGTGTTGATTTGGCTCAGTTTTTACACCGGATGCCCTTCCTGACGCAACCCCCCCTCAATTTCTGCCGGGCTTGGACCGGCACTGCACAGCTGGGGAGGGGAATGGGCTTATTCTGAGGCAGGAAGTGGTCTCAGAATCACTATTGGGTTTGTTTAAAGGTTTTGAATTTATACAAGGAAATCTGTGACAGTTACCTGTACATTCAATGGTGCAAAGCCAAAATGAACTGTTAGTAGTTCAGCATATTTAATGTTCCATAATGTAAACATATAGGCTAAAAAATGAGGCCAAGCTGAAGCTCACAGTGCAACTTTCACAACTCTTCCTCTTTCTTTGCATATGGGTAAAGACAGCTGTCACAGTGAATGAGATACATGGCTGTTCATACACAGTTTGTAGAAGCAGATGCACAAAGCAAAACACAGCAATGTGTTTCTGATAAGACGGACACCACAAAGCCTGTCTGTAAAAGTTAAAACCACTTTGCCGACAGACATTCTGACCTCAAAAAACAACAGGTTGCCAAATATAATAGATAATTACACCACACCCATCTCCACAAATAGAAGTCATGTCAGTATAATGTTATTTTAGTTTTTTTTTTTTTTGGTGAGGCCATTAAGGACTAAGAAAAGATTTAATGTGGGTTCATTCTTTTAGCAAACGTACGGAACAACATCTGTATATGCAAACACTCATGCTGGTGACGTAAACTTACCATAAATTATTCCTAATGAATGTAGATCACTAACACAAGATATAAATTGTAAATTTATATGGAAATCATGGCACATACATTTTTTAATCAATAATTATTTATAGTTCTACAAAATATGCACAGTAGAGCACAGACCTCTGCTAAAAAAATGTTTTAGGTCCTATTATTTCATCCTATTGATATCTGGTTGCGTGTAAGGGTTATGGGATTATTGCACAAGATACATAAGCTACTACTTTGCTGAGTATAACATAAACATAAATTACATTAACTGCAAGGCTGGCAATTCAAACCCAGGATTAGGCTGTAGCGGTGGAGTAGTGGATTTTTCAAAACTCACTCAGTTTTCTTTGTTGAGTTCCATGTTTGTTTTTTTGTTTGTTTGTTTGGGTTTTTTTGGTCTTCTCTCTGTCAAGATATTTCTTAAATAATTTTAAGAGACTTAAGTCACAGCCAGATCAGATTTCTATTAAATACTCAAGCTTTTACTTCTAAAAGAAAAAGTCTAGGAGTGTGTGCTGTGATTTGTTTGCATTAGGTCCATTTCTCTGTGTTTTACCCTTCAGCTATAATTTTCATCCTACAAAATGCACTGATTTGTGTCACAAGTAAATCCGACGTTTATAGGAGTATCTCTGTCATTCTGTCATTTACAGGACAGGCACTGAGTCCATTATTCTTCAATAGTCAGTAATACCGGGGACAAATTAGTAACTGCTACAACCTAACTTTCTTCCTTGTGAGCAGCCAGCCAATCACATGCATTGTTTAGGATGACCGCGAGACATTTTAGCCAGTTTTCAGGGATTTACGGCACGTCAGTATTCTGAAAGGGGAAATATATCAGGCCTTGTGGTTGTTGTGAAACCCCATAATGCACAAAACACACTGTTTTTTGGAAGGATTTGAGGTTTGTTTCAAAGTATATGGGGATTTTACTGTTCTAAACACCCCAGATATCATTTGGATAATAAATAGCCATTTTGTAAATATCTTAGTGGACAGATGGACTAAATCTCACAAACAGTGCAGAATGCTTCACCATATTTTGTATGTATCTGTCCACACTTGTCACTGTGGCTACAATGTGCATCTACACGCAACGTTCCATAAATAAATAAATAATGCCTTTTTCTATTCCACCATGTTTGTGCCTCTGTAAGTTTATTTCAGTTTATTTCCTCTCTAATGAGATCAAGCACATGGTTTTAATTATCAGCACAGTTCAAAAACAGCAACCATTTTATTTTCATATATTTCAACCTGTGCACTAAGTGTGTGTGTGTGTGTGTGTGTGCGCGCTACTCACTTTCTTTATAGGGGTTGAACTTTGTGGAAAATGTATGAGGTAAGTCATCTGTGTCAAGATTGTTGTCCAAAGATTCTGTTTGGATGTCAGCCATGTAGGTCCTGTCCAAAAGGAAAACGTAAAGATATTTTGGTCAAATATCCCAAGCAACACAGTAAAATAGCCCATGAGAGTTACGATGGGGGAACTGTTAATAATAGTGTGTAGGATCTATAGTATGGTGAGAAGGTAAGAGACTGAACTGCATAGAAATGTGTGAAAAGTCAAAAACATTTTTTAATGTGCTGTGGCACTCCAGGATGCGGAAATATGTCAAGAATATGCATATGTGTTGACATATACCTGTGTACATAAGATGCCACAATTTACATTGGTTGTCAGGACAAAAACCTTAATCAAGTGTTAATAACAATTAACCAAACTGTAGTATAGTTATACAATAAACAGATTATGTTTTGTTTTTTTCAGTTGCAATGGGCAATAGTTTTTATGATGCAGTCAAATATAATGTTGAGTCTGAATACAAGTTCCTATATAAGAAAGTTATGCAGAGCTTGAAGACATGTCTTGTTCCTACCTGTCCAAGCCGTTAAGACAGGCGGTCAGATCACATTCGGTTGCTGATATTAGGGTACAGTCAGGACACTCATGCCAGTCACCTTCATCCCTGACAGTCAAATAGAAAATTTAAACATCTGTTGTGCTCATTCACATTCCAAGTTCTCGCCTTCACACTTGTCAAAACAGAGGAAATTTGCTATATACGTTGAAATAACCGTGATAAAAATAAACACCAAATAAGCTGACAGGTACAATGATACTTATAGCAATTAAAACGCTAAAAAGCAAACGTGTGTGTGTGTGTGTGGGGGGGGGTATTTACTCACCAAGTGTACCGGACACTGTATCTGTACTTATATGGTTTGTTAGTCCAGGTGAGGGTAGTTTTAAAGTCCAGAGACGTCCAGTGAACATTCTCTGCTTTGGGCACGTTATTTTCTGTGAATAAAATACAACTAATTGTTCTCAACTCTCTTTCGATCTCTGAATATTCACCTTTTTATCAGTTAGTAAGTGTAACATATCATCTTGGTAAATCTGTTTGTGAATGACTTTGAGTTTTGATTTAAAGTTTTTGCCAGTGAGCAAAGCTGAACGTGGGCCAAAAGTGTCTGCTTTCCTTCTGTTTCTACTGAAGAAAATGCCCCTATTAAAACAGTGCACAGTGGGGTCTGAGAACATTCCTTTCACCCCCATTGGGCTGGAATAGAGGCACTAATCTCACAGGCAAGAACTCTGACTAACGAAAGCAAGACTGCATAGCTTATTCTGTTTGTTTGAGTTTGTTTGAAACAACAGTAACAGAGCTACGAGCTGTACACAGAGTACGACAACATTAGCAGTAACACAAAGGGGGCAATACACAAGGTTCTGTGACAGAAGTGAATTCTGCTCTTAGACTGGACTCTGAATGTCTCGTTTCTATCATTTTGTATTTCGTACCTGTTAGCTATAGTGACTTTTTGTCGTCAATCAATATAATTGTTAGTCTTTTTATTCTATTTTTGTCTTCACTATTCTGATAAATTTCAAAACATTATTTATGGTTCTCAGTTCCACAAGTCGCAATGTGCACAAAAAGGCTTTACCATCTGGACTCCCCTCATCACATGTTTGTTTTGAAAGGGGTGCAAACAAACTCCAAAATGAAGCTAAAATCCCAGTCTTGTTTAATGAATGTAGTAGAAACCATGAGAGAACTTTAGAGACATTACGTTAACTAATCATGTTGTTTTACCTGCCATAGCGGTAATCCTGAAAGACAGATAGACTCCCAGATAAAGCACAATTTTCAGAGATGCCATGGTAACACAACTGTAAGTCCTTTCTCCTTTGCTCCTTTATGTGTTCTGAACTATGTGGCCGCAGAAAACGTCTATGTAGATTATGCTCCTCTTGGCTGAAGCTGCTCTGAGTGTTGTTTTTGTTCAGGAGTGCAAGCTGGAGAATGGGGGTACTGTGGGACTTTTCAGGGTTCCGCCTTGGTCTTTTTGCTGATCCCTCCCACATGCTTGCTCACTCATGTGGAATTCTGCAACCATTCATTCAGCCTGAAGTCCTCCTGAATGAGAACAGGCATGAGCAATGACTGACGTACCTCATTTCTTTAGAATTGACGAACATCAACGATTTGCAAAAAAAAAACTAAGAAAATGAGCAATGAGCCACAAAAATTCGAATGAAACCAAAATAAACCTCTACTGAAGTAAAGGAAAGGTGAGAGTGTGGAGCCTGCGTGCACATGATCCAAAATATGCAGGCAATTTGTTGAATCAAGGCAGAGGTAGCATCACTGCTTGCATGAAAGCGTCTAGAACAGGCTGCCTGATCTTTACTGAAGATATAACCCACTACCGCCCCTATCTCAACCTTTGGGTCCAGTCACAAAATCCTCACAAATATATGCCCTAACATAATCATCTCCTATACAATTTGTCTTATCTGTCCAAAATGTGTAGATTGTTGCAGTCAATCTGCTATCTGCTAAGTCTTCCTTCTGCTGGATCTAGATAACATCTTTGGTTAACCACACACCTTGAGAGCTGTCCTTTAGATGTCTGTATACAGGACGACCAGTCTGTCGTCCTTGGTGTCCTTCCTGGTGAACTTAATGTCTACTGCATTTATAGCCGGTACTTTCTGGATCTTAATCTGTCATACATATATGTATATATATATATATATATATATATATATATATATATATATATATATATATATATATATATATATATATATATTGTGAACCAGTGGGTTAGTGCCATTCCCAGGAAGGAGTTAAAAGGGTTATTCTCCACTTCCACTGTACAGGTTGACAACAACGGGTGGCACTGGAGGACCCAGGGTTTCTGTCTGTAGACGTCTCGTCTGTCAGTGGAGTGTGTGGGATCAAAACACTAGTCTAGGAGGGAACAGATTTGTACAGGGTGTCTTCTCCCAATGACAGTGCATGAATGATGAGGATGCTTGTGAAGAGAAATGTGATGTCAGAAGAACCATAACCTTTACAGTGAGTCTATTTTTCTTTATAAGCCAAACCAAAAAAAAAAAAAAACAGTATCACACATGGAGTATGTATTATTAGACTTTCAGTAATCTATTCAGTGGAACATGGAATAAATGGTCTGCATGTATATAGCACTTTTCTATCTATTGGTACCCAAAGCACTTCACATTGCTTCTCATGCACCCGTTCACACACAAACCGATAGGGGAGCTGCTATGCCCTCCTACCTGGTACAAGCCAAGAACTGAAGGAGACAAGTGTATGCTCTCATGACCAGGTGCATTCATATCAGGAGAAGTCACCCAGACTTCCTTTCTTTTTTTGCAACTGTCTCCCCTTTTAGTAGTAGATAAGTGTTATGTGATGCAGAGTCTTATCACAGTAGCCTGACTGGAAGCGGAATTTCCACCAGTAATAAATTGTCAGACCCTGTCAGTGCACCACAGTGTAATGGAGGATGCCATAAATTGACAAGGTCTGAATTTGAAAGTGGTTTTGCAAATATGTCCTCAATCTACAGGGAGCATCAATCAATCAATCAAAACTGAAAACGTACATTTATATAGCCCGATCAGGGGAGCATCGTTTATCTGAATTATCTTAAAACTTAATCATCATCAAAGGTAAAATATTAATGTCATCAAATAGCTTATATTCACTGTAGCAAAACCACATTTTATTACACAAATTGTGAAGGATGAGGCTTTAGATGTGATCTTCGGAAGCCAAGACAGTTATTTGAATTTTTGTAAATTAACTAGTTTAGAGATAAGTTTGTTATGTCAAGATAATGAGAAGAATTATCCCATTGTCACTACAAAAAAAAATAAATAAAAACAACATTTACTAAAAGTAAATATCCCGGTATCATAAGATAACAACACAATAAAAAATAATAGCATTTATGTCCATTCTTGGATTCCGTAGTTTTGTTTCAGTTCTGTGACACCAGGCATTAATGTCTTAAATTGAGGAAATTTCTGTCTGACTTCCAGATTTCCTGCATCTTCTCACCATTCGCTCTCTGACACCACTTTCTGTTTCCCGCTCTCTGTATATGTTGCTCTTGCCCCTGGTTTACTCTTTGGACAATTATTAAAATGCCCTCACCTGTCAGATTGCCTTCTGTTGCGTCTCCAGCCAGCTCCCTTTTCCTGATGGAACTTTTGGTATTTTTCCTGCCTCTCTGACTAACGTCACCCTGCTTTGCTCCTGCCTAATTACAGTACCTGCCTGCCCCTAGACAGACTACCGTTCTGCCTGCCCGATCTCGTGTCTTCTAGACAAGGACACGACTTTGCCAACGTCCAGTAACCGTCCACCCGCAAGCAAGAATCACAATCATGTTATCAAATTAACTGCACATCCCGTTCTTCTGTGTACACGTCTATACCTTTGTCTCCTGTGTCTAGTAGGAACAAGCACCACCAACATGTCTGGAGGGCCAAAAAGGCATATTCCCTTAACCCCAGTCTCAAGCCCACAGACCAATCTCTGTCAGTTCATCTTACCTCCCCTTTGAGCTTCATTAAATCTTTACAAACTTATTTATCTTGTGTCTGCTCATCCTTATAGGTTCTCAAAAGCATTTCACTGATAAAAATACATTTTAAAATGTCATCAATGGATCCAGTGTCATCAGGCACGTAGAGCTAAGTGTCATAGCTTACTGTAAGTTGGCTCCGATATTTTTAGGTCAAGAGCAGGTGTCTAATAACCCACACTTCCCAGTGAAGGAATGTAGCAAGACAGACTCCTGGATCTGTCGCACTTACAATACACAACTCCTACAGTGCGTCGAAGAAATCAAGGCATGGATGTCAATGAATTTTTTGCACTTTCTTTCACAATTAAAGGCTGAGGTCATGCTGTTTTAGCCTAGTGATGGGTTTTTTAAAGTTAATATTTGAAACCTACGGCAACAAACCTGGGGTTAAGACAATGATCTTAAACTTAATGCCAAGATTAGTTCAATGGTCAAGTCCAGCTTTATACATTTGAGACAACTGGCCAAAGCAAAACCTTTTCTTTCTCGGCACCACTTTGAGATTTTAATCCATGCTTTTATCACAACTTGATTAGACTACTGAAATGCACTTTATGTCGAGCTTAGCCAGGTGTCACTTGCTTGGCTACAGCTAGTCAAAAAACGCTGCTGTCCGGCTTGTTGGCTCCCGGTTTGTTTTCGTATGGATTTTAAAAAAATTGTATTTGTTTTTAAATGTTTACATGGTCTCGCCCCACATTATCTGTCTGACCTCCTCCTGCCTGGACTTCATCACGCTCTCTTAGGTCTGCAGATCACTTACTTTTAGTTGTCCCTAAGATGAAGAGGAAGCTTTGAGTGGACCACACTTTTTCAGTTGCTGCCCCAAAGAAAATACACAACACAAATGGCAAGTTAGACACTGGTCTAAAATTAGAACGCAATGAGGGGTCTAGATTTGGCTTCTTAAGAAGAGGTTGGACAACAGCATTTTTAAAAACTCCTGGGACTGACCCTGCACTATAGGCAGAAGTTAATAAGAGCCAGAAAACCCGTCCCAACAGAAGGTCCTTAAATGAAATCCATGAAATCCAGAGAACAATGAGACGTTTTCATGTGTTGAACCACCTTTTACAATAGAGGCATAGATACAAGCTCAAACTAATTCTTACTGCTGACAAAGGGAGTGAGAGGGGGGAAGGGGAAGGGCAGCCTGGTGTGTATTGCAAGATATTAAAAAACCAAGAGGACAAAATGGTTAGAGCAGGGAAGTGCAAGAATCTCAAAATAAATGCATAGATATGAAAACAATGACAATGAGTCCTTGAAGCCTGTGGTGAAACAAAAGTTTTGTTGTGATTTGCAGTTGCATTTCTGCTAGTTGTGTTGGTGATGTCCAAATTGCTCAGTTTCAACAGGCTTTAACATTATGCCAGTACTTCGGGAAAGATTCTGATTGGGAAGAGTTTTATTTTTTCAAGCCTAATGAAGAACTCTGGGAACTGCTAAAGGGACCTTGGTATAATTTATCTTAGGATTACTTAGGAGAACTTTAATAGAGTCTTCCCAAAAGATTTAAACATCCTTTGCCAAGAGCAAAGAGAGGTCACTCTAAATATTGACTTTCGCCTGTAGAAGCCACTTACAATAGAGATTTAGAAAAAAATATAGGCTTGGTTAATGAAACCTTTCTTAAACAACAAAGTTGAAGGTGGCCTAAGAATGTTAAACAGTTCTGACCAGTAGTATAATAATGTTAGTTTTTATTTATATACCTTCCATTAACATAATTATGACAACCATCCAATATTTTTTTGCATGTACTACATAAACTCCTATACACTTTTTTACTCTATGGTAACAAGTGACACATGTTTCTTAATACTGGAAACATAAACGTGGGACTGGATTCTTGTGGCTTCTCAGTGATGCCTGTAATGTAATCTATTTATAGTAAAGTAATTTAGGTCGGTCAGAGAGCTGCAGTAAACATGTGAGACCTGTTTAGACATACGCATAAGCAATTGTGTGGAAACATTGCGCCAGTGTCATTTCAGGGAAACCTCCTGGAAGCAATTAGTTACCATATGACTAATTGTTAGGGTTTGTCTCTACACACAAACACAGAAATCCACAGAAAGAATGAGATATAAGTTATTCTATAATGTTTGTAAGGTAACACCTGCATATGGTGGAGTCTATATCTATAACTACATGTAAAATGTGTTTGTGTTGCCTGTCAGTGGGGAAGTTAGAGCCTTGAAAGGGAGCAGAGAGGAGGTTTATGTGCCGATACAGAAATCATTTCAGCATGGTGTGGGAGGACTTCACTTTTGCCATCTGTAAATGCTAACTAGAGGATCCTCCCTGTATCAGAGGAAGTGATTCTCTCTGAATGTCCTAGAACTTTCAGGGTTTGCAGACCGGAACATAATTGATTAGTCATGTTTTCTGCTGTGTTTCACACGGGGTAATCATAAAACTCCCCTGCAGAGGAATTCCAGATTTTGTTGTCCAGTTTTTCGGAGGATTTAAGGACAGCAACTACAAATGAGAAAGTCTACCAGATTTATTTTGCTGAGTGATAGATTAGTCATTCTCTCAAACAGCATTGGGAGAAGTTCAAAAAGTCTTAAGTGATGACTCTTCAAAACACATAATTGTGAGATTGTAACAGGCTTACAGCCTAGCATTAGTAGTCCATTCTTCTTGCGGACTGTTGTGCTACCACTAGTGCCATTCTAACCGCTAACGCTGTCTGCTAAAAGGTAACGTAATGAGGCAGTTTAGTTTTTGGAAGTGAAATTAACTGTAAAGTTCAAACCAGCTGTTTACTATTAGGGTTTTCGGATCTGTCGTAAAAATAACAGAATCTAGAGAACTCAGCCTTGAACACACACCTTAATGGAAAGAGTAAAGGAGAGGTCGACTTACTAAATGCACTGACATTTGCTTGACAAGAACCAGGTAGGAGACAGAGAGATAAGGTGCAGGGAGATGCTGTTGGTCCAGTTGGAGACAGAAGGAGACTGTTACAGAGGGACGTGCAGATTGCACTACACTGAATGCTGCCTTTGATTTTTGCTTTACTGTTTACTGTGAGCAGTTTTTTACTGCATATAAGTAAATGCATGCTTCAAAACTTATCCTGCATTTTTTTTTTTTATATTAGTTTTTTGTCCTTTCAGCTTATCCTGTGAGTTCAGGGTCACTGCAGTGGATCATTTGTCAGGATGTTGATTTTTTTTTTTTTTTTGGGTTGAGCCTTACACAACACAGAGTTGTTTTCACCTTTAATGTGACCTATAACCTATGTCATTTTATTTAAAAAAAACTAAAATCTTTTAGGGAAAATAACAAAAATAAAACACACTTAAACTAATATTTTTCTAAAGCATCTTTTGATTTTATGACAGCATTCGGTCATTTCGGTAGGAATCTATCAGCATGACACATCTTGCCTTGGGAATCTGCCTACTCTTCCTTCCAAAAATAAATTTCAGTCAGACTGCAAGAGGATCTACTGTACATAGCCCCCTTCATGTTACTGCACAGATTATCAATTGGATTCAGGTCCGGGCTCTGCCTGGACAATCCCAAAACAAATCTTCTTCTTGTCAGAAATTCCTGCAGCCCCTTTATTGTTGCTCTAGGCCTCTTGCAGCCTCCCAGACCTTTTTTTTTCATAAAGTCAGATGTGGTGTAGATTATCTACTTGTCAACCGTCTTCACTGTCTTCCATTGTATATCTAATGCTTTGTTTTTGTTTTTTTGTTTTTTTGCTCTTCGGCTGACTGATACCTTCCAACAATGAGATTCCTTTGATGTTGTGTAAGCTCCTTGCAGGATATGGCTTTTGCAGTAAGAGGCAACTGAGTAAGTGTCAAAAATTCTTCTTTACCTTCTTTCAGGTTTATGGCAGCTGGCATCTCCTCAAAGTCTACAATATTCATGTCATTAGTCTTGTCATTTTTACTGACTAAGTGATTATTGCTTTCCCGCTGTCTATATTGTCTTCATATTTCATTATACCTGCAACACTGACTTCAATTGGCCATATTTTCTGTAAATGTATAATAATTTTTCCTCTTTCTTCCACATATTTTTTCTATGGTACTGTAATGTGTTCTGCTGTTTCTCTTTCAAGGCACTGGTCACAGCAGCCTGTCTGATGTCTCTTACTAGAACAGCATTAAGAAAAATCCTTAACAGGGATTAATCAGAATCACTAATGAGGGTTGTATTGATCAGTTTGAATGTGATTGGTTAATTCTAAACGCAACCACATCCCCGTTTATAAGAGGGTTTCCACACTTTTGCACAAAAATCATAATAATTTAAACAAATAATCTAAAATTTATTTTTGTATTAAAACATTAATAATGCACACACAGTGGCAAACATGGTGAAAACAGGCTTAACCAGAATAAAAATGCTACATGGAAACCATTAAATGTAAGGTCACGATAACAGTCATTATTTAATTCAGTCATATTTTCTTTATACGGTACATATATTTTTTCAAATTGGTTAGGTCACACATGGCCTGGACAGTCACTACTGAGCATTATTGAAAATATTCTTTCAGAGGAACAGCATATATTTTAAACAAATACCTGTTTTTTTAGTATGTCACTCCATGTACAGATTAAAATGCTGTAACACCAGTAATATGAACTACTTTATGGTTTGCATTTGCTGTTGTTTTAGTAGTAAGTGACACTTTTACCTACCAATATAGTTTATAAAATAGGATCTTTTGCAAGTTCTTGTGTGTGTCCGTGTTTGTGTGTGTGTGTGTGTATGTGTGTGTGCTTGTATACACACCTACTCCTATTGTCTTGATTATGCTTAGGAAGAAAAACACATCAGAAGATAATTCCATACTCTAGACTCTGCAAAAACAACAATGATGTCCCTGATAAAACAGCAGTGTGGAAAAACATCCAGCAAGAGTCTCAAGTTTAACACCACTGGGAGTATTAAATGTTGTAGGTCTTCTGAAACATAAGTACGACAAGTTTCCCGTGGAATAAGAGGACAGCCAGTGCAGGACATTCACAAGACTGCAGTGGATCTCAGAATTTCCAAAAGCAGAATGGGAGACAGAGACTTTAGCTATCAGTCTGCTCTCCTGTGAAACTACCCCTCAGTTCATATTTAGGAGGTAGGGGGTCTTTCTTTTTAAGTCTAGGTTTAAAACTTTGCTTTGTGAAAGAGTTTATAGGTTAAGCTGACTTAGTTATGCTGTTATAGATGTAGACTACTAGGGGACCCTGATTCACATGGGAATTAACTTTGTGTGTTCTTTTCTAAATAGTCTTACATCTTCCTCTGTGTCTCCCTCTCTCTGTACCTTTTTGCCAGTTTCATAGCTGTGTGTTCAATGTGTACATGTTTGCCCCAGGAATCTGCCGAGTGTTTTCTCGGTGGTTTTTATTGCATTCTGGAGCCTTCCATTATATGTAGTTTTTCCTTCCCAACTTTCCCCTAGTTCTTTGTTAGTAGATTTGTTGTTTTTGTTCTTATTTGGGGCTATGCAAACAAATACATGTGAACTGAATTTGATTGCATGTTTTTCACTTTATATCAATGTTATATTTTAATATGTGGGACCAAATTATTATTGATTTCATACAGTCACAAACCCACACTGAAGTTTACTTTTTAATCTTAACACAAAACAGCTAAGGTTATAACTGGGGCAGTACACAACAAAATCTGTTCTCAACTGAGTGTATCCCTGTGGGGTTTATGTTGCATCTCAGTGTCTCATTAAGGAGGGCGAATTCCAAGAAGTGAAGAAATGTCTGTGTAGAAATTGTATTAATAGCCAAAGTGTAATATTCCCATAGAAAATCTTTTTCTTGGCAGCATACTTCTCCTAATACCCCACATGCGTAGAATGACCTTGCTAATACATTTACTTTACATTACTTGTTTCCCAATCCCTGGGATTTAGATGACATAACCTTATATTCATAAAGGGCTGTCATCTCAGGGGATATGTTTCTATAAACCTCATACCCAGAAAAGGTGGGACTTTTTGTAAGGGCTGTGACACACCATCAAAAAAAACACAGCAGACAAGACCAACATGTTGCATCAGAACCATCTCAACTTTATCTGGAGCAACAACGCAAAGACGTGAGCAGACAGGCATAGTATTGAATATTCTGCACTTGTGTATTGGGAAGAGAAAGAGGAAGACCTTGTACCCAAAGCAGTGTTAGTTTACCATTTTCAAAGACGCATTACTCTGGCTCAGCACAGGACTTATAAATACATTTAATCGAGGATATGTTTGGTGAGAATATACAACAACAGCGCAAGTTCTGTACCACCAGTCTCTCTTTGTGGATTGATTTATAGAGCCAATAAGAGTGGTAAATGGTCTGCACTCGAGCTCTGGGATTGAGCCAACGACCCGAGGATTGGAGGATAACCGCTCTACCTTCCGCGCCACAGTTGCCCCGAAAGTGTTCTCACTCACCTACAGGCCAACACTGCTAACACTACTAATGCCATTTCCACAAGTCAAATCCTCCCAAAAGCCACAAACAGAAGTCTGACTAGTGCGTGACAAACTCCAAAGACTGGGCTGACCGGCGACCCCTGACAGTCCGCTTGGAGCATCCCAACACTAAGACACCATAAAAACCAAAATATGTAATTTTTCAGTTTTTGAAATTTGATATATTTGAAAAAATTCAACAAAGATTTTTTACTTACTAAACTTACTAAACTAAATAATGACTTACTAAATAATTATTTTACAGTAATGTTTTGCCACTGGAAATTATAAGTTTGAAAACACTGTAAACATTATACTAATTATGTATAATAACAAACAGGCACCTAAACAATATTATAGACAATTAATTATTTGTTTTTATTTTCTGGAAGGGCCACTTTCATCATTATATACACCTTACAGTGATGTCAGGTTCACTTTGCTGTTTTAGTGATGGTGTTCCATTCAAACTGCACACAGTGACATTAGTTTAAATGAAGACAGTACACACTTTACATATCTAGAGGAAGACAACTGAACAAGAAACCCTGACCCATCAATAACCTTTTTCCAGGGCTGTCATAATGTTTGGAAAGCTCAACTTGTCTAAACTTGCTTGATTCCAACTTCAACATCAGACATCTGCTCCACAACATAAGCATAACATAATAATGTGTTATTGCTTCACCACTAAAAAATGTGTGTGAGAATTTTGGGGGGAAAGCCTTTGGACATTTTATCTATTTAGTTAGGTAATCAACCACTATCTAAAAACTTTCCTCCCTGTTTAACTGTCTGGTTTTACTGCTGGACAGATGTGGTAAATATATAACCAGCTAAAGAAAGACACCAACAAAAACTTGCTCAGTTAGGTACTTTACTACTTTACTATGTTATCTCTGAAACCCATCATCATCCCAGCATCATTCTTCAGATAATTATATTTATAAGTACTTTAAAGGGCAAAAATAATTTACCAGATTTATTACTTAGATTCATGCACTGGATTTGGTTGGAGAATTCAGGTTAGAAGTGTATAAGAGACGCATCCATGACAATGGAATATACACAAGGACTGAAAATGTGTAGTATAGAGACAGAATGTGGCTCCTCATGTATCATTTTGTTATTCACTGTAGTCCACATAATATAATGATATCCAGTTTATTAGTAAGGCTATGGCTGTCTTGCTTTGTGTTTGCTGCACTCTTGTGGCTGCTCACTGAATACATTTTTGTGAATTTCCCATTGGCATGAAGTACAGTATCTATGTTTTTCTTTTACATAAAATATAAAATAAAAAAACATCATTAAAAAAACAAAAAAAATATGGTAATTGTTCTGAATATTGGTTCATTCAAATGGGGGCATCCAATTACATAATTTTTTGTGTTCTTGCACCTCAGTCGACTTGGAAATTGTTTGCTGTCTGCCATCCTTAAGGACATCTCAGTTCCCTTACTGTATTTCTGTTTCCCGATTGTGGGATCAATAAAGTCTTATCTTATCATTTGCAGACAACAAAACATCAGGACAGAAAATCTTGCATCTTTAAAACTCATTATATACTCATAATATAACACAATTGAGAAAATAAATTCCCCTGCAATAAAGTCTCCACCACTAACATTAGCATAGCTTTACTTTCACTTGTTCGCAGGTTTTATTTTATGATTTCCTGCTCTGAACATAATGGACACATTATACAAATTATTTACTGCCAAATCAGTGCACATGCAAGCGATGGTGCCAGTTAAGGATTCATGTTTAATTTGTCAGACATTTTTTCTCTATCTTTATGCATTTTTGCAGATACTTCAAATTCTTTATAGCAACTCTAAAAATGAGCACTATTACTCTCTTACTCCTCCCTGTCTCTCCCCTGTGTCCACTCACTCGCTTTATTTTTATTCTCTCTCTCTCATTGTGCCATTTTTTTATTAGCACATAGCCAATGGGAAATGCGCTGATCATGCTTCTTTTGTGTCAGTGTATGTGGTCTAGTCAACAAACAGAAGAGCACGCAGTTAGTCCCAGATTATAAAATCCGGTTTTACTAATGTAAATCCCAAGTGGATTTAAAGAACCAACAGAACTAGATAACCTGAAAAGCAGGGAGCAGGAAATTGAAAACTAGATTATGACAATTTTTGACAAATGCTGGATGTCACATTTTTATAAAAAAATAAAGAATATTCAAAATATCTAGTTAAACCACTTATTCAACCCATGTTTTACCTCCTGTTCATCAGATTGAAGCAGACGTTGCTCAGCTTACATCTTGACCTGGAAGGTGTCCTCTTTGCTGAGCTTGACCAGTATTTGGAGAGCTTTGGTGAGTGGAGCTAGCACAAGATGGAAACATAATTTATGATGGCAGAAGTGTTTAGTTAGTAGTAGGTTTTTGTATAGTTTTAGGAAATGGGCACAATTAGGCAAGTAAACATTTGAATTTGGGTTTTTATAATTAGACATTAAGTATTCAACATATTCCAAAACTAGTGATAGCGTAGCCCGGACACCATATATTACTTAAAACATGGGCTGATGCACATGTCTAAATGGTAGTTCTGATCACATTGGATGTAACAGTTATATTTATTGTAATTTTTGACTGAGATTGAATTTTGACATAAGCTGAAATAAACAGCTGTAATTATATACCTAAAATCAATATTATATATACACAACTAATGGTATTTGCTAAGCAGTTATTCCCACAGTTCCACACAAAGGAAGAGGGCAGTTCGTTGAATAGGCCTTCCTCATTTCTCAACAAAGATCCCTCATGTTTATTCAAGACTGTGGAAGTCAACATTATCTGTTGAATTTGTATATTGTGTTTGGCAGGAATCACACTGTAACTGAAAATGACTAGCTCAGTGTAGATGCCACTTTGGTCTGAAAACATCTAGCTTTGGTCGAATTGATTTCATGTGACACTTCACATCAATCTTCATCAGAAAATGGAACCGAATTTGTTTGCATTACATGACATAGGTAGGGACGTTTATCAGGTGATAATGGGGGGTCATATATATAGATTGGTTGTTAGTTGAAAGGACTTTGGAAGCAGTTCAGTAAATTAACAAATTTAACTTAAGTAAACAAAATATATGATTGCCCTAACATTAGTTAAGCTGAAATGGGTTTATAATTCTAAACAACTGCCCTAACTAATCTAAATCAACTTAGCAAAAAAATGTATGTTATTGTATTATAAGAACTAAAATGTCATTGTTCGGGGTGATTTTATTCCTTCCTTCAAGCTTGGGTCCTCTCCCAGAGGCCTGGGAGCTTAAAGCTTGGGAGCTTGGTCTTGTGCAGTATCTTAGCTGCACTCTATAGTCTCTGAATGCCTCTTTTCTGGATAAAATAGCTCCTAAAAAATTTCCTACGGAATATTTTAAAGTTTTAAATTAGAAAGGCCTAAGAAGAGCAACATGTTTGGCAGAATAAAATCTCTCCTGAACTCTTCAGAAACAGCGGTAGGGGTGAAGTGGCTGATGATGACAAATATTACATTCCTGAGCCAACACTGATCGCTTCACCTAATGTAAATCCACGTGGTGAATTTGTTCCTAAAAATACAATGATACATAATGAAAAACAAACCCTCCATAACAGAGATTGATAAAACAATAAGTGTTTCACCAGCCGACTTTTATTTGACAACACCTATATTGTAGCTACTCAGGCAATCATTTGAGTTATACAGTAGTTTCCAAGTAGAAAGTGTGTCCCCACCAATACCCACTCCCCTGTCTCACTACTTGCTGCATCTTGTTCTCATTTCTGCCTTTGTAACAGTCTGTCTTAGACTTCTTTATAAACACTCCAAAATTTAAAGAAATACAAATATGAATTATATTACAAGCTGCTTTCCTGGTTTATTTATCTATCTACCAAACCAAGGTCCTGCCATTACATATTTAAAGCTAATACAACAGTTCCAAACCACTGACATTACTGTTTTCAATGATAGCTTGTTTATTTCTAAATACAAAAATGATCCAGTGTCAAGCTAAAATATAGACGGATCATTCCTTTCTAGCTATGTCAAGGACAATTTTAGTTCTTACCTGTTTATGCCATGTTGAACACCTGGTATCAACAGTTGCCAAGGTTACACTTACTACCCTCTGCATGCACCAGAGCCTCCTCTGCAGGGTGGGGTTAGGGAGCAAGGCAGGGCAGAAAGAGCGGGAGGGATTTGGAGTTTGTACTTTTTTAAATTCTCATACAAAATCCACCCACTTCTCTAGGGTTACAAACCCAAACTTTAATATTGAGATGAACATCACATGAACACTGGCTTTAACACAGCTATGCATAATAAACAGCATGTGTTATAGCTTACTCTTTTCTTAACAAACTAGTGACCTCCTTGGACTGACAACCTCACAGCCCCAGCGCAAGCAAAATTTATTTATCAAGAAACTGTCCTTGTGCACAGCACTGGCTCTTTAATGGAAGGATTGCTCCATTTATATTCAGATGGGGGGAGAACTGAGTAGCTTACTATATGGGGCTCACATTTCATAAAAATACAAACCCATGGAAACATACTGAAGGGAATCGCATACACAAGTCAGCAAATTTAGAATGAAAATGTCAAAAACCAGTCAGTGAAAATCTGCTGTTTTCACTGACTGGTCTGTTCTCCTACTCAGCTGCATGTATGTGTCTTATTGCAGAGACTGGGCTACTGGCAGCTGCGTCAAGAGACAGCATTAATAGACTTTTAATATCGGACTTTACCTTTCAAAATAAAAGACAGTGCACTACTTAATAGTTGCTGTATGTTACAACAACAGGGTTTTTTTTATTGTTTTTTTTTTTTTTAATAATGCTATGTACAATTAACATGGCTTTAAACATTGATGTGATAATAAGGAACAGGTGCCTGTAAAAGAAATCATTATTTATGAAGCAGCAGCTGAATTAGACTTAAAAACTTGAAGGGCTAAAATTGTTGTATTAAGTTCACTAATACACTAGATGTCAACTACAGTGATTTATAATATACATGTCTTCACACTTAGAAACTTAAAACATTGCGTTTTTTCACATTTTGTAGTTTAAATATTCAACTCTTTATTGTGTCATGACATTCCTCGTGTTAACATGAAAAACGTCTAGCTGCTGAAGTCATTTAATATCATACTCGGTACAAAGACATCAACGGTGGCTGCTTACAGATTCTTTGTAATTTTGATTAAATATGTAATTTTTAATAAAAACTAATTTCCTATGTTTGGTTCACCGAGAAAAAAATGCAAACACTGTCACGCGTTCTATCTATGATAGTCTGTTTCACTGCTCTTTAAAAAAGCGTCAGTTTTTACAAATAAGAACGAATTGCAGAGAATATTATTACGTTATTATGGAGGTTGTAGGCGGAAGTGAGTGTTATTGACGTCGCGTGACAGTGCTGCTGTCTGGGAACAGGATGCCGTCAGGCCGAACAGACGTATCCGACCTAACGGAGAGAAACCGCAGGAGCATCCTTTGTTGTCTGTAGCTGGATATTCAGGTAAGGTTGGATAACTGGCTCAGCTGTAACGCTAAGCTGGTTGTCTGTCACACTTCTGACTGAAGCCATACTGACTTACTTGACGTTATGCAGGACCTATTTTCTCTTCATGTCCAGCCGTGTCCGTAAAACGGCTATTGTTCGCTACACTGCCATACAGAGCGTTGCTAAGGCAGATGGATTGGACGCAACATTTAGCAATTCGGTTAAAAGAGGCCGTGTTACTGGCGGCTTTGTGGCTTTGTGGCGAGCTTTGATGTGTTGTTACAGCGCCTAGCTTCCAGCTCCGTAACTCGGGGTCATGTCGTGCATCTGTGGCTGAGCTGCTGGAGCCTTTAGGTGCGGGTTTAACGTAGTATTGCACCAGCGCCGTGGCGTAACGTTACGCGCAACGGGAGTAACGTTGATGTTTATGTCCACCGCTAATGTGTCGCCCTTGAGACATGTCCGAGCTTAGTGGACACTGCATCTGTTACGACTGTGTGGCACCAACCGACTGTCGCATTTGCTTTTAGCCTGTGTGATGTTTTTGTACATTTTAGGTGTGTTAGATGACTTTTGCCTTGGGTCTCTGCATATATAATCCTAAGTACAGCGCAATTGGTTTCTTGATGTGGTAGTTTTTACGTGGTTATATTTATCCGTTATCAGTATCCACCCATTATCTAAACTGCTTATCCTGTTAAGGGTCACAGGCTGCTGGAGCATATCCCAGCTGTTATTGGGCGAAAGGCGAATCCTGCACAGGTCATCAGTCTATGTTGGTTTTAGTCTTAGTGCTGACACATAGGTGCAGACAGAGTATTCACTCTGATATTAAGCTACTGGCAATTTAGAGTTACCAGGTATCCCAACCTCAGGTCTTTAGACTGTAAACTAGAGCAGGTGGAGGAAATCCCTGCAAGTATGGGGAGACCATGACCATGCATGTCCCCATGCTGCCCAGGTTTCCATATTTGTTCCAAAATTACTTCTCTTTCTCCCAAGGCTATACTCTGCTTTATAGATTAGATTTGGTTGATACAACAGGTAAAACAAAATAATCCAGGTATTTCGCTTTAGGGCTTTGTAAACGGACCAAAAATCTATTACCTGTTATAGTTAATTTCACATCCTGACAAAGATGTATATCACAATAGAGCCTTTCTTCTTATGTTCATTGAAATTACCACATGATAAGGCCTCTTATTTCAGTTTTAATTATGTACTTGAAAAAAAGGTACATATTTCAATAAGTTTCTCCTTAGGACATTTGTGCAACTTTTTGATTAAACATTTTACAATATGTACAGTGTACTTCTGTGGCTCTCATCACAATATTATCTCTGTACTGTCCCATTAGTGCACAGGCTACGGGCTCTGTGGCCTTTTTTTTTTTTCAGATGATATTTATTTGCATTTCTGGTTTAATTTACATTTTTTGACAGTTCTTGAAGGTCCAGTGATCAGTAAAGCATTTTGCATGCAAGACAAACAATAAAACACATGGAATGGTTAAAGTTTTATTAAAATTAAAGGTAGGTAGGTAAAGGTAAAACTAATAAACAAAGTAATGCTAAGAAAATATTCCATCTTAAAAGTTGCTTCTGGTAGCTGCTTAAGAGCTGTAGATGTGTTGCAGGCTAATGTTAACTTAAAAAAGAAAAGAAAGTTTGTTCTACATTGTTCTGCAGATTAACATAACCTCTACACTCCAACCTTTCACAATAAGGTTGTTTAATGCTGCTTCATTTGTTCGGCTCAAGTAAGTAATTGAAATCTTTCAAAACATAAACTACTACTGTTCATTCACCTTTACTCTCCTTTATACATGTTTGTGCTGCTAAAATTCTGCTTTGCTTTACCGATCTTACTCCTCCATGCTCACTACCAGTCTTTCTTTGTCAGAGATAATACAAATACAAAGCTTTAAAAAATATTCTAATCCCTTTTTATCTTTTCCCTTTGTGTGTGTGCATTCAGATCTTCAAACTAAATCGAACATAAAACAAAGGTAACCTGAAGGAAGAAAATGCAAGTTTGAAAGATACTGACTGAAGCAGAAACATTATCCAATATGTAAATCGTGAAAGAGTAAACACCCTCCAAACTCAATAGGCAGTTGTGCCATCTTTAGCAGTCACAACTGCAATCAAATGCCTTAGATTACTGGAGATCAGTCTCTGACATTGCTGGTGGGGGGGGGGATTTTGGCTTAACTGAACTTCAGGTCCTGCCACCAAATCTTAATTGGGTTCAAGTGCACATTTTCATTGGGACACGCCAGCTTTTATTTGATTCCTTTTGACTTGTGCTGAGGTTGGCTTACTCTTATGCTTTCATCGTATCGCTGCATATTACAGCTGCATTTGACCTGATGATCTCTTTCAAGATTCTCTGGTAGAGAACACAATTCATGGTTGCCTCTTTTATAGTGTCCCTGGCCCAGATGCGGAAAACATCACAACACAACACACTACCACTACCACATTGTCTTTATGTCTTTATGAAGAATTCTGTGCTTGCTTTACAGATGTAACCCCCTGTAAACAGTTCAACTTTTGATTCATCAGCCCATAGAACATTCTCCTAAAAAGTTTAAGGCTCATCTAAATGTGACTGGCACAACCCAGACAGTCTTGTTTTTTTTGTGTTTATTGTAGCGAGACAGTTCCTTCGATGTTTTCCTTGGATCTTTAGTGACTCCAGGGATGAGACTTCCCAGTGCATTTGAACACATTTTTGATGGTTGATTACTTATGGAAAGGTTCAGTATTATTTCAAGTCTTTTCCCAGACCTCCCAACCTGTACACCTGTACACATTTTGCATAGCAGCTACACATTTTGATATCAAAGTACAAACAATAATCAATTCTGTTTGGTTATTGTTTTAGGACGAATACTTTTTCAAGGGGCTAAGTTGGTATAACATCACCTTTTTGCTTCAATAAATAGTTAACATTTAAACTTATATTATGTTAGATTTTGTTATAGCCTCCACGACAGTCTACACAAGTGGCCTAACTCATTGTAAGCATTCGTGCTTATGTACAGGTGTGTCTCTGTCAATTTGCAATAATTTCACCAAACTGCTAGTCGACAGGATTTCCATGCTACTGTATTGAGTTTTCTTTGTCAATTTGGTGAGTTAGCTGTACCAGTAATTGGTCCTTCTAGGCTTGCATGTAAGGCTAGGGCATAGGGTTGTGTGTGTTCTTTTCATAGTTCTCACTGTTCACTGCAATGGGTTCTTGTCCTTTTTGGTGTCTGCTCCAAACCAGATTATGACAGAGGAGCACAGGAAAACGCCAGGTAGCTCTTATTGTGAAGCAGTCATAGCAGTCGTTTAATGTCTTATCACATACTTTTTGATCGTACGCAACATGGACCTGTAGGACACTGTAGATTTCTTTCAAAGGGACGGAGTGAGGGAGAGAAGGATGCAGTCTGCAATCTCACCACTAAATGACACTAAAGCTCAGACACTGCAGCTCTTAGATTAGATGATTAGATAATCTCTAATAAAGTGCTGCAAGGTTCTAAACCATACAGACTACATGGTCAAGCATGGTGGAGGTACTGTCATGACTTGGGCTTGCATGATATGGAATATTATTTTATCCCTAATCAGTGACAGTACTTAATGTCGGTGTGACTTTTTACATAGGCTTGTATCTGTACACAGATTTATATGGTTTAGGTTTATATGTGTAGACTTTTTGTAAGCAATAGCTTTTAACAGTAAACTGTAAATAATATCCGTAAATAACAAATTGGCTCCAAAAAATGTATATATCATGAAATATAATGAATATCTACAGTTATTAAATAATCAAATAATAAATATTCATGCCCCCCATGGGGGACCAGGCGCCATGACTATACAGCAAACCACTTGAGAGCAATTTAAAGTAAAACATCTAAAAAGCTCTGTGTTTCCTAAAGTCAGGGGGTGGTGGGATAACAGATATTGAGTGAGACTTAAGGTTCACTTTAATAAAAATAAGCTAGATATATTTGACTAAAACTCGTTGCATTTATGGTTGGTGCTGACGAAATAATTCTACAGAGGGAATGAGCAGCCTTCGGGTTAGCTAATGCTCCCAGTGATGGGAGGTCCGGCTCTTTTCAAATATTTGGTTCTTTTGGCTCAGCTCCCTTAAAAGAGCCAGCTCTTACAGCTCCCAAATGGCTCCTAATTTAGTATCATTCAGAGCCTTATATTTTAGCCTTATTAAGCAGTCGTGAATTGTTTGTGTGTTGGTAAGCAATTATTTATTCAGTGTTTTTAGAAAAGCCTTATTTTTATGTTGATTTGTTTGATGTGGTTCTTTGTTCTGTTGTTCATTTAAATGTTTGAATAAAATGTTAAACAATAGCAACAGTATTTTTTGGTAAAAAAGCAAAACAAATCAAATAAATAAAGGCCAAAGTCTTAACACAATGACACATCTGCCCCCCCCCCCCATTCCTTCTGTAACATGATGGTTTGATCCTAGTCTTTCCTCGCATGTGATTAACCGCATGGTGTGCCCATCAAAATAAAGTCCCACCCCTGTCTGCTGAGCTGAGAAGGAGCGCCTGAAGATTCGGCTGGAGTTGTATTCATTTCCAAATGTTAGAAGGAGCACATCAGTAACAACCACTAGTTGGCTTTATTTAAGACTGAGGACAGTATTAGAGGGCAGTAGACTGCAGATTAGATATAAAGGACTATTTTAAAGGTGTATTGGGATGGTCTCTAGCTGAGAGCCAGTCTGCAGTGATAGAACAGATACAACACTGGAAAGATGTAACTATTATTGTGAGCTGTTAAAATACCCAGTAAATAATATAGGGCTAATAATTGAGCAAAACATACTGTTGTGCAATTGTCAACTCTTGTTTTGAGGTGCCAGTATTCACAGAAATTATTGGCTGTCATCCCTGCCCACCCCTCTTCACTCATACTTCTGGGTAAAGATGTCAGCTAAATCATCTGTAATAAAAGTAGGCTAAACCAGAGAATTCTGTAACGCCAGGATTATTGAGATAGCTGGGACCACGTCAAAGTTTTACTGGCACAATAAAGAAAATTACCTGACAGTATGCGCATTTTGTCGAAAAAAGGTAATGACGAAAATTAGCAAAACACGATCATAAACGTGCAGAAAAGCAATACTTTCAGCTGTTAGCTTACTTCCAGCTTACTGGAAGTTGGAAAAAGCTGGTTGTGCTGCACTTAATGCACTAACTGTTTAACCTAATGTGCCATAGGTTTGTCACACTTCAAAACCAGACAGGACCCTGTAGCTGTGAGCAGAGTGTTCCCATCAGCAGCAGACAGAATAGGACAGGAATCCATCATAGGGACTGATTTCATGTTCATCCTTCCTAAACTTCACCCAGTTTCCATTTGATTAAAGGTCGACTTCAGCAATTTTCAACTAGCTCTTTGTGACTTTAGTTTAGCATCTAAATGTACATTAATGCTTTTAAACTTCCCATTGACTTCCCTATATGAAAATATCTCTCTACTCGTAGCCGAAAAATGCCTCCAGATGACATCACTTGGAGAAACCTTCATTTCAGATTAGTGCTCACACCATGGAGCTACTAATCATGGTCAGCCTCCTTTTCCAGAACTCCAAATTGAAAGTAATACAATAGTTAATATATACTTTTGACAGGGAGTAGTAAGTAAATAATAATAGTAATAATATTAATGAACAGAGTATCAAGTAACGAGCCACCAGGCCCCCCTGGGTCTGCATACACATATTTGTCAAATTATCCAGTGTCATCTTTGATGTTGAGAAGGTTGACACTTCTCAGTGCTGAAAATAAAGGGGAGTTTGTCAAGCAGGAGGTGGTCACATGAAGCTGGTTTGTGATTGGATGCTGCAAGATCCCTAAGGCATCCAACTGTGGTTATTGTTCTTCCTTGGTGGGATTAGTTTGTGTAGGTCTGAAGGATGTGAGATCGCTTACATGATATGGTCTTGATCCTGTCCTAAACTAACTCTGGAGCAGTTTGTTTGTAGGAAGAATTTTATCCAACTTTGATCAAGCCTGAAACCGCAAATTTTGGCTAAACAACTAGTTGAAAGTTCATCTTCTTAAAAAGCAGTGATAAGATAATCACCACTATAATGAACAGATGCTAGTGTGCAGTTGTTCCACATTGCATTGCCTTTTTTTCTAACCATAGGAATATACACTATGAAATGAATATGATGTACTTCATGTGTTTATTTTTGTATTTCCACCCCCAGTTCCATTAACCAGTGGGTGAACATGACATTTCTTGCATGACTTCTTGTTATGCATTCTGGTTCACTTGGATTTTTCTGTGTGTGAAAGGAAATCAAACCATACTAAACACTCAACCGTCTCAACATCAGAGAAGGTCCACTGATTCTGAATGAACTACAGGTTTGATTATGCCCTTAATCACAGTTATCATTTTTTTATATTTATTTAAATGTAATTATTATAACCCCCATTCTAAAGTGGCTGGTTTAGGTTACACCCTAGAATGACGCCACCTAAGCCACAGAGTTCAGCAGGCTAACTGGCACTGCAGGATTAACCTTTGTTGCCTCTGATCTAGTTAGCAGTACTTATTCTGAAGTGCACATCTATCCTCTTGTTAGACTACCCAACAAGGACATATAATTTGTCTTCTGTCAACTCTCAGACATGGTTGAAGTACCCTGTAACACTTTAAATGCTTTACTTAGTACTTTAGGTATAAGGTACAGACTCTCAAATTAACTTAAAAGCTACAGGAAATGTTTTTCCAAAATGTTTTATTAGAAGGATGTTCCAGTACTTTTCTAGTGCCAAAGTGCAGAAGACACTGCCTTTGAAGATTCTCTCAGAAAAACCTGCCGGCTGTGCAGAGATAGTTGTTTCGCCAATTTTTACCTTATAGTAAGTTTACAGGCAGCACAGTTGTCGAGTGGTTGTTGGTTTGTGTCCCCGACTGACTGTGGGCTTTTTGTGTAACGTTTGCATGTTCTCCAAGTGTTGTGTGGTTTTTCTTCGGGTGCCTTCCGGTTTTCCCCCCACAGTCCAAAGACATGCATGCTAGATTAATTGGTGACTCCAAATTGACTGTAGGTGAATGGGAGTGCGGATGGTTGTCTGTCTGTGTATCTCTGTGTTGGCCCTGAGATAGACAGTCCAGGGTGTACCCCGCCTCTCGGCCTATGACAGCTGGGGTAGGCTCCAGCCCACCACTCCAACCCTACACAGGATAATTAGTTGCACATAATGGATGTATGGTAAGTTTAGCAATTTGTTATTGTATTTTGATAATTTAACAACGTAATTGTGTTTTGCAAAGTTAGAGTTTAATGCCCGTAACGCACTTAAAAAGTTGGGAAAGAAGCATCTTTATCACTGTTACCTCAGATGTACTTTAATTTGTACTTTTTAATTATTTGGTAGATATAAATTGTTGTAGTTTGCAAGTATAATATATTCCATCTGCAATAGCTTGGGGGCAGAGAACTCTGCATTTCTGCACAGAATATGTGCTTGGCTTCCCCTTTGTGTTAGTCTCAGGTTGCATTTCTGCATGTAGTAGCATAGTTATAAGTGACATGATACATTTTTGCCACAGTACTTGAAAAATGTTCTTTATGAACTGATTCTTCTTATAGCAATTTTGACACATTTGTTTGTCTATTTTTTGGTTTTTTGAAAATACAAGTTGGTTGGTAAAAGAAAAAAAATATTTGGAACTATATTTGGATAAATAAAGGTTAGAGCATATTTACAAATCACAGATTTTAGTTTTTATTGTATTCCCTATTAGATACAACCTTTCTGGAAAACCTAAAGCTATTTTCACATATAAACTCCAGGCAATGTCCGGACCTGATTCTAAGCTGTTCCACATGTGTAGCACACAGCCTAGTCCAAGAAATATAACTTGATTTTAGTGAAGTGTGGTGCCTGAGTGTTAGAGCATGCAAGAGGAAAAATATGACACAAGTTATGCTGTGAAGTTCTGAGTTTTGTTTACTGGAGCTGTGTCAGTATAGAAGGATGGAACACTGGGGCTCACAGGATAATGACAGGGCCAACTTGGCATGTCAATGACTGTAATAGATGTCTGACAAGTAATAGGTGTCTTGGTGGCCTCAGTCACTCGTCGTCCAACTGAACAGACCTTCCTTTAAGAAACTAGCTTTTCATTTTTTGTGAAATCTGCTTTAATCTGGAGAAGAGTTAATAAATAATAAATAAATATAGTAATTTGTTTAAAACTCAGAAAGCTTTTTACATATGAACTCCAGACAATGTCCAGAGAATCAGGTCTGGTCATTCCCTGGAGATGTAGTTTAACAAGCCTAACACGCAGTAGCCGGGCTCGGGGCATACAGGAGGCACAACATGATCAGAAAACTAAGCTGCGCTTTTCTGTTTACAGCACATTAGAGCAATTCATTTCATAAAAAGACGCTGTGGCAGTTAATTGATAGAAAAACTGTCAACACACCCATTAAATCTTCCCAACATTTCCAGAAAGGCCACTGTACTCTATCCATACACAGGCTCACTTACATAATCCAGATTCTGTACCAATGCGCTCACAGAATAATGTCTGGAGAATCTCCAGGCCTTCTTTAAAAGTAAAGTCCGGAGAAGCTCAGGATTTCAGCACGTCTGGAAGAGGCTTTTGACAGAAACATTTCCTTGTTTACTTCTTGTAGGGATCAGTTACTCAATTGATCTTTGCATTGCTTCGTTTCACATTCTAGCTGATATCAAGCAGCCATGAAGGTGATGAGAGTTGTGAATCTCTTTCTCCCTGGTTTAAAAGAAGGCAGCATGTCAGCATCCGACCAGAAACTAAAATAAAAAATAAATCTGGCTTAAAGAAATAACTGTAAAGTTGTGGGCTGATGAGTACAAAGCTGTCCTGGCATATTATGGTGATTAAGGCCGGAGGATAAGTCTGTAAAGTGTGACCTGTGGATCTTTCCTAAACTCATTAATTTGTGCTTAGCTCTGGTGCTTCTTCCCTGAAGCACAGCTCTTCTTCAGTGGTTACTCCATCAAGTTTGTGGGCACTATCACCTTGGGTTACTTCTAAGTTTATTTTTTTTTTAGATATTTCATGACAACATTATATGAAAAGCTTTATGTCTGGGATATACATTTGGATGGAAATGGTTACTTTTAACTCATTTTAAGCAAAGGTGGAACTAGTTTTGCCATGGGCAACAATGTGTACTGTGATTGTGTGCTTCCTCATTCGCAAAGTTATCAAATGCTTGATAACTGTATGGAATTCCAGGAAATGTTCTTGTGGTAAGTCTGCCTAAGACTTTGCTCTCTCGATACACTCCCTTTTTTTTTTTTTGGAATTCAAAAACTTTATGTTACAACAAAGTAGGAGGCTTGTGGGCAATTAATGCATCTCTATTTTAACTTGAGGCTTAAATGAGAGTTATGATGGAGCTAATGACTTTGGCTGAAGCTGTACGACCTCTTTTGTTTTTAATCTAAGCATGTTCCTGAACGTCAGAACCCGAAAGACACAGACCACACTAACAGTAACAAATAAATTGAAACAGAGCAGGTGGAATGTTATCTCAAGCTGCCGCCCAATGCATGATTTCACATTGTGAATCAGTCGACCCACCTTAAATTTTAGTGCAGCACCTTTCACCATTACACTGTATTTTCATATGTTTTCTAAAATGCAAATGGTGAATATGAAAGGAAAATTGTGTCTTTATTTTG
Organism: Channa maculata; assembly: GCA_020496755.1. Lineage (NCBI taxonomy): Eukaryota > Metazoa > Chordata > Actinopteri > Anabantiformes > Channidae > Channa > Channa maculata. The sequence goes on from CM035612.1 coordinate 16,517,271, forward strand.
CAATCAAATAAAACATATTTGAGAGAAAAACTTTGCTATTTGCAATCAGAAAAATCTTTGCAACCGAAAAAACAGTTTTGAGATCAGATGATCTGCTTATATAAATGGTAAATTGTCTGCTTATAAAGTTTTTTTATCCAAAGCACTTTACAATGTTGTTTCTTATTCACCTATTCAAACACATACTTACACAGACCGATAGCGGTGGCTGCCATGCAAGGCGCTCAGCTGACCCACTGGGAGCAAATCTAGGGTTCAGTGTCTTGCGCAAGGTCCCGTCCCAGGTGCCAGTCTGGACAGACATGAAGTCAACTACAAAAAGAAACAGAGCAGAATTAATGAAACTATTTATAGTGTTAGTACTGACTGAAGAAATATACAATTCTAACCAGATTATGCAAAGCCTGAAGCCCCCTTGCTATCCGCAAAGATCTGCAAACCTCAATGGCTTGTAAACCCCACATCTACAACAGTCACAGCACAGTCTGTCAAAGTTGTGAAAGGTATTTGACCAAGCGCTCTGCTGTTAATTTTGTACAAGTTCTGTCTGAATCAAAAGTAAACAATATACTAAGTTTTGTGTGCGCAGAAGATTCATCATTAACATGAACAAATTGCTTTGCAACAAATTTTTAAAGGATTTTAGAAATAAAGGGGAGATTGGATATTGGTCTGTAATTGGTTAGGACACCTGGGTTAGTCCTGAAAAGAAATTATGGTTGTTCTTATTGTCCTCTATTTTTTTCTTATCCCGTGAGTTCAGGGTCGCCACAGCGGATCATTGTCTGCATGTTGGCACAGTTTTTACGCCAGGTGCCCTTCCTGACGCAACCCTCCCCAATTTCTACCGGGCTTGGATTGGCACTGCACAGGGAGAGGAATGGGCTGTTAGGGGTTCAGTGTCTTGCCCAGAAACACTTCGACATATACCCAGGGCCGGGGATCGAACTACTTGTGGTCCATGGACGACTGCCTTTACCAACTGAGCTACAGCCGCCCCTTATTGTCCTCTATTAGTGATGAATAATATGCTGTTCTGGTGTTACGGAGGACTTTTTTGTAAATTGTAATTCAGTGGGGATACATTATTGAGTTTTGTATGTAGTGAGGCTGTAGAAGTATCAACAAGATAATCAACTTGTACAGGAGTAAAGTTAAGGTAGCTACTCTCCATTTTATTGACACATGGTATAGCAAAAGCTGAAATAATAATTTTCTTAAATTTATTCACAGCATTTTCACTTAAGCATCTGCTGTAGTGGAATTTTAGTCTAACTGCTGTATAGTACAGTAACTTGTGTAAGATCACTAAAATATCTAAATTTTAATGCATAATATGTTGAAAAAAGTTGATAAAAGATGAAGCTGAGAACTTGGCCTGTGATGTCACCCACTTCTCTGGAGAAGTTGGAAATTCATCCAAAAGTACCCTAAACTGTGATTATTCAAAAATCTAAAAATAAATAAATAAATAAATATTTAAAAGCTGAATGGAAGAGTAATATCTGAAGGTCTTGTGACTTGCTGAAATTTTAAATGTTTTTTGTAGGCTGTAGTATACTCTACTAGTAAAAGCTAGAAGAAAACAAAGCTGAAGGAGCTGAAGGTTCTCTGCATTCCTTTGAATGAGAAGATAAATATTAGAATATCACATTTTAATCCACAATCAATTGTTTGGGTTTTTTTTTTTTTTTAGAGTCAAAACCAACAGCTTTCAGCTTGTCCCTACAGGGGTCGTCACAGCAGAACGTGTTCCGCACGTTGATTTAGTAGTTGGAGTTTTTACGCCTGATGCCTGCTGCTCCAACCCTCCGATTTTGTCCACCAATACTGGCCCTGTATTTACTTGGTATCGGATTGATCCCAAATCTTGGAGTATCACACGCCACTAGCAGAAACTCAACACAGTGTGCAGAAACAGGAAGTGACACAATACAATTACTGCAGGGGGAGGAGAGGGTAGTGCTGGGACACTTGGAAAACAAGCAGGGCTGCAGATCTCCAGGTTTTCCTAATCCCCTACCATGGTTTTGTAATCCAGCACCATTTCTAAGTTAGATGGACGTGAACACAGATTTATTGATTTTAAAAAAATCTGTCCAGTCCGGTCTCAGTGTCTGACTGGTTCCTACTTTTCTTTTAATTCAGTTTTGTTTGAGTCAAAGACCAATTCATAAGATTAATTCATATTAAGTGTTACATTAATCTACTGGAGTGCTTCTCTAAAATAGCACTTTTTGAATTTTTTTGATTAGTATTCACCAGGTTTCTATCACATTGTACTCACAATTATATGTTAAAGAGTCTATTCAGCTCTGTTTTAAGGTACAGCAGTTAAATGCTTACATTGTGCTTTGCCTGCCTGCAACCTTTTTGTGTACTTTCATTTGCAGAGCTGGAATGTTAGATATATAAGTGAAGGCTAGGTAATAACAACATTTCTGGTTGGTAAGAAACTCTCCGCTTTGCACTACAGTTCGACAGCAGCATGAAAAACAGCCCCCAAAACTAAATGATCTCCTCTGAGTTTGAACACCAACTGAACATTATCACCTTCAAGAATGACGATTTACTGCAGGATTGTTTAGAATTTGATTAGACTGACTTAGTTTGAGCCCAATAAATTAAATGTAAACAGGGTAAGGATTAGAAAGAATGAACATAAAAGCAGTCACGATCACATAATGATCCCTGTCTTCCTCTGCCTCTAATGGGGACTCTGCTGACAGCTACAGCTGCTACAGGGTCCTGTCGGTTTGGGAATGTAGGGGCAGCCACAACTGAGTTTTCAGATGTGGCACTATAAGTTGAACAGTTAGCACATTAGTTACTTCCCGTACAGTTTTATATTTCTTTTTTACTTTTCTACACATTTATGATAATTTACTCTAATGTGTCATTAACCCGCAGTTTGTTTGTTTTTTGTTTTGTTTTTTGCATGTATCTGACTGACCACCAATATTGTCCACTTAAGTAAGATTTTACGTTGGGCTGTCTGCTTCCTCTCTGCCCACAGTCAAGGGACACTTGGCTGAACTGAAAAGGCTGCTTCAGAAGCTATATTTTAATATCTGCTAATTTCACTGGTCTCTTGAAGTATTCATATCCTAGGAACTCAGAATACAAATAATTATTTATATTTAGGTTTTTTTTTTGTTACTGCAAAATGCTCACTCCTTTCTTTATTGCCCAAAATTGCCCCAAATCCCGAACACAAAATTGTGTTATATATTTATCTATCCCCAAAACAACAAAACATATTCTGTAGATATCCTGTACTGACACTGGTCTCACACCGGCGACACTCTCAGTTGAATTGGAGCAAGTCAATCACTGATACAGCTACAATGCACATTATGCATTTTAGGGACACCAATAGCAAGGAGTGCATTTTTATTGTTATTAGGATTAAGATTTGCTATCACAGCTCTTGGGTGAGGGAGGGCAATTTACAAGGTTAATTTCAGGTGGATGTCAAACTCAGGTCTTCTGCCCAGCAATCTTGAATGTTAACCATAGACATTAACCAAAATTATCCCTTTTCAATTTAAGATACATTTAGTTCTTCATTCATTTGGAGAGGTCTCTCTCTCATCCAAGCAGGGATGTCAGATATACAGACAAAAATGGATGATAAGACAGGAAAGGACAGGAAAATCCTGGCAGTGATAGGATAAGCCGCGTGAGTGTATTTTGGAACCAAAGGATGTAGTGTAGATGAAACATTGGAGCACACTGGCAGAGGATTCAAAACTTCCCCTGCCAAGATACCTTGAAAATAATTGCAGACCTGATAGATCAAGTAGGACAGGGGACATTAGGACAGAAGACTGAGCCACAGCTTTTGAAGAGTACTAGGATTCCACGACCCTCAGAACCAAAATGACCAATCCTGAAAGCCGACTGAGTGACATCAAGGTTGTAGAGAAAGACAGTAACAGACAGTAAGTATTCTGTATGAGAGTGTCTACTCTTACTGACTGCATGGCTTGAGGAACAAAATGTTAAAAGCAGCTGGTCTGTGACATGTAGTCTGGAGGTCTGGATATGTTTGTGCAACCAGAAGCTGGAAATGATATATAATTGAGCAGAATTACTGTCGGTTACAGGGAATACTAAAGTAGTTTGATATATAAATGTGAGATTGCATGTATTTTTTCTGATTCAGTTCATGGCTCAATGACTGCAGGATCCCAGGTACATGTCCAAATCATCAACCCTCCCACAATGTACTTGATAGTGGGTGGAATGTGTTTCTGCTGAAATGCTGTGTGTCAGGATTCCTGCTCTAGAGTCCTTTTCTGTTGCTCCCCTGCCTTCTCTGCCCCACTATGGCTCACTCCCCCCTTGTCTCATCCGTGGACCGATTTACCCTTTGCCTGTCTGTGTCTTTTTACTTGTCAGTTGACTTCACTGGGTGGGCTCCTTATCTGTTTGCATTCCTCTGCTCCTCACCTGCTCACCTGCTCAGCCCCTTCATCTCAGCTACCCTGTTTACCAGCTCTGCTCTGTCAACTTACCTTATCACCTGCTCTGGTCCGCCAACTCCAGTAAAATCTTTGTCAACTTCATCCCCTTTCGTGACCCTCGCCACTTTTCGGACATAGTCTTTCTGTCATGCACTGCCCACCTCTCATCATCTGAACTTCTTGCTCACCTTTGCCCCCACTCCTGGATCACACTCTCCCCAGTAATTTGATCCCTTCTTCCCTCACTTTAGTTTTCCCTTGTGTGCCCTTGCACATGACTTACCATATTCCCCTGGACAAACTTTATTTATATAGTGCCAATTCGCAACAAAATTATCCCTTCACATTCGGTGGTTCCAGACACCCTCAGAGTCTCGCCTGGGCCACCACAGCATGGAGAGGCCCTTTTATAAAAAAAATAATTAAGAATAAGCTTAGAAAAATCAGGTCTTAGCACTATAAGAAAACTTAAAACATTGGCAGAGACAAAAACAAATGTGGGGAGGATCCAGGCTGGACTGATGTTCATATGACTCAATACATTATGGTTGCATGATGGTCGTGTAACTACTTTGATGCCTTCTATAAAAAAAAACAAATTTTCCCCCATTGTCTAGGAATAATGTTTTGCATAAGCTTCAGGCTGATTTTCTAAACACTGTAATGCTCAGAAAAGTTAGTGATCTTCAGAATGCTAAAAACTTCTGATGACAAATAAAGCAGCAAATATAAACATGTGTTTAGATCTAAGCATTGTGCATGGAATTAATCTGGAGGTTTAAGTAATGGAAGGATGACATAATAGAAAACTACTTAACTCTTAGTAGTGAAATTAATGTGTAAGAGATTTCCAGAGTATAGAAAAAATGCATTAGGTCTTGTAACATAAAATTGGATATTAAAAATACATTTCCAAGTACTCCAATGTCTAAATAAGGTGAGCGGTCAGATAATTTAGCACTTAACATGAATATATTAAGCAATTAAATTTAACAAAAAAGTGTAAAGTGTTGTGCAATTCACAACAAAGTCATCTCAAGACACTTTACAGAATAAAGTTAAGACTATAGAAATAATAAAGCTCAAGGCAAGAGTGGAGAGGAAAAATTGCCTTTAATGGAAGAAACCTCCAGCAGAACCGGGCTCAGGGTGGGCGGCCATCTGCCTTGACGCGTTGGGGTGAGTGGAAAGTGGAGAGAGAAAAGAAAGGAGCGACAACAAAACATTGGGCAGGTTGGTAGGACCAGTAACTGTGCACTGGAAAGCACAGCTCCAAAGCTGGGGACGCCTGCAGAAAGGGACAGAGAGAGGGAGACAAAAGGAGAAAGACAACTACAGGAGAAAGACACAAAGTTAATGTCATACAGTGGTGACAAATAAATGTGGGGAGAGATGAGAATATAACAGCATAACTATAACTATAAGCTTTATCGAAGAGGAAGGTTTTGTGCTTGATGCTTCAGGTTATTTATAGCTCCCTACTACATGCATGCTAGCGTCTCTCCCCCTCCTGCTTCACTCACCCCAGCTCCCTTGCTCCCCTGTTCTCATTCACTATTAGCTGACACAGTAATGAGCTACAAGTTGCAATGGTTCTGTTTTTTGGACAAAACAAAATGCCAACATTACATAGTCAACTGCAGAATCATCAGTTCGTGTATATAATCAGCACGCACTTTGGCAGACTACAGAATGAAGTACAAAATGTGGGGGACTTGTATGGTTGCATGGTTTCTTTTTCCACTACTTTTGAATATAGAATATCGAAACAACTGGTCTTTGTGTCATTGCTGTGTATTTGTAGTACAGAAAGCAGGTCATTCGGTCAGAATCCACCTCCCACGGAGTGACCATCTGCACTTCTGAGCTTTTGCATACGCAGGCTCTACGTGTATGTGAATCTTTAATGTACAACCAGTCAGACAGAAACTGAGGCTGCTCACTAATGTTAATTCATCTGCAGTGTCAGATTTTACTTTAAAACTATCTTTACCAATGCTTTAAATACTAATAATGTGGGTCATCTGGCACAAAAGGTGCTTTGTACTTTGTTATTTAATGTAGCATATTATAAATGGCATGAAATAAAAAGGGAAATTCTGAACTTTTATTTCATTTCCATGGAAGATGAAACAACATACAATTGTATCTCCGTTATGGTTGCTAAAATAATCAATGTCAGTATTATCATACTACAATTTCCCAAAGTTTTTTTTTTTAAAGGAACCTATACACACTCTCATTGACAAACAGACTAGGCATTAGAGTACAGATACAACTGAGACCTAAGAAGACAGTTAATGCTAACTGCAATGAGACCAACAATTAGCATACTGTAAATACATAGTAGTGCCAGGAAGTACATTGTTTAACCTGTACTTCCTGGCACAAGACCTCTAAAACATATGGTAAATGTGCTAGTATATAGAGTTTTTTATGACTGGGTGTTGCTTACCTTTTCTAGTGCATCTCACACTGAAATGCTAGTGTCGAGTGGTAATACACATGATTTTGCAAGCCACTGCAAAATGGCTGCAGTGAGTCATACAAACCTAGTGTGACATATGTGTTGATGCTTTCTGTGTATGTAAACAGAAAATACACCAGTTGTATGCAAATGTGTTTGACTATACCTATAACTATAGATAATGAAGGTATTTAAATTTTTAAAGAAGTGATTATTCACACTAACAGGCAGTAAAGGTTGTGTATCGTAGCTAAACTACTGTAACAGTAGCAAGTCAGTCCAACAGCTGGAAACCGCAGGAATAAGGTTGGTGCAATATCCACAGACTAACAAGCACTGAGTCTGCTGTTGGCATTAAAAGAAACAGTGTAATTTGCACGGGAAGTGTTGAGAGATTGAGATTGTATGAGGGCTGGTGCCAACATTATCTCAGTACTGGATGTGCTGATGTTCTCAGCAGAGTCTGTAGCCAGCAAATGCAGCTCAGTGTGTATGAGGAAATGAGGATTGAGTCTAAAGGAATCTGTCTGGGAGACTTCTGCTAACTATGGAAAAGGCAGGAAAGTATTTTATCCTTTAGCAGGAGAGTTTTTAAAGCCCAATAATTAACCATAGTTGTAATGGTGATTGCAATTTTTAAATGGTAATACTGAATCTTTGGAAATTTCAGTTGTAAACAATGAAATCCCCAATATCTATATTTTGATCTTACACACAATTATTTGGCCTTGCTGTTCCTATACTTTTTGGAGGGGACGTTAGATTGTGACAGGCGCTTAGATGAGTCATTCTTTATGTCTTGTCATTGGTGCTTCTTTCACAGCTGTAACACCCACTGACAACCTGCAGTACCTGGAGGAGAAGGGCGAGACATCCATTTCCAGCAGCCAATAGCAAAAGCTCAGAGGACAGAAGACGCCACCAATCTGAATCACAACTCCACGAATCATTTGCATCGCTGGTAACTGGTAACACCTTTTTTATATGACAAAATAGGTAATGGTATTTGCTTCCGTGTAAGGTCGGAAACAGTTACTTTTAGAATAGACCTAAATCTTAACAAACCTGAGGAGAGGAGGAGGACACACATGCAGGGAGGCAGGAGTATACCTGACTCAGTGTGAGATTTATTTTAAGTGATCCAGACAAACAGCGGTTCACACTAGTTTTGTGGATGTGTGAAAAACTATATTCAAAAGTAAAAAACAAACAAACAAGCAAACAAAATAAACCTAAAACTAATCAAAACGAAATAAAAAACTGAAATTCAACAAGAAAGAAAAACTGAGCTAGGCCCATTGCTACTGGAAAGCTAGCAAAGTCTCCTGAGGAGCTTCTACTCTAGGACTTGGATACCTGAAGCCCCTCCTGCAAAGATAAACTACTACTAATTAATACAATCTATTACTTCTTTTCTATAGAAATAATATAATTGTCTCCAATATATTATAATTCATCTCACCTGTGAAGGTTAATGATACATGTTACTAAGGGTACTTTTAAGACCATTTCCTCATAAAATCTCAAAACTTGCCTCTATTTCACCCCAGGATGGTGCAGCCTAATTTTCTCCCTGCTATAAAAACTTTTCAGACCTCTGACTTCAGACCTGTGATCTGTTGGTAGATAGAGCGGAGCACACATGAACATTTAGTAACATTGACAATGGTTTTTAGAAGATTCATTAATGAGGTCATCTGGTACACTGGATTTGTCCACACAACTAAACAACTCCACCTCTAGTCTCCCGACTAGTTGGTAAAAACTTATAGGATTGGTGGTAATAGTGTGTGATAACAAGTCTTCACCTATTCTCTACAGGGCATGGGCTAGCCCCATGAAAAAATGTATCTTCTATTATCTGCTCTGATCTGCAGCATGAGGGAAGGAGAATTATTCTGCAATTCAACTGCAGGTGGTGAAAGCATCTTTAGAAGAATTGTTGCTCCCAATCTGCTTGAGAAGTCCTCCCTCAAGTCCCACCAGTTGTGTGAAATCTGAAATTACACAGGCTTATTATTAATATTAGTATGAGTACTACTAAAATAATTCATACAGTAGCCTCCACCATTGGGTATGCAATAAATGTATGTGCATTTGTGTATTTAAGAACTCCACTCAGGTTGCAGTTCTGCAATAAGCTGTCTACCTTCACCAGTTAGTATAACAACACCAGCCAGTTTAAGCTTGGTCTAACTGCTACCTTACAAACTGCCAACTGAGGGTAGCTGTTAATACATATTTGAACATAATTTTAAACTGTGCTATGATAACCTTTGTTACAACATCAGATATTTTTAAGGGGAGTGGGTTAATAAACAGTAATAAACTGAATTTGGTGTATTCTTAGGCCAACAATTATGAAAACAAACTTACCAAAGACGTCTTCAGATGCTGCGATGGTTAATGTTACTGCCGTTGCTCTCCTCTGTGGAGACTTTAGCCATAGGTGCAGCTGCTCTGCAGTCATGTCTCTCTCCCTCCCAGCTGTGTCCGCGTTTGGTTAAATGTAATGAACACATGCTCAATGTCAGTGTGGCAGAGTAGCAATTGCAAATGGGCTCAAAATAGCTTCCATTAGTTATGTCGATCTGTGATCATCATCTGATTGGCTGGTTCTTGTCACAATTGCATAATACATTTTGAAATTGCATGACCAAACTGCATATTGAATTGCCAATTAAAAATTGAATAAAAACAAAAAAAAAAAAAAAAAAGCCATGGCAATTTGAAATGCCATTGATTTAGCTTTTGTTAAAATTTTTAATCCAAATAATTAAATTATTGAATTGCCACTTGCCAACTGGAAAATCCATTTTCAAACTGCATAATCAAACTGAAAATTGAATTGACAATTCAAATATAAATTGCCATTTGAGTTATGAGCCCTATACGCTTCCATTTAAAAAGCTCCTCCCTCCCAACCTTGTCGCTACCCACCCCCCTTATCTTTACACACCTGTCCCATCCTTGTGCCTGCCCACCCCCACCTTTCCACCACCCACCTTTCCACCACCCAGCATTCACACAATCATTGCTTAGAAGAATCTGGGGATTTCATCATCACAACGTAATATCATAAAAAGATTCAGAGAATAGCTGTGTGTGTTTGTGTGCACGCAAGTGCAGAATTTGTGCTTCGTTTGGTATATTTGTGTATCCCAGCTATATCTGTTATTGTTGCTGGGTGCGTGATGTCACAGCCTAACTCTAACTCTATTTGCTGTTTATCTTTTTTTGTTTGCCCGTTTCAGATTGTGTGGCAGCTGAAGGGAACATTGATGTGGAGCAGCAGTGGGGCTTTTCTTGTCCACTACCCATCCACACCAGAGAAACATACACATTTTTCCTCTGCACATTCTGTTATTGCAGTCCATCTATCTGCAAACAACAGCCGGTTGATACTTGTCAGTAAAGACTGTTGAAGCCAGTGGATTAGATTGTACAGCAGCAACATAAAGAGATCGTCGCACCGGACCTTGCTCAGTCCCACAGGGAGTCCACAGGCCATGAGGAGTGTCAGAACCTTCACCTCTTTCTAGACATTCTCTTCTTCACTTTGTGTCTTCATGTTTTGGGGGTCCTTCAGTGCCCCCGTCCTCTGTCAACTTCCCCACACCCTCAGCCATCACGGCCGGCCACCCCAGTCGCCTCGTTGCCATGCCGACAGAGACATTAGCTCAAGCCTTGCCAGATAGCAAGGGTGGTGGCTCTGCAACACCCTTCAGTTCTACTGTGCCCCTCCGCATACTCAACAAGGGCCCTGAATACTTCAGGAGACAGGTATACTATGTGCTCATGAGTGTTTCATTATTACAATGTATAGTTTTATGCAAAGGTCTGGGCTAAGAATACTATATTTAGTTTGTTTTTAAAGAGAAATAAAGTAAATACAACCTTTGCAACAAACAGACATTAAAATAATGAACCTTTCTTCCCTTGTGAATGCAGAAATCAACAAAATGTGCAATTTGTCCTGAGGTCACCAAACTTATATACAACTGTACTGCTATAAAAGTCCTGACCTGTTAAATACCGCTAAATCTCATGTTTAACCTAAACAGCTAAGGCTGTAGAGGAATCACAGTTCCTTTAATATTCAAGGATTTGTCTTAGTCTGTACTGTGGGTGGGTAATATCATAAACTACAGTATGGAATCAATTCAATATCAATAATAGTCCAAGAATTGAAAGAATTAATACAGTGTGTTTATAATACTAATACGACTAATGTGATTCTGTATCGCATTGTGTTTTGTTTTGTCAGCTCTTTTTATATTGGAACCATTCTTTTAACTCTGGTAGCCTTTGCTGTAAAGACCTGTTCTGGTTTGGTACTTACATTTTTGAGCATCCTGTTGCATACAGACGTATATGGGCTTGCAAGGTGAAAGGTCACACATTTATTGGACCAACTGAACACAACTTGCCATATAAAAAGCAGATTGACATTGAGATGTGGTGGGCTAAGCTCACCTAACTTCCAGACATTTCTGACGCTATGAATGAGCTAAACACAAATCTACAAAGAAGAATGAGAACATTTTCACAATCACTCACAATCAAGGGTTTCAAACCAAACTCTAAACTATGGCAATACAGAGTAGTGAATCCCTACAGAGAAGTGAATTCCCTTAACAGGGAAATTCTGAAATTTTGTCTAGAAAAGCAAATCCTAAACCAGGCCAGAGCTGTACCAGAGATGCCCCAGAGAGTGCAAACAAGAGAATCTGGTGGTTCAAAGGCTGCAAGCTTTTGCAGCCCGCACAGATTTCACAATTGTCAGTTTCTGTGGTGTGACAATTTTTGAAGCCCAACTGGTTTTTCTGAGAAAGAAGGTCTTAAAGGCCAGAAATGGAAGAAGAGAAAACAGGTCTGTAATGCTCCACTAGGGAGGAGTCAAGAGTAGGCCTCTTAAGCACTGGGGTAATCTGGGCCTGCGCTGTAGGGAAGGTGTCTGCTGTGAGAGATGTATTAATGATTTGTGTAATGGCTGGGACTAGTGTGGGTGCAGTTGCTTAAATGAGAGTGGGGGGATAGGAACCAGAAATCAGGTTTCAAGGATGGTTTAAGAAGAGGAGAGTGGATCATCGTCTTTGGTCAGAGTGGAAGTTAGCCGGATGTCTCCATCTGGTGGAGAGCTGGGAGCTGATGGCTGTCATCTTATTCGTAAAGGAATCTACAGATTTGTCAGCAGTGAGGGATGTGGATGGGGGAAGTAGGGGGGGTAGAGAACAGCTTCTGGGTGTCAGTGGTGATGCTAAACTTGTCATATTAATATTCACTTTTTGCCTCAGTGATGCTTTGACAGTAAGACACAAGCAGGTTCAGATATTCAGCAAGAGCAGATGGGCTCTTGAACTTGTGCCACTTCCTCTCAGCTCTCCTGAGCATGGTGGATTATTCACAGATCAGATCAGCAGGCAATAGATTAGAACCTGAGGGATGAACAGAACTGGAAGAGAAAGGGGCAGAGACTATCCAAACTTTCCAAAGGTTGAAAGTGTGGTGCAGAAGCTGCCAGAGGCTGTATCTGTATCTACAGGTCTCTGTAAGTGCCTGTAAGTTCTGAAAAGTTGACCGTGTAGCGAAAGCAGGAATGAGGTTAGACTTGTTGATTGCAGACTTACAGTTAAAAAGAGAAAAAGAGGTGATGGTGGCAGCACACTACAAGAACAGACTAAGTCAGCAGAATCAAGAGCAATGACAGAAAATTACAGTAGCTACGTCTGAAACTAGTTTTAAACAGCACTTACTTGTTCAGTGTATCTCCTGTCATGGCCAGATGCTGTAATATTTACCAGAAGTACACCAAGACACAGTATTGAAAAACTGTCATTATTGAAAAGGTAAATGCAGAATTGTTTAGCACCTTTGCAATACCTGTTTTCACTATTTATAAGCTACCATAAATGGTGTTGTGTGTATTAAAATGTATGTAATTGCTGAATCCTTAATAGCACACTATTGCCAAACCCCTGAAAGCAATGACTTCAAATTCACTGCTGTGGCGTACAGAGGCCAAAGTCCAAAAAAACTGGCCGACTCGTACCTGCGAGTTGCACAGTTATTCATGAATGTTTCTTCCTAAGGAAATGTGTAGCATTTATTACTTTTGTCACTTTTTAGTTGTATAGGGTGCATGTTTTTAAGTGATGTGGGAGTGGGTGTAGTGGAATGTAAAGTCTCTTGGAGAAAACACCTGTGTGGTTGTTTTTTCAACTTGGTTTTAAAGGGAATCTCAGTGGACCTGATAAATTTCCTGCCCCTGTCCTGATATGGATGTGTGTTGTGTGTTGTGTTTGCTCCAAGTGTGGATATGCAGCAGTGAGTGGATAGCACATGTTTATATAAAAAAATGGTTGAGTATTTATTAACACACGGTATATTATTTTTATTTCGTCTCAGGTGGAACCTAATCCAAAGCGCCTCAGTGCTGTTGAGAGGCTTGAAGCTGACAAAGCCAAGTATGTGAAGAGTCAGGAAGTTATTAATGCCAAACAGGAACCAATCAAACCACCTGTGCTGGCCAAGCCTCCTGTTGCCCACACCCTATTGTCAAAAAGAGGCTCTGCAATTGGTGGAGGAAACGGAGGTGTGGTACCTTTTAAAGCATCCAACAACAATGCCAAGTCAGACCCATGTGCTAAGAGCAGCACCAGCACCAAATGGGAGAATTTAAACCTGGAGATATTAAAAAATCTTCTAAACTCATCATCTTCTTCGGGAGCAGGATCTAAAGGACTAGGAGGAGGGGCTAAGAGTGCTGTGCTGATGAGGTCATCAGGGGGAATGGCCAGGAGTTGGACACCATCTGGGTAAATACCTATGTATTGTGTAAATTACTTTAAAAATAATCACACTAAACTACACATTCAAAGACGCTGGCTTCTAAAACATACAGATTCAGCAGTGTAGGAACACAAACACACAGGGAAGAGAGTGAAGGTGAATGAACACAAGTACTTTGTGTTAATTTACTTACTTATGTAGAGAAAATAAAGCAACATTTAACATCCTATTAATGAAATGTTGCACTAAAGAGGTTAAACTCATCCATCAAAATGTAATGCAAACTTGTACTAGTTAACATTTACACACTTGCAGCTGCTAAATGGCTACTGGGAGCTATTGGCAACTTTTAAGGTGGAGTGTTTATTTCCACCTTAAAAGTTTTTTAACAAGGTATGAAACTAAATACATTTGTATTTGAATTTTTGGTCATATTGCGCAGGCCTCTGGTGATGGAGTGCCGCTGACATCCTTGTCCTCTCAGCAGGTTGTCTCATCACTGCAGAGGACTTCTAACCATCTATCATAGTAACTGACCGTTGTGTTCTTTGTCTCCTTCGTGACCAGGGACTTTTTTTTTCTATCAATAATTTGGCTAGATGGTCATGTCAAGGGAGAGTCCCCACAGCTAGACTGCCATCCTGTGCACACTCGGAGCTTTAGAAACCAATTTTTACCCTTGCTTTAATGTATTCCTCACTACAAAATGTGGCCAAGACAGAAAACAGTTTTGACTTCAACAGTCAAGTTATGCTTTGCTATTCAAGAGTAAGCTTTAGTTAGAAATGTATGTTTACACATTGAAATAACAGCCTAATAAAGCACTTGAATGTCCAGACCTATTTTTCAGGAGCTATTTGATCCAAATACTGGTGGTCATGGTTCAAAAATATTAAATTTCAAAGAACCTTATTGATTCCATAGGTAAATCGTGCCTTGTTACAGCTTCTCGCCACAGGAAAAGTAGGAAAGAAAGGAAAAGCACCTCAACCAAACCAAAGAGAAACCACATAAACAGATACAAACTACTGAAATAAAACGAAAAACAAAATAAGGTAAATAAGGTAAATATTAATTTAATTTTAAATAAAGTAAATAACAGTTTGTCCATTTAGACTTCCCAGGCACAATTTTTTCCATCCTACAGGCAGCCTCTCCAGCTGCAGGGTCAGGTTAAAGATGTGCGGAAGGATGCCACATAACTGGAGCACAGGCTTTCAGTACCCTGGGGCTGAATCTGTCAGGACTCCAGCCTTTTTGCAGCGAAACCTGCATAGCTCCCTGCTCACCTGCTCTGCTGAAATGGTCATTGCTGCAGCGACAGGAGCAGTGCCTGAATCATGCAGGAGCAAGTTGTGGGCACCTGTGGTGAAGCTCCTTTGGGGGTGGATATGGGGCCCAACATCAAATCTATTGAAAAGGGTGTTAAACTCATTAGCCCTCTCTACACTCGTCCTAGGCCTCTCTCATACTGTACCATTTATCTTCTCTTTTCAAAATGTTCATCCTCAACCTCAGTGTCCTTTGTCCTTCAGATAAAGGTATACTGATTCCTATCCTTAGGTGTGGCTCCTGTGGAGGGGCTGCTTGGTTTCTCCAATATAGAACTCTTCACTCTTGACTGTGTTACACCCAATACACCATATCATTTCTTTTTGGTATTTTGATGTCCAGGCCTTTGAGTGAAAGCACCCTGTCTCAGTGTAAAAGTGGGTTTTAAGTGAGCAGGTATGAGTTATTTTATGAATTTGTAAAGTTGAAACACCCAGGCCAGTGAAAGCTGCCATTCCTTCTACACAACCCACTGTGTGAGACGGAGACAAAGGAAACCCAGAAATGCTGCAGGGAAAAGTTGAAGAAAGCCTAACTTTATGCAGATGTGCTGTGATGGCATTCAGTGGCAGCGGTGCGAGAGCTCCTTCGTAGCACTTTGATTCCAGCACAAACCAGACAAAGCAAAAGGTTTATGTTCTGACATGAGTGAATGTTAAAACAAAACAGCGGATAAGCTCTTTCATGTGTGCTTGTAAAAACAGATTGTTGACATGGTTTGTGTGTCTGCCGGTGGTAACATTGACAAGAAAAATGACAAATGATCCAGATTGGCACACCTTTTTTTCATACTTTCTAGATCAGCTCCTACCTCACAATAGATTTGTCTTTCTATTTTATTCTGCTGCATTACCTGTTTTTATCTTTCTTCTTCTAGGTTGCCGTTAACCTACCGATCTACGATGACACTTAATGAGCAACCACCAGACTCAGCTCCCAGCCCAAGTACCTCACATTCCCTGAGGTCTTTCTCCCATTCTCTGAAGGTCCCTCCAATTAATAGTGGGGGGCGTCGCAGTCCACAACATGGAGGAAATCTCAACCTTAGCAGACAAGTCATGGATGAGAGGGGAGGTGAAGGAAGAGTGATGGATCGCTCTCGCTCCCCCCTACCACCTCTGCTCACCTCTCAATCTTCATCTGACCTCTTGAGACTGTGCAATGGCAAGCCACTTCGGACTGCCAGATCCAGCAGCTCTTCAGCTCCACCCCTCCCTCCAAAACCAAACCCTGCCTCCCTCCCTCCTCCAGCACTTTCCTTGTCACTGCCTCGCCCTTTTACAACTTCGTCCCCCTTGTCCTGTGACAACACTACCCCTCTGTCACTGCCTTGTGACTTTGGTGAACCTTCCAATACTTTATCTGATCCCACCCTGGAGCTTGAGCTTGGGTCATCTGTGGCTCGTCGCTCCTCGTTACACAGATCCAAGTCAGACCTGTCCGATCGTTATGCCCGAGCTGGAGCTGATATGGAACGATTTTTTAACTACTGTGGCCTCGACCCTGAGGAGCTCGAAACAGTTGGTCCAGAAAATTTTGCAAGAGCCAACTCAGACATTGTCAGCCTGAATTTCAGATCAGCATCTATGATCTCCTCTGACTGTGACCAGTCACGGCGATCATCCAACGATGGGCTTTCAGATGGGGATGAGGATGAGGACGAGGAGGCCGGGGAGCGTGTTCCATATGGCATCTCAGCTGTAGAGCGAAATGCAAGAGTCATTAAGTGGCTGTACAGCATCAAACAGGCAAGAGAGACACAAAAAGTTTCTCATGTTTAGGAGAAAGACAACAAACTGCCCCATCATTCAGAATTGATAGACTGATAGAATTTGTCACAGGCTTATAGACTGACATCTTGGGGCCCAACTGAGAATTTTTCATAACAAATACATGGATGAGTGAATGGATGGATAAGAAAGTCTGAGAGATTAAACAAAAACTTGGTGAAAGAACTTTGTGTTTAGAAATAAATGAGATGAAAGACTCTAATCCACCTATTCCAGAATAACGTGAACACTGAAATGTCCAGTCTTAAGAAACAAATGAACATGGAACATTAATGAACTGTTTCTCTATTGTATAAACAGATAAAGTGTCAGTTTGCTTGAACAACAGGAACAAATGCGAAATGCATGACTGTCCATGAACCCATACATTAACAGACCACTACAAATGATTATAAAATATTCTCTAAGAGGACATTTTGGCTTGCGAAACTTTTTATTTTGAGTAACTTCACATTAAAGTGTTGCCTGGTGTAGCTTGTTTCAAACCCCTAAACAATCATACAAAATATATAATTTATTAATATATTAGCAGTCAACAGTCAACTTTGTCAAAGTGTTGGTAGTTGGGGTATCATCTTTCTACTGTTTCTAAGTAGCTTACTAGCTACCTAGCTGCATCTAACTGTTGTAAATTGATTGTCAGAGTGATAACTCTGACTGTTAATCCACATTAAAAGTGAGACCTAAGCAGTACATACGTACTATGAAGAATTGTTTGTTCAGTCCACAATAGCTCCAATTTCTGTTTTCGGAACAACTGTCCTGTCAGCAGCTCCTGAATAACTTAGAGGACATAAGCCCCTGACACTGTATTCACCAGGCAAAAGAAATAACAAATTATCAAATGAAAACTAACAAATACATACAGCAATAAATCAGCAGTGTTTTTATTTGTTTATTTATTTTTTCTTGGCTGTAACAAAGCAGGCGAAGGAAATCTGCCAACAGTAAAACCTGCAGGTTCATGATTATACTGGGATCATTTATAATAAGTTTATTATAGACACAGCAGTAGAAGTATGGAATTTTAACAGCTGTTTGTAATTGAAAATCATTCCTTTATTTTTGCTGTACCTGAAAACATTCAGTTTGACATCAAAAGATGAATATGAGACAAGAGATCAACATTTCAGCTTTTATTTCCAGGTATTTACATCTGGATCTGATACTGAACTTAGAAGATAGCACCTGTTGTTTGAACCCACCCATTTTTCATGTGAGTAAAAGTATTGGAAAATGTGACTGACAGGTGTGTTTTGTTGCCCAGGTGTGTCCTATGACATTGATTATTCAAACAATATATACCACTGAATGTCTACACTCAGTTTCAAATTTGAGTTTTGCCTGTTTAGACTGTTTTAATAGTTAAGAGGTGTAACCAACATGAAAACCAGAGAGCTGTCTAAGGGTGAAAAACAAGAAATTGTGACGCGAGAAGCAATATTGTGTAGCAAGAAGAACAGGAAGGCCAGGCTGGGATTTGCCAAAAAGTATGGATATGAGCCTCAGAAATCCTGGGACAAAGACAAAGACGTGAACCCTATAAGAGCGTGGATTTTACCAGCTAAAGTGGAGACTGAAGGGAGGAACCCCCGCAATGGGTCACGGGCTTAAAGCCGTTAGACTGGCAACTAAATATTAAGTCATATTCATTTTGATCTATTTTGAGTCTATCTGTTCCAATACTCTTGCCCACATGAAAAATGGGTGGGTTCAAACAAAAGGTGCTGTCTTCTAAGTTTTGTAATGGATCCAGATGTAAATACCTGCAAATAAAAGCTGAAATGATGATCCCGTCTCATATTCATCTTTTGATGTCAAACTGAAATGTGGAATTGGCCTCACTGTTCCAATACTTTTGGAGGGGAGTGTACATTGGCCTTTGATGCAACATAATTAATTAATTTATCTTTGACTTTGCCAAGCAAACTACAACAGACTTTTTTATCAACTATATATTTGTGGATTATTTGGTCAAGATTTGGTTTATTTTTGGTTTGTTCATTCTCCCACTCTGGGACAAGCTCATAAGTTACTTAGGGTTTTCACAGTTGTTGTGTCAAAAATAAGATTCATGATCTTACTTCCTAGATGGTCTGGTCATAACTAAAACGAAAAGCAATAGCCTACTTTACTAATAGGAAAAAAGTACAATCAAACAAGTACTCTATAATCCAGCAAGAGGACGTAGTTTGTAAATGCAGCACACATTTCTACAGTGATTTAATTACAAAACCAATATTGATTTTGATATTTATACTGAAACAATGCCCCTAATATAGCTATGGCAACTGCTTCCATAGCTTTGGTGTAATCTGAAACTCGCTACTGGTTGGACAGAGCAAAACGGGACATCTGCTAATCCTCCAAATTGTATGCTTTTAGTTTTGGACCAGAGCCACCACTGACTTTGTTATTTCCACTTCTGCTTTTCGTGCCATGACAAGTCAAAATGTCGACTTTGAGAAATGCCAGTTGTGTTGATGTCTGTATTGAAAAAAAAAAAAAAAAAGATGATGAAAAAGCAAATGAATGAAAATGTCTAAATCAGCAAAATGGATGTTAACCTGTCAAAAACTATAAATCAGTTAGGAAAGTCAATGATCCTAGTACACTTCTTGACCGTGATGATGTCAGCTCAGTGACACTATTCAATAATTACTATGGGTGACTGTCAAACAAACAATTGATCAATTCAGCACCAGTGCAATGGGTCACAAAGACTAAATAAGATATTGAAGTATCAAGCTGTTTCCTGGACAGCACAACATTTTTAAGTAGGGTTTCACAAAGCCAAAAAGTTGAGCAAGTTATTGTCATTGCTGCACGAAGGTTCTGCAATATATGATGATCGACTGATGGACCAAGGAAACCTGTATTTGACTTTGATTTGGACAGATACTCACTTACTCTAAAATATTTCTCAACCCTGCTTATCAGAGTTGTCCAGACAGCATTAAGGTTCACTATAATATTACACAGTTGAGACCATTTTGACATTTATTATGTTTAAATGGTACATTTCTCATCATATCAACCAACAAAACATTTCACTGGAATGTTTTAATGTCTATTGAGAAGGTTATTCAGAGGCAATCATTTATAATTCAAAAAATGCATGTAATTTGGAGTTTTTTTAAATAGTCAAATGTACAAAATAATGAATAAGGCATAATGAATCACTACTGGTGCTGTCTCAGGATGATTTCACATGACATGGATGGATTTTCACCTTTTTGTTTCAGTTTGGTTTAGTCCAGTGTGATTGTTCTGTTTATGCTTATCTGAGAGCGTCAACAGCTGTTACGTTTTATTCCACTAGGAATATGGGAGCGAGCTATCCGGTGAAGTCTAGTGCTTCATACAGAACGTGCTGATAAGGGTTAGTGATTGCATTTCTATTTTATAGTTGCAATTTCAGAGTGGAGCTTTTAAATCGCAGGGGTTGCTGGTGCATTATTTATCTTGAAGAATTGTTAAACTGGCTCTAAAAATTCTAAATTGAAAGTGTTAATCAGCGAGTAAAAAATACTGGGTGTCCTACAACTAGATAAAGGGAGCAAATGTAACAAAGGATCAATGCTGGGTAAATTTGTCTACAATCACATAATGCAGGCTGGCACAGTAAACCACTACAAAAAGACTGGATACAAAATGATGAGCATATATTATACTGTAAATGTAAATTATATATGCAGCAGAGGACAGTCCCTATGCATATTTACATATCTGTACCTGTGTCAAGCAACAACAGTACTTAATACCAATATGCATTGGTTTTTGGCTGTAAAAGCTATTTTAAAGGTTTATGTTTACGTTTGGTCATTTGTTGTACGCTTTTATTCAAAGCGGCTTACAAGGCAGCAGAAAGGTAGCAATCTTCGTTATGGAGAATAGCGGCTTCCTTCCTGCAACTGTCATGTACACTATTGTTGCTCAATGTTCTCCTGATGGTGGACTCATGAACACTAATATTTGCTACTGTAAGAGCCTAATAGATGTTACCCTAAGGGTCCTTTTAACCTCCCAGTCATACACCTTCCTTTTGGTGTGATCTTTGTCGTTCAGCCACGCCTGGGGAGGGTAAAAGTGGTTTGAATGTTCTTCATTTGTACGAAATCTGCCTGAGATTCAAGTTGTGGAGCCCAAAACTCTTCTTAAATTACCAAGTACCAAGTCAAACAAATTCTAAGATTTTAAGAAATCCCCTCTGTTCGAGCCATGACACACCATTTTTCGTATAAGGAAGGACCTCTACTCACACACATCCCACTGATGAAAAAAACTTGACTAAATTCTACTTTTACTTCAAATGATTCGATAATTGAGAGGTTCACATACTTTAGCTCACAGAGATATTTAAAATTATATATTTTTTTACAATAAGTAAATTAACAAGTGTTATGTTTATCTGGTTTCTTTTATTGGTTTCCCTTTAGCTAGAGTTCTGTGGAAACCTTTATCTTTAAAAATTCTAAAGGTCTTGCAAACTTTAAAGCACTACTGTAAATAAAGGGGGGGGTTTAGTAAAGAGGAACAAATTATCAGTGCATTTTACTTGTAACTTTAAAGTACCTTTGATTAAAAGAGGAATATGTCTTTTATGGAAAACAACAATCCAACAGTGTGAGTACACTGTTAAGAAATACATCCTGGTGACTTGCGGAACAAAACCTAATGGTGCATTTCGAGGTTTGGGAAATATAAAGCCACGAATGAACCAGTTCTTGTCAGTCAGTGTTTTGCATGTGGGACAAAAGTGCAGGTGTAAAGACAATGAGTTATTTTAACAAAGGCAGATAGTTAAGACAACTGGGTTAGAGCATCTTCAGAACTACAAGGTTCACAGAAAGTAAGTAGTAGCTAATGCCAGACCATGTAATCGTGTCCCTGATCTAACAGATCAGAAAAGCAAATTATTGTGAGTGAACATTGCCTGCAGCATTTCCAAATCAATATCAGTAAAAGTCTTTATGTGTGATAGTATGGAGAGAGATGGCTGTGATATTCATCACTTTTCTTTCTACATATGGTATCTATATTTAATTCTACAGCAGGGCTTCTGTGTTACATCAAAGAACACTGTAAACTGCTTTTCATCAACAACCTGTTTTTGTTTCAGTCTTAACCCTCAAAGTCAGTCACAGGAAAAAACCTGTTGCTCTGTTGGTGCTAAAAACTTGTAGCCTGGACCTTCACACCACTCAAACTTATAAGAACAAATAGGGCCTTGTTATTCTTGTTTAACAAACTAGAATATTTCAGGTACAGTCAGTTTGAGAGGCTACTGTGATTAGTTCATCTTAGGTGTAAATGATTCAGTTTATATTGAAAATTGTTGTTTTTTTTGCATTATGAATTCTTTTGATTGATTTCATTTGGCTTTTTACACAAAAAGGTACACAAAATACTACTTCATGTTAAAACATTCAATTCAATTCAGTTCAATTAAACTTTATTTATACAGCGCCAATTCACAACAAAGTCATCTAAAGGCACTTTACAGAATAAAGTCTATAAAAAATATAGAGGAAACACAACAATTCCCCCTGGAGCAAGCCCTAGGCAAAAGTGTAGAGGAAAAACTCCCTTTAACAGAAGAAACCTTCACCAGGCTCAGGGTGGGCGGCCATCTGCCTTGACCGGTTGGGGTGAGTGGAAAGTGGAGAGAGAAATGAAAAGACCAACAAAAAGCAACATCAAAACATCGGGCAGGTTTGTAGGACCAGTAGCTGCACACTGGTAAACACACAGCTCCAAAGCCAGGGGACACCTGCAGAAAGGGACAGAGAGAGTGGGACAGAGGGGGAGAAGGACAACTCCGGGAGAAAGAAGACACAACGCTAATGTCATACAGTGGTGACAAATAAATGCGGGGTGAGATGAGAGAGGGAAGGAGCTTAGTGCATCAGGGGGTTGGTCCCAAAGCAGCAGCCTGGTCTTAAAAGTAAAGAGGGTGTGTGCTTCAGAAGCAAAGCCTGTGCTGTTGGCTTTACCTACATTACAGAACCTTAAGTCCCTAAAGTTGTAAAATTTTTCCCACCTTGCTCCCAGCCACGATTGCCTTGTAGTGGTCAATTACACTGAAACATTGGTTCTGCATTGTTTTTATTCCTCCTGCCCATACTTATTGTAGTCTTAGGTTATGAGTTTTTACTGCTTGGGGGAGCTCAGCAAGAAACTGAACCCCAACTTAGCTGCTTCCGGTGAGTGTAGGTCGGCTGCATAGCACTTCTTTTATCGGTGTGTAAGAGCGTGTGATTATGAGTGTGAATGGGTGAATGAGAAGCTGTGTAACACACTCCTACCGATAAGGTAGAAAAGCAGAGCATTTACAATTTACTGTGATGCCAAACCCATATTTTATTTCAAAATGCTTCCTAAACTTGAGCTGAAATTAGTATGTTTCAGCAGTACACAAACCAAATTATGATGGGAATGATTGTTCTGGAAGTTGTGTATATGTTTAATTGTTTGTTTAATGATCATGTGGTATATGCAAAGGGAATTTGTACCTTTGGGAGATGCCCACTTGACATTTGTAACTCTTACCATTGACCCCTCACATTAGCTTCAGGTGGAAGCTAATGTGAGGAATTTGTGGAATTTATCCCTAACAGCATCTCTATCCAGGAGGCGTTCGATCAGTCCAGGTATCTTCATAGCCTCTGTTTGACTTTTGCTTTATGAAGAAAAACAAATCCCAAAGCATATTTTATCTATAAACAGAAGTAATGAAGTTTAAACTTTCATGACCAGTATTGACAGGCGGAGTATTGGAGTAACCACTAAACAGTAAATGTTTCATTGAACGTCTGGGCATGTGTAATCCTATTTTCATTCCAGTCGGTTCACATTCAGCCATTCCTGTCATTGTAGGAAGTTTCAGTCTTCTTCCTAGCTAAATTGGAAGTGAAGTGAGATCAGCTGGTAGAGGGGAGACCCACTCCTTGCTCTAAGCTCAGGGCCGTACCTGTGCAACAGCTTGACCTGTCATTCTCATGTGTCTTCCCAATAAACACCCTATAGGCAACCCTGCTGCTTCTTACTGTCAGCATTAATAAAGAAAATATTGTGCTGTTATAGCTACATCCCTATGCTTCATTTTGACTTCTGTCGCATGGTGTGTTTCTTTGTGTGTGTGTATGTGTGTGTGTGTGTGTGTGTGTGTGTGTCTTTGGACTGACAGTTTTGTGGTAATTGGCTTGTTTTAGTTTTTCTTGTATGTGTAAATTCTCTAAGAAAAAAATGTAGATATTTGATTTTGAAAGTTTTTCTGACTGAGCAGAAAAATGCTGTTTTGCTCTTTGACTTTGGTACAGAGCTGCCTGATAAAACCGATCAGGAAGAGACATACAGTAGGCCCAATCCAAAGTCTCCCCCTTGGCCTTAACCCTGGGTTTTTGCACATTCATGTGAGGTGGCAGACGTGTCCCAGTTCACTGTAGCAGCCAGAGGTGTGACGTGTTTGGGCTATGTGACTCTTTAAACACAAAACCAGGCTTTATCAATACATTTATTTCTCTGGCTTGTAAAATTATGTTAGTTTCAGCAGTAATCCTGGTTTAATGTTCTTTTGTGTTTGATGTAAATTTCCTGACCAAAAATAGTAAAAGAATTCTATTTTTCACCTCACCCGATGTCAATAAGCCAATTAACCAACTAATGTCTAACGTTAACTAGCGATTAGGTTATTAGAGTATGATTATCACATGCATATTTGCACATATTGTATTTTTTTTCTGCATTGCATCACTACTCTGAAAGCGGTGCAGGTGGACAGAGTCGGAGAACGAGTTGCTACATACTACTGCTAACAGTGTTTAGTCATTGCGAGCTTTACCATTAGCATGTGTGTGCAAACAAGAAGGTTCAATTACCTCTGATAATGTCTTTAACAGTTTAATTTCATAGGAAGATATATTCTTAACACTATCCCTCGTGATTTAAAACTCAGAAATGTGTGAACTCTCAAAAACATAGGTTGGGGTATAACATATGGATTGGGATTGGGCCTTACTGTGTTGGACTGTGTTTTTTAATGTGAAAACTAAAATTTGCTTCATTGAAAACTGTAATTGTTTAGTTTCTTTTGCATTATTTAAATAAACTGTTTCATTTGCCATCACATGCCACTGATGTTTTAAGAAGTGACTTAAATAAGGCCTTAGAATTAGCTTTCCTCCTATTTTCAGGCTTTAAATGAGTAAAAAGATATTGATTACCATCACCGTCTCCTACTGACTGCTGCCCGCAATGCCAACGGAAAATCAGCACGCACTTTTCTTTTATTTATTACATCAGTTGCATACATCTGGAGTAAACCGTTAAGCAATGCTTCTCACATGCACATCTAGGATTACTCAGCATAAAAATAGGGAGAGTGAATGAGAAATACTGTAGATACCTGAAATTTGTGTTGCCAGCAAAGGCTGATGTTAGTCACCATTAATCATGTATGCTGCATGTAGAAGAAGCTATCTGTGCCCATCCTGCACACTCCTGCATACTGCAGGAAATGCCAGCTCAACTGGATAAATGGTAAGTGGTCTGGACTTATATAGCGCTTTTTTTACCTATTGGCACTGAAAGCGCTTTGCACTGCTTCTTATTCACCCATTCGCTCTCACAATCACACACAGTCATACAGCAGCTGGCCAACGCTCACCAGGAGCAACTAAGTTGGGGTTCAGTGTCTTGCTCAAGGACACTTCAACATGTGACTGGAGGAGCTGGGGACTGAACCAACAAATGCAAGATTGGTGGACAACTGCTTTACCTTCCGGCACCAAAGTCCCCCAAAAGCAGCAAAGAAAGCAAATAAAGCAGCAAATAATATAAATGGCAATTTGGACACATTATATTTTGTTAACATCTTACACAAATATTTTAAAAATAACTCTGGTAGTAGTATAGTGTGGGCAACTGTGGCTGGTAGAAAGGGTCATCCGCTAATATCAGGGTCATAAAAATGTGCTATTCCTATGACAAAGGTATTTTAGTTTGGAATCAATAACTGAATTGTCTTCAGATTTGAGCTTTTGTATTAACAGGTAAAAATAACTAGAAGATTTAATGTTGTATCTGCATTTTAGCAGATTTAGAAGGCAGAAATACTACAGTGTTTAAGTGAAGTATAAATACTGATTGCAGGTCAGAATAAAACCAGACAATAAGTGTATCTGACATAATAATAATAATATAACTGCAGTCTGATTTTACACTGTATATTTACAAGCTAATTCTTGCTTCACTTGTTTACCACTGATTAACAATAACCACCAGCCAGCCAAATCACTCACAGACTGCCAAAAGAGATATACTCAGGTAGAAAATGAACTGCATTGCAATTGTATATAGTTGTGAAAAGTCTGACCAATACCAATATGGCAGACATGTGTACCACCTTTGTAGGTGATTTTTAAGAGGTCACTTCTTAGTGTACCTGCCAGACTACTAAGAGTGCTCACGATACTGCAAAAGTACAGTCTTGAAAGAAAATATAAACCAGGCAAAGAGAAGCACATAGTTAGTGCCACGAGCAGTGCACACTTTAATAAATACAAAAACGAATTACTGCAGGACAAACTTGAGGTCAACTATGTAGTTTACCACATGCTAGTATCTCAGGGAAAGAGTCTGTGTTTAAGGATGGTCATTAACACTGTTCATTCTCAGCGGCCTGTTACACAGAGTCAGCAACCAAATTATGTTTGTCTCGCTTGTTGGCTGAGAAAAAAACGGTGTGAGTTGATTTTTGTGATATGCGATATTGACTTCAAGTGACATCTGGATGTTTCGTTGGATTTTGTCATTGACAATATGTGGATGATATTGGCAAAATGTTGAAACTTTACACAGTTTTTGACGGTTTGGCAAAATGAACTTGCAGCTGACTCAAATAGTTTTGTCCACTCTTGTACTGCCTGCATTTGGGTTAGTGAAGCTCAAATCCAGAAGGTGGCATTAATGGGCCTGTAAGCTGTGGACAACAACAGAAGAAGAAGAAGAAGAAGAAGAAGAAGAAGAAGAAGAAGAAGAAGTCACGTGATTTCGCGACCCGGAAAAGAAAATCAAGGCTCTACTTTCTGGCCCCTCTCGGCAGCTGTCGTCCACCAGTAAGCAATGTAGTACAGCGAGTTGGAGCACACGCTCCTGTCTGCTTGTTTTGCCTGCGTGTGTCTCTTTGTGAAACGGTCCCTCTGGTCTGAACCTTAATGTGTAATCAAGCTGCAGGGTCAGTCCTAGCCCGCTGTGAGGTTTCCTTTACGTCTTAGTTCCTCCCATTAAAGATGTAGAGAGGGATTGAAGGAAAACACGAGGACAGAGGAAGCGAGGAAATGCATATTTAGAAAAGTTAGACGAGTGAACCGTCATGTGCAGGTTAACAATTATGACATTTGGAGCTGATAATGTCTCCAAAAAGGATTTACCGTTGTACATAGACCGTAAATTTAAATTATGCAGTCGTGGGTAAATTCATTACACTGATTAGGCGCTGGATGTGCATAAACAGGAATATATATATATATATATATATATATATATTACAATACTGCATATACTGCGTTATCTTGTTTGCACATTAGTTTTATCTTCCTGGTAATAAAAATAAATGGTTGTGATTTATACCCCAATTTGTGTAGATGATTTATTAGACCAAATGTTTTGACAGTTGTGAAGGTTTTAATATCAAGCTGTATTCCTGCATGAGGCACGGGGATTATTAAGATTCATGTGACTGAATTACTGAAATGATGACACAATTAAAATGTGTTAATTTCTGAACAGCTGCACACTTTCCTCCTGTTCATGACAATGAAAAGGACAACCTCAATCGTATAAGCCTTTGGTTAATAAAGCCTGTTGATAAAGAGAGATTGATTAAATCTAACGGACAGTGATCTAGTTGGAATGGGGTCTAAGAGACGTGTTGATGGTTTAGATGATAGTTGATAGCTCAGCAAGATCTCTATAGGTAAAAAGCAGTGCAAGTGAGATTGGGGTCTTATTAATAACTCTAGGGATATTGTACATAAAGATCTATCTGTGATAATTGTGGGGAGGATCGGGTGACTATTTTCTTTAATAGTTCCAATTTAATTTCTAAAGAAAGTCAAGAAGTAATTGCTGCTGCGTCAGCCTTGCCACAGTGCTGAATAGAAACCGGGGTCAGTTCTTGTTTTCCTCCTTTAATTATGAATAATATGCAGTTCTGGCACTACAGAGTTTTTTTTAATATGTTATTGAACTATTTTTCTATGCATTATACATTAGTATAACACAGTTTCCTTTCCAGCTTTCACGATGACTGCTTTAAATTTTGGGTTTGTGAATTGTATGATGGAGCTAGCTTCCTCCGATTCCCTGCCTTCTTTTTCAGAGGTGATCAGAGTATTAAGTATTGTGTGCAATGATGCTTCAGAATTATCAATAAGATAATCTACTTGTGTGGGACTAAAGTTAAAAGTGGCTGCACCTCATTACAATGACAAATGGTAGTGATGTAAATAGTAAAGGAATAATTTCCCTAAAGATATCAGCATTTTCATAGAAACATTTACTGTAGTGAATCTTTTTTTAATTCTGTATGGTCCACTATTTACAATAATTAATATTTACAGTAATATACCATACAATATTGAATGATATGCAAGAAAAAACATTTTTTACCTATCACACGCCCCAATGCTAAAGATTGGGGTAGGCAACACTTACATATCGATCTTCATAAATGTTTAGATGTTTTTCAAACACAAAAACAAATTAGGCTATTCAAATAGCTATTTAAACAAACATATGGACAAAAATAAAAAGATTTACTACTATTACAATTAAATATGGTACCAGTACTGGAATATGCAGTTCTCTTTTTGGTAATGAAAAATCAATGAACCTGAGCTAAGTATAGGCCGACCACATTGTGCTAAATCAAACCTGTATCAACTAAACAAATGTAAAACAAATCATCACGGTAAGATGCTGCCAAAGTCGGCCAAGTAACAGTACCGAAGGTGGAAACCTTCAGAATTCAGAAAAAAGCACTGTTTTTTTTTTTTTTTATTCTTAATAATTGCTATCATGTGCATAGAAAGAGAAAACTATGTGTATTGCTTAATTGCTTTGCAGTATAAAATGTATTTTAAATTTTTTGTTTTAACTCTCCTTTCTGGGTAATTCAATGGGGGGCTTGAATATGGCACAAAGTGGCATATTGTTTTACAGTAATTAAAATTTTTATTTTCACATTAAAAGGTTTAATAATTATCCACCACCATGTTTCCTCTGAGATGAGTTTGGGTCTCCTGGAAGAGGAGACCTTCTGTCACTGCTGTCACCAGCTCCTCCAGCAGTCAGAGCAGCTAAAAGATGGCTGGACCTGGGAGTCAGTCCAGGTGAGAACGTCTTTCCTGTTACCCTTATTAGTGTAGAGACAGTCTGAAAGCCTGCTTTGGGCAAGAAAAGTGATGATAGTTTCTAATTTGGGTTAAGGGTTCACAGGAAGGCTACCTGAGGAAGACTGTTCTGAGATCAGCTGTCATTAACTCTCATCCAGTGTGGGACCAGGAAGAATCCAGTTCAGACGCGAAGACACACACTTCCTGTCACTCCTGGCCTGATCACCAAGAACAAGAAAAGGAACAGGTAGATGATAGTCATTTCAATCTCATATAGTATGTACTTTAATTACATTAGAATGAATTTAAAACAATAATAATTGTTTGGAGCAGCTAAAGAGACTAAGCCGCCTCCCCTGCCTATTTCTCTACAGTCTGTTGTTGATGAAGATGATGGAGTCTGTGTGGTGCCAGAAGGCAACAGCCAGGTGCTTCAGTACGAATATCACGTCCTGTACTCCAGCAGCTACAGTACACCTGTTCTATATTTCAGAGCCTCCACTTTAGGTTGGTTCCATTTACATTCATTGCATACTGTCTGTGAAGATTCTCAGTCACTCAGGTCATGGGTATCCCAGGGAATGATGTTTAATGGCAACTCGACTTGCTTTTAGTTTGAGAAAATGTTTCACCTCCGATGTCGAGGGCTTTGTTAGTTCTGATCTGTTCTGCTATTGTCCTTCATTATGATATCCATAGTCAATCTGGGTTGAGTCTCTTGTAAAATGGGTTGCCTCAGTTCTATAGCTCAGAAGGTAAGGCAGTTTGGACTGGTTTGATCCCCGGTCCAGGCTACATCTCGAGGTGGGTCAGGTGAGCACCTTGCATGTCAGCCACCACCATAAGTGTATGAATGGGTGAATGAGAAGCAACATTGTAAAACACTTTGGATAAAGGCACTATACAAGCGGCCATTTACAAGTAACCTGGTTCTCGGGACAGCTGATTTACTAAGTGTCATGTTTACGGGAAAGCTGGTTTCCGAAATTGGGTAGATTTCTGTCAGAGAACGCTGATTTCTCTACCATGTACTGTACAGTATATTTTTAAAAGGTTGCTTTTTGTGAAATCTTTCTGATGCTGATGATTTCATGTGTCACTTCATCAGAAGGGAGGAGTCTGTCACTAGAGGAGGTGTGGAGCTCTGTTCATCCAAACTTTAAGACTCGACTTCTCAACAATCCTCTCAGTACAATCACTCAACAGGTAAAACCAGCAAAGATGCAACTGTGAATTTTATTCATCCTACTATTTGAAACTTCACTGAGGTGTTCACTTGTTTTTCTGCCTTTGTGTCAGGAGCATCCTCTGCTGGGTCAGCCATTCTTTATGCTCCACCCTTGCAGAACACACGAGTTCATGAGGCCTGTGCTTCAGTCAGCTCAGGACCAACGGGGGTAGGACAGCTATTGGATTCACTAAAATAACAACAATATGGAAAATTGAAAATGCATATGCAACAGTTCCCTAGAGCTTTATTCTACCCCGCTTTTTTGTTTTTTATGGCATTTGGCCTATATACACCACCACAATGATTTTAAAATGAAACAATCAGAATTTGAGCAAAATTAAAAGTTTTAGCTTTCATTCAGGGGATTTGACAAATTTGCTCTATCTCAAATAGTAAGATGACACTGAACCCCAAGTTCCTCCTGGTGGATCAAGTGAGCACCTTGCATGGCAGCCGCTGGCATTGTTGTGCAAGTGTGTGTGTGAGAAACAACTTTGGATTAAAGCGCTATTTAGGTAGACCATTTACTATTTATCATTGGGGGGGGGGGGGGGTTGTTTGTTTTTTGGTTTTTGTTTGTTTTTTTCAGCTTAATGGTGGCCTCCTTTACTTGCATAGACCGCTCCTTGGACTTTTGAGAGTTCCAGGAAACAGCTACCAAATGCAAATATAACACTCATAAACACCTCTAAGCCTTCTGCTTTAATAATCATTAAGTAAAGAGGAATCAAGTCACATCTGACCATGCAAGTGCTTGTCAGCCATTTGCTCCATTATTTAAGAACCACCAAAAATGAGGGTGTCTATTCAAATGGCTGTAATTATAATGCCATAGTTTTGTCATACCACTTGATGTCAGGTGGTAAGAAGTTCCATGGTTTTGGAATAGCAACAGCAAATGCACAGTCTCTCTACCTTTCACACCTGGATCCAGTCTTGAGCTGACAAAGGCATGGATTGCCTTTTCAAGATCTTTTTGGGGTAGGAGTGCCTTAACAATTGATAGGAGGCGAAGCTGAAAAAAGCTCGCTTTTATAACAAGGATTAATCTGTTCATCAAATCTTAGGTCACAGTCAAAAATCACCCCAGATTCTTTACTGATGTTCCAAGATAAGTGGCTAGACTACCAAGATCCAGGTTTAAGCCATTATCCTTAAAAGATGAGCCAAACATGATGCACTCTGTCTTACTCTCATTCTAGTTAAGGACGTTTTGGAACACCTAGAGTTTTGCATCATCCAAACAGTTAAGCGGGGACTGCAGTGCATTACCCACATTTGGCTTGACTGACAAATAAATCTATAAATCATCAGCGTAACAGTGTAGGGAGAGATTGTGCTTGTGGATGATTGACCGCAGTGGGAGCATATACAGCAAAAAAATCACAGGTCAGAGAATGGAACCCTGCAGCCCCCCACAGGAGAGAGACGCACAGGAAGAGGATGTGTCTCCTATCATTACAGAAAACTTCCTATTGGTTAATAGGACTGGAAACATCTAAGAACAAACAGGTTGATTAAAAACAACCTTTTCTAGAACTTTTGAGATAAAGGGAAGAAGTGACACAAGTCTAAAATGTCTGACAATCATAGATTAGTAGTGGCGACACATTTTGAGAATGTGTAAAAAATGTGTACACTTGGGAAAGTGTAAAAAATAACAATAAAACAGCTCTTAAGTGTTTCATTTCAAACTTGGTGTGGTGGTGTACAGAGACCAAATTCCAAAAAATGTATTATTGTTCCAGTACTTATGAACCTAGATGTATGACATATTATCCAAATGATGAGTTTTTCTCTTCATACTACTACACTGTTAGATGACTCTCATGTTCATAGTATTTATTTGTATTTCTGCAGGCCAATAAACTACATGCTAACTTGGCTTAGTGTAGTGGGTCCTCTGGTGGGTCTGGAAGTCCCTTTGAAGTACTCCACCCAGCTTCCCCCCTGAGTCAGACTGAGGCTGCAAATGATCTGCTTTACTCTGCCAGCAACACCGTGGAGTGTAAATGCATGGAGACTGGATTATCAACCACGGACAGAAAGTGACTGCCCTAGGGTCCCAGACCTTCAGAGGTCCTAATGGCCCAAGGTCATCTGTGTGACAATTACACAGATTAATTAAAATTAATTACACTTTTCTTTGACAGTACATTAAAACACATAATGAGAAGTTGTATGAATATTATTGATGTTTTTCAGATAATATATCTGCTCTAGGGTTTATAATTTAAGCAATACATGCAAATATGAGGAAGTGATAATAAGTAGCATAAGCAAATTCAGTGTGGAAAAAGAAGTAGTGGTTCTTTGATTTTCTAGTGGGGTTCTTCCTAAGTTCTTCTTCCTCTTATTAATATTCATCTAAATTATTGGTGACTCTAAACTGAGTCACCAAACAAAGGTGTGAGCATGAATAGTTATTCTGCATAGTTATCTTTCTGCAGCAGGTACATTCAAACCAGGGACCTTCTAGCTGTGAGGCAGTACTGCTAACCTCTCTACTAAAAGATCCAGTCATGTTTAAAGTGGACAGTGCAATAGTTGTTTTAAAATGCTTGCAGTGGTCAAAGTTGTATTAGAACTTAAGATGGGTTGACTGATTCACAGTGTGAACTCATGGATTGAGTAGCGTGTAATAAAACATGTCATCCTTTAAGTTGCCAGTAGCCTCTTGGCAGCTGTATCTGTGTTGTTAGCTAATGATCACAAGTACAAGAAGACATGAAGGTTTACCCTACATTTTCACAGATTAGCATAAGCTCTGTAACTGTTCAACAGAATGGATGTTTCTAATGCTGGTTCATTCACTCTAGTAAACTAAATCTTTGTTTTGGCTTTTTGTCACATGCACCTCCTGTTCTGAACTGCCCTTGACGCTAAACTTTATCTCAAAGCTAGTTGCAAGGTTTTGGTTCCTCCCTTTTTTCCTTTCAATGTAGCTATAATTCCACAGCAAGTGTGAAAAGGTACAAAAGGATCTCACATGAGTTCAGGAGGGGAAGCAACTGGAGATATACCTACAAGGCTGCTGAAGTAGACAGGAACACAGTGGTCACCAGTGCTGCGACTGTAGAGTGACATTGTGTCACGAGCAAAGTACATTTATCTAGAGTGGACCCTGCCTTTCGACCAATGAGATCTGGGAAAGGCCCTAGCCCCCCATGACCCTGGAAAGGATAAGCAGTTACAGATAATGGATCGATGGATCATGACAGCATCTTTATGTACCACAGCAAGATTTATACCTTATTGTGATAAGAACTTACACATGAAAAAAGAAGAATCTTTATTGTCATCATTGAGTACATATACATATTGCACACACGTTACAATGAAATTAAGTCTGCATTTAACCATAAAATGCATGTTGCAATCTCAAATTTATATTTGAAACCTACTCATACATACAGAAACAACAATACACAAGCTACATCTAGCCTCTTCTCAATCATAGGTCTTTTTATGTTCACTTGCCCCTTTAGTACAAACATTTTACATTACATTTTACATAGGCTTGCAAATGCCATTCAGCAGTTCTCACATACAAGGCAGCAATAGATGCTAAACAATGGGTGTTTGTTGCCAAGAGCAATTTAGGACATGGGGTTTATTTATTAGGGACAATGTACAAGAACATTAATCTTATTCAGTGATAAAAGATGCATTGTTCGAGATTTAGCTAATTTCCAGTATTGCATTCACCAGGCAGGTACACACAATAAACAATAGGTAATCAAACCCTATAATTCACAGCTACAACTTCAAATTGCAAAATGCAATTCAGTACTACACCCTTACTTCACCTCAGACATAGACACGTACATACATACCTCGATTCCCTTCTTCCTTTCATGCAATCACCATCTTGTTTGTGTATTTTTGTCCTCTGAAGAACCAATATTAAAATCTACACATTTTTAAAATAACCAAGATTAATTCAATACAGGGGTTTATTAGCACTAAATTACAACAGAGTCATCTCGAGGCACTTTACACTGTAAGGTTGTAAACTTAAAGAATTATAAAGAGACCTGGCAAATCCCCCTTGAACACAACCACAAGGCGACTTTCTTTAACATAAGAAACCTCCAACAGAAGAGGCTTAGAGTGGGCAGCTGTCTGCCTCGGCCGGTTGGGTTGAGTGGAGAGAAGAGAGAGCAAAAAGAAACTAAAGGAAGCAATAAACAAAATAGAATTGGGGAGGTGATGAGCAACTTCCAGGTGTCCCCACCAGCACCAGATGTTGTCTGGGAGACACCATTACCGCTGGAAAAAATTACCGCTCACCATTACCGCTGGAAAAAAGAGAAGAGCAAGATGGTCACAGTCTGGATGCTAATGCACTTGAATAAAACAAAACAAAACAAAACAAAACAAAACAGATGTTTAGAAAATTAAGCAATTTTTGTACAGAAAACTTTTCCCATTGGCAAGACTACATTGGCTATGGTCTACTTACTGGGTTTGTTAATTTTGTTCATTAAATGAGACTGAAACCAAAACACCAACTAGAATTTGGTAACAGGTTAAACCTTGTAAACAAAGCACTAATTGAAGGTTGGGGCACAAGAGTGAGTTGTAAATTAGGATTAAAAAATCCCTACACAGTCATACTGCCTGATGTCAGCAGGAGGCTATTCCAGCGGAAGGGGGACAGCCCTGTAGGCACCTGACTTCTTTTGAATTCTAGGGACAGACAGGAGCTTTGTCTTATAACATATAGTAATATAACATTTAAGGATGTCAGACAAGTATGAAGATTTATTTCCTTTATGATTTTCCTTCATTATTTATTTTCCTTTATTTATTAAACTTTTTATGTACATTTTACATCCACAAATCTAAATGGGCCAAACCCTGTTTCACTAATGTACTGCTAAACGTGTGGCACCTAAACCAAATATGTGAGGAACAAAAATGTAAGGTATAATAAATAAATTAACAATTAAGTTCTGCTCCTCTGGCGTCCACGAAGTTTAAACTTGTGTCTGAATAAACATGCGCACCCCTTTGTTGTAAATAAAGAGTTGAAGAAGAAAAAATAGACACTTTATATCCCTGATTGGTTTGTGCTGTCTGAGTCTAAAGCATGATTGGTGAACCAGACCGACAGCTAACAAAACGTGGATGTACCACGACCGAGCAACGGCTGTCAGCGGCGTCAAGTTAGAAGGAAGCCACCACGAGGAAAGGGGAAGTAAACTCACCGTGATTTTAAGATTAAAGTGCACCTCATCGCGTTTGGAGTCAGTTGTGAAGTTTCCGGAAAGGATTTTTTTTTTACATAAACTATTAGAATGTTCTGTTAATTATTTTTACCTTAACTGTAATCTCACTCTGGGTGTATTACTGAAATTAATACAAACTGTCGGTCAATCAATATTTTATTTTGAAATACAAGCGCGGAAAGTAAAAACGCGTAAGGCATGAATGAAAGCTGTCATAGATAAGTTCAGCTGTAAGTTGAATCGTAATAGTAAGTATGAACAGAAGTCCAGTGCGGCTTATCGTTGTTGGCAACTTCTCCTGACACAGCTGTCATCCGAGTCACAACGAGCCCGTTTTCGCTGCGTGTGTGTCTCCCTCTCTTCCCCAGGTAAGACGGTCTAGCTAACCGACCCCCTTTAGCCCCAATATGTCGGATTTTATTTTTAATTTGGTCTTACATTCCACCGGGCATATAACAAGAACGTGATGACTTAATATATTGTACTGCGTTTATTCCGGCTTTACATTTCACTGCGTATTTGATTCACTGTCATTCTGACTTGACCAAAGAGTCGCAGTCCGTGTTACATAACGTACAATGTTTACGCACTTTATGCAAAGAAGTCAGTTCGTTGATTTCTCAAGGGCTCGCGTACGTTTTAATCAAACGACGCATTGGTGGTTGCTCGTAGTTACGACAGCTGTTAAAAAAGCAGGAAGACGTCACATTAGCCGCCCTCTTCTGTGGCAGCATGTTAACCCTGTTTGGTCTTTAGAGTCTATGTGTAAACATTTAGCCGTCGGAATTAGTCCGTCTGGGCTTCAAGCATAAAATAAAACACTTACGAAGAGATCTCGCTGTACTTTCAGAGTACGGTCATAGGCGTTCTTCAAGTCCACAAAACCCACGTAGACTGGATGGGCATACTCCCATGAGCCCCCCTCAGTCTTTCAAGACTAAAGAGTTGGTCCACTGTTTCACAGCCAGGGTGGAATCTGCATTGCTCCTCCTGGATCTGAAGGTTGACAATTGGTTGAAGCTTCCCTACCAGCACCCTGGCATAGGCTTTTGCAGGAAGGCTGACTGGCGTGATTTCCCCCGTAATTGGAGAGCACCCTGTTATGGCCAACCCATTATGAGCACAGAGAGAAGTCCAATAACAAAGCACCACTTGCGTTAAGATCAGTGAGGCTGTTCCTCTTAATTATTCACCTCCAGGTTTCTCCATCATCGCCCACATGGTCCCCCAGCATAACTATGGAGTCTTTGGTGTTGCCTTCTTAAAGACCCAACCCCAGGGTCTCCAAGAAGGACAAAAACTTTGAAGTACTGTTTGGTGCGTAAGCGCAAATAACACCAAAGGCTTTACCCTCAGCTTTCAGTCGCATAGAGGCAGCCCTCTCGTTCCCTGCAACTACAATGCGGCAGCACTCAGTTGGAGACTTGTGACTGTCCCCCACCCTCCTGACACCTGTCAGTCTGAGCAAACCCAGAAAAATCCAACCCCTCTCTAGGTGTATAGTTCCAGAATCAGTGCTATGTGTAGAGGTAAGCCCAACCATATATAGTTGGTAAAGCTCAACCTCTTGCACCAGCTCCGGCTCTTTCCTTGACAGAGAAGTGATAGTCCACATTCCAAAAACTAGTCCGTGCAAATCCGTGGATCAGCATGCCTACACTCCTCACCTTGCCTACTGCCTGCCTTGTATTGCACTTGACCCTGACTGCTGTCCCTACACGTTGTGGGCCCACAAGGTGATGGTTCCAAGTTTTTTTATCAGGCTGTGCCTGACCGGACCCCATAGACAAAGGTCCGGCCACCAGGCACAAAGGTCTGGCTACCAGGCACTTGCAGACAAGCTCCCCTCTCAGGTCTGGCTCCAGAAGGCCCCCCCTCTGGGACTACTTTGCCTTATGAAACCCTATCAAGGGCTGTTGCCCAGACAACACAGCTCCCAAGATCATAGGGACGCACATACCCCTCCACAATAGTAAAGCTGCGATTCTCAGAAGGGTATGAAATAGTGTACTTTAAAATCCAAGACACTGGTACTGCTGGTACTTATTGCCGACATTCCAGCAAAAGAGCCTGACCTCTATCCTATGAGTTGGGCCTGCTTAGCTGACTCTGGACTTAACAGCTTGCCATCACTGATGGAGCTATAGACTCTGAGTTGTAAAACCAATATCTGTAGCTAAAAAAATGTTAAAATGTCAACATGTCCATCTGTGAACTAAAGCACAGCAGAAGGCTGTATTACCACTAATACTTGGGAGTTTAATGCTGATCCAACTGTGAGTTACTAATACTTTTTATGGTTCAATACAAATCATCTAGAAATGGATAAATTATAATACATTATTCCCCAGCCATAGATGTGCTAGTTGATAATTTAACCACATGGAAAATGTAGTTTTGACACTTGTTTTGCTCATTAAAAAAACTCACAAAATCATTCTAGTGATTATATTAGACTTTGGTTCATGTTACTAAACTAACTATTCAGTCTAATTGTCTGAAAATCCTGTTAGGTTATCAGTATGAAGTCATGGATTATTCGGATGACTGTTATGGTGATTGCCATCTTCATCAGTAATGTTCATGGGAAGAGGGACAAGGTGCTCTATTGTTCTGGTAAGTCAGCTGTCACTGGATATTGTGGTAAAATATTTCACATGTTGTTTGGTTGTAGTTTATTGTAGGTTTTCTTTAAGTATTTTTTTATTTTAAGTATTTCTTGAGGGCCCATAATCTTAAAAACCTCAGTGTTTTCACACTACTAAGAGCATTAGCCATGGCTAGCACTATCCTTTAGTTTGTCATAGGGAGATACAGTATATGCATTAAGTATTTGCATATAACTTAATAAATACTGTAAGTGCAGCCACTGGCTCCACAATAAAATAGAAACAGACCACAATCCATATATTTAAAATTAGCCAGTCACTCTAACATGTGTTAACATCAAAGCAAAGCACCAGGAAATGGTGCTTTAATGTTAAATAACATAAAGGCTGATGGTCTTTATTTTTTTAAACATTATTTTCTTATTATCTCAACCTCTCCACATGCCTCTACTAAAACGCTACTTAAATAAATGTGGTTTAGTATTATATGTACTGTAATTTTATGGTTAATTATAAGTAGTGTATAGATACGTATTATGAGAATTGTTCTAAAATAAAGTCCGTCCTGTCATGTCAACTCACAAAGGAACATTTCATTCTAGTTGATAAAGTCTTGGTTGTCCTACAGTGCCGACAGCTATAGGCCTTTTTATTTATTTTTTAAATATACAGAAACCCTACCATACTTGTGTTCAGCTAGTCTCTAAGGTGCCTCCTGCCTTGATTGGTCGGTATGCAAGAGGCCTGTTTTAGCCGTACAGTTTGTGTACACAGACCAACTGCTGGACATTGTAGTATGCTTTAATTCCAAAAGTTTCCTTCTAAAAAATTATTCTCTTTTCATTCATTTACCCATGTTTCTCAGCATGCAAAGCAATTGTGGATGAAATGAACTACTCAATACATCAAGTGGACCCAAAGAAATCAATCAACGTAGGAAGCTTTAGACTCAACCCTGATGGAACTATGGAAGACAAAAAGGTATGGAACATTAAATCATTAGAAAAGAATTCCTCCCCTTACCATGATGTTCCACTACATCTTTTTACTGCAAGCTCTTAGTTGTGCTTCTGTTTAGTTTGGCGTTTTGTGACATCTGTTTGCCCAATTTCTGTGTCTTGTCAGGGCATCTGAATCTACTCATGTTTCCTCATCTCACCTAACAATGCTTTATCTTCATTTTCAAGACAAGCCCTGATTTAAGGTGGATCACCAACACAGCTTAGACATTTTTACATCTATGTTTTCTTAGAAAATAAGCTCACAACAATCATCAGCTAGTGGAAAAAAGTAATAAATGGATAATACTCAGTTCTAGTAATGATGCTTGCCCATTACAGAAAAGTTCAAATCGTGCAAACCTTTGAGACACTCCCTTGTCAGTTGTATGAATGCAGATGTTCACATGTAGTGAAAAAAAATGTTTTAGAAAACTGTTTAACTAATGGACAGTTAGATACTATGCTCATGTTTAATTTAAATGTCAAGGCTAGAACAGCCACTGAAACTTCTACAATTCAGCATTATTTATATAGCGCCAATTCACAACAAAGTCATCTCAAGGCACTCTACAGAATAAAGTCAAGACTATAAAGATGTATAGCGAGAACCCAACAATTCCCCCTGGAGCAAGCCCTAGGCAACAGTGGAGAGGAAAAACTCCCTTTAACGGAAGAAACCTCCAGCAGAACCAGGCTCAGGGTTGGCAGCCATCTGCCTTGACCAGCTGGGGTGAGTGGAAAGTGAAGAGAGAAAAGAAAAAAAAGCAACATCAAAACATCGGGCAGGTTGGTAGGACCAGTAGCTGCACACTGGAAAACACATAGCTTCAAAGCCGGGGACACTTGCAGAAAGTGACAGAGACAGGGAGACAGAGAAGAAGGACAACTACAGGAGAAAAAAAGAAAAAAAGTTAATGTCATACAGGGGTAACAAATGTGGGACGAGAGGAAAGCAACATTTTCCAACATTTTTCCAAATTTCATCTATTTGTTTCCAAACAGAAACAAATGGATGACAACAAATTAATGACAACTAATTGGGTGGGGACATGACTGGGTATAAAAGGAGCCTTTCCGAGAGACTGAGCCTCTTGAATGTAAAGATGGGCAGAGGTTCACCAATCTGCGACAAAATGCATTTAAAAATTGTGCAACAATTTCAGAAAAGATTTCCTCAACGTAAAATTGCAAAGACTTTGAAGATACAGAATTTCCAAAGGTAGAATGGGAGGCAGAGCCTTTAGCTATCAAGCTTCTCTCCTGTGTAACCAGCTCCCAGTTCAGATTTAGGAAGCAGACATCCTCTCTACTTTAAGTCTAGGCTTATAACCTTGATAAAGCTTATAGTTATAGTCATGCTGCTATAGGCTTAGACTGCTGGGGGACCCCCCCCCCGCAATGCACTGAGTTCCTTTAGTCCTCGCTCATCACTGTATGACATGAAGTTTGTTCTGTCCCTTTCTGCAGGTGTCTCCCGGTTTGTTTTCCAATGCGCAGCTCCTGGTCCTACCATCCTGCCCAATGTTT
Source organism: Channa maculata (assembly GCA_020496755.1). Lineage (NCBI taxonomy): Eukaryota > Metazoa > Chordata > Actinopteri > Anabantiformes > Channidae > Channa > Channa maculata. The sequence continues at coordinate 16,558,121 of CM035612.1, forward strand.
TGTAGCTTTTTGTTGCTCCTTTCATTGATCTTTTCCTTTCTCTTTCACCCCAACCGGTCAAGGCAGATGGCCACCCGCCCTGAGCTTGGCTCTGCTGGAAGTTTCTTCCGTTAAAGGGAGTTTTTCCTCTCCACTGTTGCTTAGGGCTTGCTCACGGGTGGTTTGTTGGGTTTTCTCTACATATCTGTATAGTCTGGATTTTATTATGTAAAGTGCCTTGAGATGACTTTGTTGTTAACTGGCATTATACAAATAAAGTTGAATTTAATAAATTCAGATAGATTTAAGGTGGTTTGAGGAACTATTTATAAAATGTTTCAGTAATGTGTAGAAAATGTGGTTCCTGATTTAAAAAAATCCCAGGTCTCCCGCTTTAAGTGACTTTATGTATTGTCACATCCATATAGGCACCTCTTGTTAGACTAGCTGAAAAAATCTAGAACAAATGCTTTAACTACAGCCTATGTAGAGCCCCAACTGTAATACTATTTTGAATTGGTAGAATAGCCCATGTCTGTGCAACATGATAACTGACACCTCACCTTCACCTTTGGTCTTAGAAATTTGTTAGATAGACATCTTGGTTAATTCAAGTGTTAGGGTTAGTGTGTCAAAGTGTGTCAAACGGTATAATATACTTTATCTTTGAGAGAAAACAGCATGTCCTCAGGCTAGTCACCAGGCTAGGATGCTGTGGTTCACCCCCTGCCCTTAGCTGACACTAACCTCCACCTGTTGCATTGCCACAGAAGAAGCCAAGCCTTGATCCCATGCCCTCCCAGCTCCCTCTTTTTCAGTAGCTTTTGACCTAGTGTGAATCAGAAAGGGAGGGATGTCAACGCTCAGTGAGCAGGATTTGCAGGTTTTAAGTCTCTGCTCTTTGGCCTCTTTGCAGCAGGACTTCCTGGGGGCATGGGGCTGTTCTGTGGCACAAAAGTTAAACCTGCATCTTGCAACAAAGCCACATTTGAATTCTCCAAAGACATTGAACTTTGCTGAAGTGGCGCCACCGTAGTGACCAGTGGGAAGTCATGCATTGAGAATGAGAAGATGCACAATAGCATGGTGACAATGTGACAGATAGTATCATGGCCTACAAATGTAACAGTGTGGTGACTTGCCAGGTTTTTTTTTTTTTTAACCCTAGCATTTCTTTTTGTGTCTCATTAGATATTTAACAAAAGTACAAAAGAAATGTAAAAAAGAAGCTGGGCTGTTTCCTGTTATCTTGGTAAGAATTTAACGTCTGTGCACCCTTCAAAGTTCCAAAATACATGTACCTACCCCTATAAAAGCTCACCGTGCTTGAACTAATCATGGTCAACACAGAGACTAACTACAAGCTCATTACACACTACTTCAGTATTTCTGTTTTGTTGTAAAATAAACTTTTTACACATAGATTTACTCCTTTTCTTTCTGTTATGTAATAAACAATAGTCACAATTACATTATGGCTTCTACTTTTCACTTTGAGATGATGATGATGATTATTATTATTATTATTATTATTAATTTATGGGTCTTCATTGCCTATATAACAAGGACAATGAAACTGAATAGCCGCTGTCCACAGTGGTATTATAATGGTTCCCTGTCCAATGGGAATTGAATGGCGGATAGCATCCCTGAGAAACCTATTTTCTGTCCCAACTGGTCGCACCCTCCCACACCCTACCCCCCCTGTCCCATTCTTCAAACAACGCTGTGACTGACAGTTTCCTTTCACAAGTCTCTGACTGGCAAGGAAGGAGTTTAATTCTAAACCATTTTGTGGCATGGCATGATAATGACTCAGGCCCAAGCCCTTAGTTAAAATGAATCGATGTGGTTTTATTGTTCGACTGGGGTGTGGTGTGGGGGTGTTGGCTATTCTTTCTTTTTAACAGGGGTTGTATAATATTGAGGATTTTGTTTCTTTAGATTTCAAAATAATTTTTAATGGTAATTTTTATTGATTATAAAAGATGCATCTGTTATTTGATGTCCAAACATTTGATTTTAGATGTGAATATAAGTCACAATTTGATCTGGATATTAATCAAAACGAAGACACCCCCCCCCACCTTTGCCTCAGAGCTATAGTACGGCTCTCTTTATGCAAAATTATGTATTTAAAAAAAGCCAATATGCAGTATCTATTTCTAAAAAGTGCTTGAAATTATCTTCACCTCATGTAGCTGCAACATATATATGTTATTAATACAATAAGTATCAACAATGATCATTGAATAATAAATTAACTACATAAATCTCAAAAATTAGTGATTTTTCCATTTAAATTCTTTTTAATTTATACTTGATCTGTACATTTTTTCTTAACATCTTCTGTCATGTTCACACAGGTTCTTAGCAATCCTAAAGGTTACAGTACTTTATATTTTTTATATTTTAATTTTTTTAAACATTTCAAAGTGGAACTTTATTGTTTCATGTCTGTATGTGTTTCAAAGCTTCATTAAAAGCTAAACATCAGATCTAGAATAAAGGGGCTTCAGTTAAACTTAATGTGTGCTATAATTATAGAACTGAAAGGTTTAGTTCATTTACAGATAGTTACTATGAAAGATAATTCTGTTTTTTACTTCACCTGAATACACTAACTACTAATCACATGGCACACCTGGAATTCAGTAGCTTTTTCCTTGTCACCTATGCCTGTTCATGAGGATGGTTTTATTGTGAAATGGGAAGGCTGACACACAACTGCCACAGTGTCCCTGTCTTATTTGGAGAAACTTTGCACTTGTATAAATAACTTTTTTGTTACAGCTTTGCAAAGGTGATGATGCCTTTAGGAACCTAAATATTGTTGGTTTTTGGTCAGCCAGTTTTTGATTGACAGGTGAACCTCATCATTATTACCTTCAATGGTACTCAGCCTCCGACCTTTGCCCCTATGCTGTAACACATTCTGTTGACTGGACTTCCTTTTAGTGTTGTCAAGCTCCAGGGAACTTCTGGCGAAGGAATCGGGTTAAATAGATTGTATCAACCAGAGGGAGTAGTGATTGGTTCTTCTTTTTATTTTATTTTTTTTTTAAATATGAACACAGAGAAAGAGGCAATAAAAATGAAAGGACAGGAAAAGGTTTGGATGGAAACATATGGGGAGAAAATGAAAAAATCAAATTGTGTGTGTGTGTGTGTGTGTGTGTGTGTGTGTGTGTGTGTGTGTGTGTGTGTGTGTGTGTGTGTGTGTGTGTTGTAATCACCAGGCTTGGGCCAGAGGAGAACACATCCACTTCTGAAAAGACAAAAGGGCCAGGGGATAAAATATTTAAATTTTTCCAAAATCCAGTTCATCTGTAGGATGCCATCCAACACTCCCCTCTTACTCTCCATGCTGTACCTCTTCACTCCTCCCTACCCCCAGCCTCTCACCTTTTGACCAAAAAAGACAAGGAAGATTTGCTCCTTTGATCATTGAAGGATAGCTGAGCATGAATGGGCTAAAGGTAGTAGAAGCAGTACAGGCGCTGAGAAGGGGAGCTGTTTACCCTGCACTTGGCATCTGTAGAGGACTTCTGCTTCTCCTTTTTACTCCTCTTACCCTACCCTACCCTTCTCAAGAAACCGAGTGCTCCCTTTGGCTTTTTCGACCCATTCCAAAGTCTAAGGGCACCCCCTTTTCAACCTTTTCGACATCACATCCTTGCCCCCTCAACCCAGGCATTGCCCCCTCAACCCAGGCATCACCCCTTCACCCAATATCCTTCCGGGGATGGTGGGAGCAGGGGAAGCACCTGTCTTGACCCGTCTAGACACCGCCTTACTGTTTTGTCTTGAAATGGGGTGTTAAGAAAAGAATGGAGAGATGAAATGGGTATTCATACAGGTTAAAAGTCAGAGTTGGAGGGTGAAGTTTGTTCATGAGAGTGAAAAAACAAGGGGTCACCCTGCTGAACCTCGGAGTCCTGTATTGTAGCCTGACTAGCAACTGTCCAGCCCTCACCCTGAGGAGGAAATGTTTTTTTTTTCTTTTGTCATAAGCTAATGACTTGTGGTGTTTGGCTGCCAGTGCAGTGACCTAGGACATAGGTGTCATCTCAGATTTGAAGGCTTGTTTTTCATATTTTAATGATGTTGGGTTTTTTTTTTTTTTTCATTCTATCTTTTCCTGGTTTAGTCTGTGTGTTAATCTAACTTTCAGAGTTAGTACAGGAAACACTGGGTAATGATCCCAGGGTGCCAGTAAACTCACACAATCAAGCAGCTCTTATACTTCTTTCTCTGGCCAGGTACCTCTTGTTCGCTCAGAGACTTACCTTGGCGAGCTCCTGGACGAAGTGTGTAACAGCATGAGTGACTACGCCCTGCATGTGGACCCTGATACTAATCACAAACAGTACAAGAGGTTCGCTCCCAGGAGCAGCAAGGACAGTGGGACCTTTCCTGATTTCAAAAATTTCCAGTTTGATGGACCGGAGGCATCAAATGCCCTGAAATTTGCGGTGAGTGCAAAAGTTTATGTAGAAACTTGAATATTCTGTATTTAATTTGTAATGCTTAACTGATTATTAACTGAATATTTAGTAAATGTACTGTAGAAATGCTTTTGTGTGATATACACACGTGAAGAAATATGTATTCAAGCAGGTTAGAATAAAGGATAAATAAATTACACTATGACAGTCCAACCATCCTGTAATAAATCCTCCATTGTGAAGAAATGTCTTAAAATGTCTTAGAGAAGTGTTATTTTATCATTATAATCATTTTTGTAGTTTGTGCTGATGTTGAATTCTATTGTGTTACTGCCAACACGTTTTTTGGGGGGCCCAACTTTTATCATGAAGGCTAGGAAAAAAGATACTCACCACTGTTCAAAAAGGTGTGTGTGTGTGTGTGTGTGTGTGTATGTGTGTATGTTTGTGTGTGTGCTACTTATACTAACTTTGTAATAACAAAGTAAGGGTTAGGGAATTAATAGATATAGGTAAAAATACAATATGCAACTAAAAGACCAGAAATCAGTGGCTTTACCCCAAACTGCCACACTCTGCATAGTGTTTCAGTTAGTTGTATTTGAGAATGCTTTAAAACATAAGATATACAGTTGGCCACAAAGTTTACATACAATGTGTTTTTGTACAATGCACATCTTTTAATAAAATATATATATATATACATACACTGCTACTCTGTTTCCTAAAGATGTTCCTATACAACTAAATTGCAAACACAATTTTCGTTTATGTTTTCCAAAGAAACGTAAAGAACATAATGAGAATATGTTGATATGTAACATACATGGCGAGTTGCAGATACATTGAAACTGAACATATTGAAATGACCATTGTCCATGCGCTCTTCAAAAAAACTTTAGTAGAGCTTTGGGGTGTAATTTTGGAGCAGTTGCTTCTTACTTAAATTGTATCCTTTTTGTCAGAATTTGACAATGTAAAGCTTGCTTGACTGTAGACGGTGACACTGGTGTTTAAGCAATAACCAGTGCATGGCAGTCATTAGCCATGATGGTTTCTAGGTTCTTCCTGACCATCTGAACAGTCTGAATAGTTTGGATCTTTTTCTAAATCTCGTAAAGTGGCTGCACTTCCTTGGAATCTGCAGTTTTTGGAAAAACTCTGCAAGAGACATTGCTGACTTGTGTAAATTTACACAAACTCTTTGTCAGGTCTTCAATGTGTTGGTTGGGCTTTCCCATTGTACAGTGAGCCCTGTTAAAATAAAAAGCCTTTTTACGTTAGCACAGAGAAACCACAAGCTGTAGTTGGTCATGATTACTAAAATGAAGTTAGGAGGCCCTGGCTTGCCAAATTACAAGATATTTCAACACGACTGAATTAAAAAACTGAGTGGGTGTATGTGTAGATCTAACTCTATATAAACAATTTGTGTCTGTGTTAATGTCAGAAAATCCCAAGTGATTAAATTTCTTGCTGGTGGTGTTTTTCTTTTTCTTTTTTCTTTTTTTATGTATGTTGTACAATTATTCTTCCTCCCCTTTGAAAAAGTTCAAAGGAATCATTGAAATCCCAATATTGCCATAGTAATGGTGAGAGGACAGTTACATACTTTTTTAAGTTTAGGGTTACTCTCCAGGAAATGAATGTAGGTGAATGTAATGTCCCCTCTAGTGATAAAAAATAAGCGTGTGTGTGTGCGTTTCTTCTTCAATAAGTGTTGCAACTCACTTGTGTTTTTGTCTCAGTGTGAAACGATCGTGGAAGAGCTGGAGGACGACATTGTATCTTTATTCAGCCAGGACACAGGGCATGTGAATGAGGAGTTATGCAGCAGAGTCTCAGGTATCAGCATCTCTTTTCCCTTCTCTACACTGCACTAGATGATTAAAACTAATAAATTATTCAACTCAAATCTTTTTTATTTATATAAATATTTAAAACTTGCTTAACTGTACTTGTTCTTTATATTTTCTTTATAATATTTTATGCACATTAATTTACTATGACATTCAAAGATGACTTTATACAACATATGTATGGTTACTTTAATCTTTGTCTATGGCATATTTGGGGAAAGTTTTCACGGCAGTATGCAGGGCCAGAAATTAGTTTTGATAAATGGCCAAATACCCCCCTTAAATGCTTCACATAGGGGGAGTTAATACATCTGGGGTCGCAGCTACAGAAGTGAGTATCACACACTTCTGTCATGCATTCTCTACTACAGAAAAGACGGGCATGCTGTCTTTCTCCATTTCAAAAGGATTTTCTTTACAAATGCTAGATTTTTGGGAATGTAGATTTATGCAAAACCTGCAGTCTATCCCTCTGCAATTCAGGCATCTGTGTTCTAGCATTCACATAAATGCTTAATTGGCTCAAATCTGTTCCATTTGCCTTGATCTTATTTGATCTTACTAAGTGACTCAGGTCTGATTTTATTCATTGAGGTGTGGACAAAGCAAATTAGATTTTTTTTTAAGTATGATCTTGACCAGTTTCATATATCATTTCATATGCAAATGTTCTAGGTTTGATTCATATCCAATCTCCAACGAAGCAACTGCTGTCAGAAATGGTGACTAGTAGTTATTTTGTTTGTTCTTCTAGCATTACACATTTGTGCAAATGTGCATGTTGCCTGTCATCAATGTTGGCATCTCAGTCCTGTAAAAATTAATACAAACAAAAGAAACGGATATTAGAGAAAAGGTTTCAGAATTGTTAGATGTTTATGAAGAAGCTTCTGTTCAAACCAAACTAGAAGGATGATTCTGAGGCTAAAAGAAAAAAATGTGCTATGGTCAGATGAATGCAACATTAAATTCTATGGTCCTTAATGACAAAAGGTACTGTATGTCTGTATGTCTGTCTGGTGGAAAGACAGTACAAGTCCCTGTCCAAAGAACACCATACCTACAGTAAAGCATGGAGGTGGTAACACCTGTTGTGGGGTTTGACACTGTTTGATGCACTTGTCAGTATAGAACGGAATGGGACACTGAACAGTCAAATTCTTGAGGAAAACCTGTTGCCCTCTGCCAGAAAGCTAATGATAGGATGAAGCTTCACCATTCAACATGTCAGTGAGCACACAGCCAAATTGACCATAGAGTGGGTGAAGGACAAAAAGGTGAATGTCCTTGTATGGCCTAGTCAGAACCCAGACTTGGATCATATTGAAAATCTGTGGAAAGGCCCAAAGACTGCAGTCCACTAGCAGTCACAATCAAATTTGACTCCGCTTGAGCAGTTCTGTGAGGAAGAGTAGGCAAACATTGTTCAATTTAGGTGGTAGAGAAGAATCCAATCAGACCAAAGGCCTTAATGAAAGCAAAATGTGGTTCCAAAAAACTTTTTTTTGTTTCATTTGTATTTTGTAGCCCACATTGAGTGAGTAAAGCTGTAAAAGTTCTCTTTATTTGTTTATATATTTTGAAAGGGGGCAATTCTTTTCTAAATCTGCTGTATGATGTTGTTGTACACATGTGACTCACATTTCAGTAAAATGTGCAAATGGGTGTCAGTTTAAGACCACAGTGGTGTTCTGACTGGAGCTGGATATATGTCGCCTAAACGGATGAATGTGAACCACCAAATAAAAAAAGCCTGTAGCTGGCAAAAAACAATCAGAACTGAGCTTTGAAGGATAACACCTGTCATTTTCATCTTCACTATACAGACACTAAACAACACTGAATCTTCACTACTCACATTTGGTGGGTTGTCAGTCTGGAGCCTGGATTAGGTTGGTCTCTGCCATAGAAAACAATTAAGAACAAATCATTAAGACACACTGTTCCACAGGATGACATCAGAGGTGCCCTCCAAAACCTACTCAGCACGATGCCAGTTTGTGCCATCTGGGTGGGGTTTCTGTTCTATTTAAAATTGACACATGTCGCTTGTGTGGTCCTCAATTGCAGCAAGTCAGCAAACCAACGTGTAGTCTGGTAGAATGGCAATAGACAAACACATATTCTATAAATGTTGACAGTACAAAATCAAAATACAGGATATTTGAATAAAAAATGTCTTTTAGCATGTTTAATAAATATAAACATGCTAAAGTTTTATAAAAGGTGGCACACAGGCACAGCCAAATAGAGTGATCTTACTTCTTTCTTCCAAAATGTGTGGTGTAAATAGACTTTGTCCAAATGGATGTGAATTGCTGTAACTCCACCAGAAATGTCACACATACAACTGACTGGCTGCAGTACAAGTAAATGCAAATGCAGAGCATGTGGGGCAACGTTAAAATTATTACAAATATTTCAACCACCCATTTGGAAATGTAAAACTGTTATCCAGTAGGGAAGTGTATCTAGCTGAGGGGTTTTTAATATGTATTTTACAACAATGGAGGTGTGTGGCATAGACAAACAAGCCAATCCAGGCTGCAGGTGGACGAGGAAGGTTTAATGTCAGTTTTAGCATCTATATGGTAATTGTGAACAAAAGCAAAATGTTACAGGACTTAACAGATAAACCCTGTTCTATGAATTTAGCCATCATGTCATAGAATTGCAACATAGAGCCACGTTTCCATATATGTAATTAAGTCACGAATGTCAAAATTCATAAAACTGTCTCTTTTTTTTTTTTTCTGATTTCAGACTACTGTAAGGACCACAGTCACACAAACGAAGAATTATAGTGGTGTGTTATATTCGTCCGAAGGTGGGACCAGCTGTGTTGCTGACATTACACAAAGTAGACCTTAACCTAATGAATCAGTTTGATTTTGAACAAATGACAATGAACAATTATTTTTAATACATTAAATCTTGAAACTCTATTTTGGATTTCAGTAACTTTTTGAATGGATGTTCCTGCACTTGGCATATTGATGTGAGATGTGTTGTCAGCCACTGGATTTCCTTTTTTATTTCTTCTGTCACTTCTTGGATTCTACATCAACTCAAGAGAATATGTAATTTTATGCTAAAATATGTTGCTTTTCCTCAATTACATAAATGAAATGTAATGGACAAATTGATGCTATAGCTGATCTCTACTTACTGCCTTAATTCTACACCTTTATGATCGTGTTTAGAGGGATCTATTTGTAGAAATCTTGAAATTGCGAAGTTATATGTCACAACGCTTTGTCTAGTGGGCAGAAAATGTAAATTTATTTTACAAATTTGAGTCTATGTTAGAAGGCAAACACAAAATAAACCTAGACTTATGAAAGAATGACCCAACTGTATTATCACTAAATTATGAAGTCTCTGGATTTTTCTGTGGACGAATGTTGAAGAAGGAACTTTTCCACACCTTCCTATATGCACTTTAAATCTTAAAATAAATAAATGTCAAGAACTAATGTGAGACTGCTAGCGGATAATCTAATGCTATTTATACCAACACCACTGCAAAAGCACTTAATGGTCAGACATTCACAGTAATAAACTTAATACAAGTAATTGACAGCACATAGACACATGGACATATGTTGATGTAACATACAGTTAGTTGATTGACTCAAGAAATTTAAATGTGGTTTTTAGTCTGCAGAGGTAATGCTAGTGAACAGAAAACAGAACAACAGAGAGACCAATGAGACTCATGTGGCACTTCCTCTCTCTCTCTATATAAGTTAAATTTGATTAAGCATGGGGGGCAGCATGGTGGAGGAGTGGTTAGCCCTGCCATTGCACAGCTAGAAGGGCCCCAGTTTAAGTCTGCCTGCCAGCTGTTGCCTTCCTGTGTAGAGTTTGCTCTAAATTCTCTAAATTGCCTGTAGGTGTGAATGTCAGCATGCTCTAGCAACACAAGCAGACAAATGATTGGTTTGTACACAGATTATCAGGTTACAAGAGGAAAAAAACGGGAAGCTACTGGACTCACTGTAAAGGTTTATAGTTTGTTTTTTTCTCATGAATGAGAGATCATTAGGATGCCCAGGTTTTTCAAAATACAGGTTAGTCTGGAAGTTACATTAAATAACAATGTTTGTAAAAGTGATGATTCTTTCGTATTTGTGTAAAAGGTGTCCAGCATGAAAGTTGTCAAACGCAACCACCAGCCCAGCTTTCTGTCTCATTACAAAAACCTAACACTGTTTCAAATCAATATGGTGAACGTTGTTTCTTTTTACCATGACCATGATCATTAACCTTGTGCTTACAATGACAACATAGATCATCTAATTTTAAAAGAGTGCTTATTTTAAACCACAAAAATGATCCTTTCTTAAACCTAACCAAGATGTTTTGCGCTGAAGTACCCTTAATTTATGATTTTCACCAGACAGTGGGGAAAGTGATCTATAGTATATGGTTTTCTGACTGACAGGTTTATCATAGCCAGTAGCAAAATATGTTCTACACCCTGTTGTATGAGTACTTTGGGGGATTTACTTACTGAGGTTAGTGTGTGGAGAAGATTATGACAGTATGGCTACTTTATGTCTCTCCTGTTGTTTTTCTGAGGATGAACATTCACTTGTTGGGTTGGAAAACCTTTTGAGACAGTGTTTCATTTTGTTTTCTTGTATTCTTTTACTCTTATAGCATAAAGTTTGGTCACTGAGCTACAGCATTAACTTGTATTCTAACAAGATTAAAATATATTTGTCCTGGAGATTAGCATAGTTAAGTCGCCCTTTTTTTGGCTTTTGGGGCAGCTGCAGTAGGCTTTGATCAGCGTAGCGCGGCAAGGCCCAGGCTTGGCATGGCCATCCAAGTCTAGGGTGTGAAATTGGTCTGATGTCATCTCCCATTCTCCACCTTCACCCGCTTTTAGTGAGCGTAATTATATTTCCGCCACAAAGCCCCCATCCCCTCGTTCAATATTCCAAGTTTGACTAGGAAGCGTTTAGAATGCTATGGCTAAATTACTCAGTGGGGGGAAGGGGGACTGGGTCGGCTGTCTTTTGTCTGCAGGAGACACAGGGGACATCAGTACTTTGCAAAATGTAGCCTACTTTTCTTTTCTCTGCTCATCTGCCCTTTGCCTCTGCCTGTTGGAGAGATTGAGTTTATGACAACAGGATGGATGAACCTTTGGTAAATAAGATGTTTTTAATAATATTTTGCCGTTTCCTACTCAGCTAATATGAATTTTTAAAACTCTTGTGGGTAAATAGGTAGTGATGCAGTGTTTTCTAGTTTTAGTGCTTATTTTCTACTTGCAGTACAAATGCACTTTGCCTTACTGCTGCATTCTTCCAATGACACCCCAAAGCTTTGAACATGAAATCTCATTATAGAGTTTGACATTAGTTTAACTAATCCCAATTGAAATCCCATTGTCTCTAAAACTATTTCATCCGCTGCTGTAGACCATGAGATGCAGATGGAAATTGGATATTAAATCTAAAACAGAAACCATCACACTGCTTTATCTACATTTCTTGCAGCCAAAAACTGCTTCTGGACAGAGGAAAGAAAACACTGTAATTTAAAACAAAAGTTAAGTTAAATAATTGTTTTGGTTTTTTTTGTTCGAAAGCCACAAAGCCCAGTTAAATGGTGCAAAGTGACCAGAAGAAATGCAAATGTCTCCCAGACTGTTAAACATGACCACCAAGATGTGTATTTTCCACATTTTTTTGGTTCCAGCTTTATCACTAGCTGCTGTGTATCATTAACCAAAGCACATTCACAGTGTCCAAGTCACTGCTGCTACCTACAGCTGCTAGTGGATGAGACCCAGACAACTCTCTGGGGTGTTTGCTGATGGATTTCACTCTCTCATATTTCCTCCTCAGTTTTGTTTTTATCAGTAATTCTCCATCTTGGTTAGATGCAGATAAACAATTTACAGAAAGGAAGACATGTATGAGGTGATTTTTGCAACACTGATGGATTAGAATAATTATGCTGACTTTAAACCTATTATCAAACATCACATGTTACTGCTTTTTTTTTGTTGTTGTTGTTGCTTAAAAAAAATCATCTAGCTTTAAGGTCTGTTAATGGGTTAATGTCTAAGATCAGTTTAGTAATTCTTTTCATTTTGAGAACACAGCGTTTTGGCCAGTTGATTGCCTGATATCAGTATATACCAAATATTATTAACTTGCCTTACAATTAAAACTTACAATTATATTCCTGGGGTGTTCTTCGTTGACCAGTTTTGCTTTTATTCCAAAATTGTTATAATTGTGTTGTAACCAAGAGGAATTCACCAGACAAACTCTTCTATTAAAGTTTGCTCAATGTCTATATGCATATAAATCATATTATTGATGTATGGTGACATTTAAGTTTTCTATAGCTGAAGCAGTACATGTGCATTCAGGTGGAGAAGGAAAGATTACATAGTTATGTGGTTCACTTCCCTGACAAATTGACACATTAAAGATCGTTTGTAATGTACAGCAATGGTGTGCTTATGGGCAAAGGAAATTCTGAATTATACATTCACAAAATTAATTGCACATCACAATAAGATATATATGTGTGTGTGTGTTTGAAAAAAATAATGTCTAAAGAACAGAGCGTCAACAGGGATTATATAGGGATTCATAGGGATATTCCGTAATTTAGTTAACTCAGTTATGGTTGGAAAGTACCTATTAATTTGATTTTGGTCCTAAATTCGCTACTTTATATAATAATAGTATAGCACAATGTGGCTTCAAACTTCTGTGTCACTTTCAAAGCATCAGAGTAGTGCAGATGTTTTACTACACCAATGTGGTTTTGTACAGTTCCATTTAATACAGTGCAACAGTTGTTGTATGAAAAAATGTGTTTTTCGTGTCGTCCTCTAACTTCACCGAGAAAAGAAAATAGCGAAAGTGTCAGCGTTCTATTTTTCTTTTACGAAAACATAAATAAAATGACACAAAACGGTGATAATGAACGATAATGGATGATAAAGCTAGTAAAAAAATCTGGTAAAAAGTGTATCGTTGCTACTATGAGAACATGGTTATGAAATACTAGAATGATTTGTGTTTTGCAGAGACAGTAACTTAAACTGTCGGTAGTATCTGTGCTGAAATATTGTACCAAGGTCTGCAGCCTGGAAGTGTCCCTTCCTTGTCTGTTGGTCTCAACTCTCGCTGTCCTATTGTTGTATACTAAACATTAGCAAGATATCCTAATAGAAATATGGCTAATTCATAAAATCACGCTCAGAGCAAAACACCAAGTGTTTACACCATTTTTTTTCCTTTGATAGAAGAACTTTTTTTCCTGTTGCTTAATGCTATTCCGCCATCAACATAAGCAGTACAAATAATATGTGGATGGATGTTCCACAAAAATATTCGGAAGAGTCAAATGTCCCATGGCGTCGTTTATTGACCATTATACAAATTATTAACATGTTGGATATAAAAACAACTCCGCTGAGAGGTGTAAAAAAAAAAAAAAAAAACTAAATGTAGGGCCTATAAATTGTTTATTCTTTAAAAATCCTGATGTCAGAGTTGCAAATACAACTGCTTTCTGTAGAAGACTAGATATTTTTAGCTTGTATTAACATAATTTTAAGGCAGAAGTTGATTGCAGGAAAAAACAAAACATTTTCCTAGAAGTACAATACAGAAAATAAACTCATTCACAGCATCGTACACACCGATTTAGATCGGATCCACATCAGATAATATGTTGTATGCACGCAAACAGACACATTTATTGCAGGAGAGATAATTTATCAAAACAGATAAGAGCTCGGTTTCCACATTGTTGTGTTCGTCGTTTTATAAATAGGAATATAATATACATTTTATCGAACATTCGTGGATGTAGGTTACATGTTTCGCATTGACAACTGAGGTTTATGGTTTGGCCAGAGTCGGCAGACGGTTGGTCATGGATGTTTAGGCTTTGGGACATGTTTTTTTCTTTCTTTCTTTCTTTCTTTCTTTCTTTCTTTCTTTCTTTCTTTCTTTTAAATGTATTTAGGCTGAAATTGAGTAAAAAAAATCAATTGAGCTGATAATTTAAATTGAGAACTTTCTTGAAATTACAATTGTCCCATAATATAAAATAAGATTTAGAAAATTAGGTTTAGATATTATGTTAAAGAAGTGTAGTTGGGCTTAGCTTGAACTGCTTTTAGCTTCACCTACATTTTAAACCTTTTGTTTGCACTTAAACGCCGTAGAAAGCTATTTTAGTGCAAACCAATCAGACCTCAGGATAAACTGTCAGAACCAAGATGTGAAGAGCAGAGAGTAACATTTTAAACTCGAAACTGCGAGACCCAGAACACATAAAGCGGTCTGTTGTCTCACGTAACAGTTGAGCTTGCAGCAGGAAAAAAGAAAAAAAACCTTTGGATTTCAGCTAATTATTTTCAATAAAGTTCATCAGACGCAACAGCTGAGCGACTTCTTCACTTCTCTGACGCTTCCAGCTCGTCACTCCCCTAAAGGGTGTCGCTGGCTTACTTTTCACGCCTGTATAAAACGAAATATATATTTTTGTGCTTATCGTGTGGTGTGCTCTACTATTCAATGTTCGGCATAAATGTTGTAAACATCACCGGAGTGTCGAGTGAAAACGATACTACTGATACCACCTGATGTCAACTCAAGATCACTTGTATCTGCACTGTTAATAAATCCTTCATTTGTATTAATTGACGTTGAAACCTAAATATGTTTTTATGAAGTGCATAATGTTATTCAAAACACGTCCTTCACTAAAATGTCGGGATACATTTTGGACATTAGGCTACTTTACCTCCCAGCGACGGCACAATTAAACTAACAAATAGAAATATTCTAAATATTTTTATTAGCATCATATTCCGCTTAAAGTGTTTGTTCTGAAATGTTGCTCTTGTGTTCAATTGTTAACATTACATACATAGCACTTGTAATAATAAACCGTCACTATTTTGAACTGGACCGGTTTGTAGGCATGGTGGTTCCGACTTTTGACTGTGACATAGCTCCATCTTTGACTTGGCGTTTGGACTGGACACCATCGGGCCCGAGGACACGCAGGCCCAGCCCACACACGTGTAAACACGTTGAAGACAAACAAAATGTCACAATATCGCCTCTGCTTGAGTCTTAAATGCGAATGCTGGTACTGAAGTGATGCTGTTGCACGGTTCACAAATCCCCTTCCCTCCACGTGTCCTCCTTCAGTCGCTGTCTGACTTGCTGTCCTTGGGCGTGGAATGGTTGTACAGTCCCTGTGCCATAAGATGCAGCGCCAGCGAGTTTTTGTTCCCAGAGGTTTTCTTCATTTTAGCCCGTTTGTTCTGAAACCAGATTTTAATCTGAGACTCGTTGAGGCCAAGGTCCTGGGCCAGACTCTGCCTCCGCTGCTCAGTCAGGTAGCGGTTGTTCTGGAACTCAGTTTTTAACCGGTGGAGCTGCTCAGTAGTGAACGCCGTCCGGGGACGCTTGTCCTCTTTGCTTGGGATCGGAGCCTTCTTTGGTTTGCGTGATCTGGGCCCTTGGTTGAGTAGGGGATTAATACAAAATAACAGTCATTAGTTGGGGTCAGTCTCCTACTTTCTGATATTTAAAAACTACAGTAAGAACGGACAGTGCTAATGAAAACACAAAATGCCAAAATGTAATTTTGGAGAATGCACGAAGGGCCAGCACATATGACAGGGACTCTCCAAACAGTATCTGTTCCTTCCATAAAACAAACCTAAGTTTTTTAGATTGTAGTGATACTGAGAATCGAGGACTCGTGTTTTTAGTGCCACCGAAAGAAATATCACGGCCCATGGACGATACATAAAAACCTCCAGACTTTACAGTTTTCCTCCTTGTATGTGTATTGCACTGTAAGCTCCATCGCGCTGGCAATCCCTGGAGCTTCGTGGGTGACATCTAATTTTTCCTTCATTAGAATTGTCTTGTCTACTTCCTTTGAAATATATATGTTGTAGGATTTGTGCTGTAATTTTGGGGAAACGGCAGAGCTATGAAGCAACAGCCCATCAGTCTGCGTGCTGCCCGTCCTCAGCATCCGGAACTGCTGTTGTAGACTATAGTGAAGCCTGGGAGGAGGGTGCATAGGGGTGGGGTTATGAAATGACGCAGGATGGGGGAGTTACGCGCCCCCTCCCCTCCCGGGACCATAGAAACTACATTTCTAAAATGTAATTTCCTAGAGATAACCCTGTTATTTCTATTGAGATTTTTCTATCATGACAAAATCAAAAGGGAAATTCGTGAAAGTGGCCAGAAAAATGATTATAAGCCTTGTTCTGTAAACTGTGAAAAACGTAGCAGGCCCAAATAGATTGTATCATCCAATTTTTAAGGCGCCTTTTTGAAGCCATTCGGTGAGGGGTTGCCTTGCTTTAACGACTATGAACTATATTTACACTTTGTTAAACCTTTACAGAATCTTCTAAAATAGTAATATTTAATATAAATCCCCCTTGATTTCTCTGGAGGTCCTTTACAGTCATTTTCACAAGGCTCGGGCCTAGACCTCGATTGAAACTTTTTAATGTCTGCTTATAACAATGAAAACAACATTTTTGACTGATTCCTCTTCCTCCCGATTTCTTTCTGTAGTCACTTCGATAAATGACTAGTTTTTTCGGCTGCTGGTTTGTTTTAGCAAGATGACTTAACAGATGAATTTTTGACTCATGACAAAGGGAAGGTGCAGCATGCGTTTACTTGCAATAGCAAAAGAAATCCCAGAAAACTTTTCATTTAGTGACAAAAAATTAAATAGGCCTAATATTGATTTCCATTTAAAGCTAAACAACAGAGTTCAAAATAGAGCGACGCTAAATCAGAAGATTTACGGTAGTGTGGAATGCAAAAGAGCTTTCAGATCGATTGATTTCAAATTTTGCATGTTTTGTTGTCAAAAATATTTTTTCGCTTGCTTCGTAAGTGACAAGGCTTTAACGTCGTGTTCAGCATTTTACAGCAAATTCCTCTCTTAGACACACGGCTCTCACTTTTTAGACACCCCTCAACCCCATTGTCAAAAAATATGCTAATGCAATATTAACAAAGAAGATAGAAGAACAATGGCGTTAAACTTGGTTTTACTTAACTTCTCCGTATTTTTACTTTAATTTCGATTCGTCTTTAATTTTAGGTTAATTTTTAAAACACTCCTTGACCACGCCGAGTCATGCTGTTGTCCTTATAGCCCATTTATTTTAAACCCCAAATCCAGATCGAATTCCATTCAAAACAAGTCGAATTAGTTAATAATTTATGTTTTAAGTCGTTTGTTTGGGGAAAAATATTTTGGAGTATATCCTCGTGGTGTTAATAACACATTTTAAACATTGAAAGCATATAATAATGATAATAATATTGATGATGATTGCGCGATTACTGGTTTGTCAATTGTTACAAGTCAAAAAGTAGGGGTCGCACAGCTTAGACAATAGTGTTGTTTCACTGTTTTCACAAGTTTTTTCCCTACTTTTTTAACTGCCTGTGTGTGTGTTCTTTTTTTGGAAACTTGAGGTTGAAGGTTTTCCGCAAAATGTACAATTCAGAAATAAACTATGTTTTTTTTTGTTTTTTTTTTTTAACGAAAAGTGGCCAATGAGTATATTTTTATACCAACCTGACGACGGACGGTCTGAATAGCGGGTACAATAAACCCAGGCTGGCCACAACATTGGCCTGGCTGCAATGGGCGAGCTGGCCTGGGGCCTGCAGCACTGATCCCCATCATCGCTGCGGCCCACATTGTCAGCTATCAGGTCAAGCCTCCTTGACTGAGGGTCCGGATGCTGATCGTCGGATGCTCCTGTGTCCTCTTCGCTTCCTGCTCCACCCTGGTGCTGGTTGCCAGTTTTTAAAGCCTTTCTTCTTGCGAGCTCTTCTCTTCCTATGAACACCCCCACACTGCCTCCCTCCAGGACCAAAGTCCGGTCCTTCCTCTTTCGACCGAAGTCAGGTCTTAAAATGTTGTCGATGTAAAAGTTGGTGATCCTAAGGGACGGCTGGTTGTCTGATGGCTGGAGGACAGGCAGGATGACTCTGTTGGACTCGTCGCCCCGCCTGGAGTCTACTGGGCGCTCCGGGTCTCGGTGATCGTTTGCTTCCATGATGATGAACCCTGATCAGCCTCCGCAGGCTACCTCTCTGCAGCTGCCTACAGAGAAGTGAATTCTATGTACTGATGAGTCTTGTTCGAGTCTTCATTAATTAAGTGCGATGAATAAACTAAATTAAATTGCAAGTGTTTATGAGGAAATTAATTCCTTTTTGGCAAAATAGTTGATGTTGCTTTTCCTTGTCCGGCAAAGAAAAATCATGCTTCTCTTTCTGGTTAAAGCCTACCCTTATGTCTGAACTTAGTGCTCAGATTTATTTATTTCAAACTAAGAAACTGAGTTTTTTTTTTTTTTAAATCGCCTGGATTTAATTTTTCCGGCTCCCTGCACACAGTTATCGATGCTTCTAACAGAATTAAACTGCCCTGAAGAAGACACCGCTCAAATACTTTTACTACGGTTTTTGGTTCTAATTTCTGATTGGCTGCGAGAAGCTGCGATGACGAAATACTAGACACGTGCCTCGGACCAATGAATTCAGACAGTTCGTGTCATGTGAGGTTTCCGGAATTCCCTGGAGGCATAGTTTAATCTAATCCACTCCACTTAATGATGCATTCATGTTCCATCGGAAACGTCTTTCTAAAATTATGAAGCCCAGCTTTCAGTTAGCTCTCAAGCTTTATTGATTAATCAATCATTGGTCAACAGATTGATACACATGTATATTGTTGCTTCGCCATTTTTATTCTCGCACTGTGGAGTGTAAATAACTTACATGACCAGTCAATCTCTAAGCAAGACAAGAACGAGACACATGACACAACTTGGAGCTTAACATGTTAAAACTGGAGCCATTGTTCATTGACTGGCAGCTATGATCAAAGTTGGTGTAGGCCCCATGCACTTTCATGTTCAACATGCAATATGCTCCAAATTTAAGGTCAAAAAGTCTACCGAATTTTGGTGTAGAGCATCAGCTGACTTTTCTTTAAATTGAACATTAACAACCATTTTTAAATCAGGAGGCCTTAGATTACTAAGCCAGGCAACGTTACAGGTTACAAATGTAATTTGCATGTTACATTTTCTCCCCCCTTTCTTCCCTCTTTTCCACATTCCTACCCTTCGCTCCCAAACTATCGTTCCCCAACTTCTTCAGACACTCTGCTCCACTCGATGATGTGTTTCTTTATTCAGAAATACTTATAGAACATATCTTGTCAAATATTGCTCAAAATGTTATAGAAGCTCTCATGCATGTGCATTTGACTGTCTTACTTAAGATCACTGTAGACATTAAGGCATCAAGGCATTTGTGGAAATATTTGTTAGACATTTCTCCTTGATGGGTTTTGGAATGAAGAAACTTGTCACCCACAGGAGCTGTGTGCCTGGCTGATGTGTTTTTAATTGTTCCATATGAAGAAATTAGCTTTCTACAGTTTTTGTACAGTTGCACTTATCCACACAAAAATGTATTTTTTAGGCAGAGATAACCCAACAGGAAGAGTGGCTGTGGTGGATATGGTCAGTAAAGAGGAAGTACCTGCAGGTGTCCCCCCCCTCAGGTGTCATCACAAATCAGATTGTAATGACAAATTCACTGGTGATTTTGTTTGGATTGATCTAAGCTCTCCATTTATAAATGCCCGGAGAGCCTATGCAGCTTTTTTTAAAAATTTGTATGGGTTGTCTTCTTAAATCTTTATGATTCTCGAAACAAGCTCAAATCAAAGTTTGTAACTGACATCATTGTTATAACTACACCTGCAATTAAAGCAGTTTGTGGAATCTAAAATAGTAAAATGTATTTAGGGCAATTTGCCAGAAAAAAAAAAACATACAATGAATGTAAGAGAATTTGGAATTATTTTTTCTTCTTGCGAACTGAAGACAGGTAATTCCGAAATACCACTGACCATGCTTTTGATAAGTATATTACGATACTGTGTCCTTTTTTGTTTTACTTTAAAGTAATTGTGATTACAAATGCTTAAACTCATTTAAATAAATCTGGTCTATATCGTCAATGTCCAAACTCAGACTGTTAACAAAGACTTTCTGAATTCTAGACCCATTGAGTTGGACGGGCCATTTTATTTTAACTTCATATACATGAATCAGATGCTGCACATCGATGGCAATGTCAGTGTGAACATTCAACTCTCAACTTTTTAGTTGTTTGTTTTTAGTTTTAATGCTTAATTGTAAAAGTAACCCCAAATAAATGGTGAAGTGCAACTTTATTAAGAACTGTAAACAAAAGAGCATAAAATGTCTGAACACTGAAATGTTTAGTCATAATTGCTCATTGTTGAACTAAATGAATTGTTTAAGTTGTGTCAGACGTGTGTGTAAACTGTGTTAATGTAACTTAAACGGTTTAAGGCAATCAGTTTCCTCAAATAATTAGAGTAACCACAACAGAAGTTAAAGTTGTCATAACTAGATTGTAATAATTTATCTTAGTGGAAGGTAAATAAGTAAGTGAAGCATAATTGGTAGTATTTGTAATAAACAATGCACACAATCCAGATAAATTGTCTTCACTCATATGAGTCCAAATTATTTCTCAGTGTTGCTGAAATGGTTTGAGTTAATACACCTAAGTGGTTTAAGGCAACCAGTTTTCAACTAACTCATCAGGTTTTACAGTGATGTTAAAACTGGAGCCATTGTTTAATGACTGGCAGCTATGATTGACGTTGGTGTAGGCCCCATGCGCTTTCATGTTCAACATGCAATATGCTCCAAAATTCAGGTCAAATAGTCCACAGAATTTTGGGGTAAAGTATCAGCAGACATTTTTTAAGCGGTACATTAACAACCATTTTTAAATTAGGAGGCCTTAGATTACTAAGCCGGGCGACCTTACAGGTTTGAAATGTATATTTTACCTTTGTTTGAATGTTACATTTTCTTCCCCCTTTCTTCCCTCTTTTTCACATTCTTCCTCTTCACTCCCAAAGTTGTTCCTCAGCTTTTTATGTGGTTTCTGTGTGTGTGTGTGTGTGTGTGTGTGTGTGTGTGTGTGTGGATTCTGGGTGTGTGTGCATCTATATGTGTGTGTGTTTGTGTGTGTGTGGGTGCATCTGTGTGTCTCCACTGTGTATCTTGAGGGAGAAAAACTTCCAGGTCAAGTGTTTGGACACAGCTCTGAGGCTGATTACGCTACCATGACGACTGCTGCCGGCCTGCTGACTCACTTGCAATTGCTGAAGAAAGGCTGTGAACTGCTCAGAGTTTGCCTCACAAAATGTGTAAAATGTGAAAAACTATTAGTCCTATCGAAAAAATGTACACAGTAGTATACTTTATTTTAAGATACTCAGTAAAATGAAAGCATGGTGGTTATTTTAAAAGAGCCCCCATTTGTGATTTTGAGGAGAATTTCTGGACTTCCTTTGTACAAGTAATAGGCTTCCTTTGTAATTGACGATAGAGGAAAAGAGGCAAGTTGAAGGGAAGTTTCAAGTGACTCTCATTCATATTCAATGGAAAGAAAATATGACAAAAATTGAAATAAAGTGAGAATTTCAAAAGTGACGAACAAGAAAAATAATAGCATGCATGTCCTAAAAGAGACCTACGTCGCACAGCTCTCCCACTAATAATAAAGAAAAAGGATAACATTAGTGTGAGAGTTTTGTTGAACAGCTATAAAGTTGGCTGCAAATAGCCACCTTTATAGATATTTCTTTAAAACATGTTTGTTTCTGACAGAAATGCAGCATTTAGTGCTTATTCGCTTTTGTTCGCCTACGTGAATAGTACGATCCAGCCAGTTGATCCAGCATGCTTTCAGGTAAATCAGAAGCTTTGCTATTTAGGAATGCAGGTAAAGTGAGATGACACAGGGGGTATTTTTTAAAAGGAATCTAAACAGCGTTTCCTTCTGGAGAACCAACTTATGTGAAAGCAATCACATACTGAAGTCCTATATAACTCAAAATGAAAGTTAAATCAACAAATAGAAGTGTTGAAATTCCATAAGAGGGCAGCCTGCACGTCTTTATGTGATGTATATGGTGGCTTTTAGTCCTGATTGTGGAGGCTAAATGTATAAGGCTACAATACTGAATACATTATACGCACATTTATTATTATTATATTTGTTGTTGTTATAAATTTTTTGAAGTACTATTCTTTAACTGGGCACAGAGGTGGGCTGAAAATGGACCTGTGTGACACATGTCTAATATCATTTCAGTATTTCAGCCTGTGGTGAATGTGCACCTTGAAGATAAGAGGCAGGCTTTGTAACACTGTGAATGCTGCTGTCTTCTACATTGTGTTAGTGTCCAGATGTGAGATGAGCCAGGAAATAAAGCAGAGGTCAGATGGGACAATTGGCTTCCTATGAGCTCTACAAAACCTCCATGAGGGGGAGGAGTGACATGAGGAGCCCTGAGGTTAGGTGACACTTCCCATTCTACCCTGCTTCTATGCATTGGTAGGAGGAATTAGTGCAGGGACACAAAATGTTCACAGAGGCTTTGGCTCAAACTAGTCAATAGTGAGAAATGAGAAGATAGTACTGCCAGTATGGCTTCAAGTTGGTGGCAATGAAACAAAAACTTTATTTCCTAATTTTATAATATGATCATCTAACTGAAAAAACAGTTCAAGACTCTTCTGGCTTCATATTTGGCCTAAAGACCTTGTCCTGTAAACAAGAAACAGGTCAAAGGTCAGTGAAACAGAAAACTAGAAGAGAATAAAATTAGAGTTCAAACTATTCAGACCTTCCAGTCATACAATGTTGTTTGAACTTGGACACTAATTAATTAGTCTTTGTCAGTCACAACATGTGCATTTTTAAAGAAAATGTATCCTCATGATGATAAACGATGATTTTAGTTTTCTTCTTTGTTCAAACAGTTTTTAACTAAAGCTCAGTGCTAATATTTTATATTACAGTACCTATTTATATTTGCAAAAAAGCTCAAGAAAGCAGTTATTCTCTGAAGAAAAATGATATGGGAGACAGCAATAACTCTTTAGTCAGTCAGTCCTACCTTGACACAGCTTGTCCTCCTCTCAGCTCTCTTTTCTGGCCTCTGATATCATGTTATTGCTATCACTTACTTTACTAATCCCCCTGATCACTGTGCCGTGGACAAACCCAGTGTGAAAGCACCCTGCAGACCAGACTGACGAGCCTCCTGGTCTCCAGTGGAGCTTGGCATCCTGGACCGATGCATGGTCCTGCATGAGTTCACAGTAGTGGTGGCTAACAAAGCAAGGTTTCGCTCCATTCCTTTTTTATTTAAAAAGGCCTGACCTTCTCTTTAGAAGAAAAGCAGGCAGCTCACACAGCGTTAGCCAGAGGCAAACCAGTGAATCGTTGAAAAAATGCTTGTTAAAAAGGGCAAAGTTGAGTTGCAAACTTGTTGCCTAATCATAATTTGTCCCAAATGAACAGGAACAGGTTGTTTAAGCCTGGACAACCACAGTGCTAAGATAGAATGTTGTGGTTCCTCGACTGTATCCTCAATCCTGCAGGACTCTTTATGGATATCTTTGATAAAAGACTACAGTCAGATTAAAAGTACTGTAGAATAAAAACAGTATACTGTTACATTTCAAATATGTGAACTTGACCTGATGCATAACAACCATTTTCTTTTACTCTCCATTACCTGTCCCCCACTACATCTTGTCATTATACTATATCATACATACACTAATATGCCCTAATTAACACTGATGGTGCTGATGTGGTTGCCAGTAAACACCACTTTTTGTAAAGCCCTGGAAAGTTATCTGTTAGATAACCCCTTACTTCTTTGTCTCCGCTGTCTCGTAAAGATTGTTGTTTCATTTTCAATGAACATACTGTTGTTCAAACATTCATTGAGAATTTATTGACAGTATGTGGAAGAACTTTGTGCCTCTTCAATTAATCATCCTTTCATTCTTAAAGACAACTATGAACAACGATACAGAGTTTTTGTTACATTGCTTTTTGTATGCTTTGATATTTTTGCATGATACTTCACACAGGTCATCTGTCAATCAAACAGCTTCGGCTAAACTGCACTTTGTCTCCCGGGATTTTCAATTAATCAACTTTGATTCTTTCCTTCATGAGCCTAGATTTACAGACCAACGTATCATTAATAGAGTGACTACAAAGATTAGAATTAATTCAGGTCAAGTTGAACAAAAGTAAAGAAGAGCTATTTCAAGGAAGAAACAAGGATCATAAAAGTTTTGTTGTTCCAGCCAATTCACAGCTCACTGACATTTATTTCTGTCTATTTATCAGTTAAAGTAACAAATCTCTGCTCCTTAATAAAAGTGCTGTATAATGTGAGATTAATGTCTAAACAGAGATGTCTACATATAGTAGGTGTACGGTAATATGTATGATCTGTGTCTCATTTTGGTGATGGGGATGGCAGAGGCAAAGAGTGACGGGAATAAGTAGCAAGACCAACATGACTGACAGATATCGCAACTAAAGTAACATCTACATTTCACACCAACAAGGTCAAGAGGTAACATTATTAATGTGTCTGTCAGAAAGCTACATCAATTACCTCTCTCATTTGGCTGCAGTCCAATTTGTCATGGCCTTTTAAGACTGAAGCCTCATCATGCCTGCACACCTACATGAGTATATGGGCTTGACAGCTGGCTTGACGCCAATGTGCCACTAAATTAAATAATGAACTACCGCAAGAAGGGATTGCAACGGGCTGCTGCTGGGGATGTTCATGGTAAATTGAGAATTATAATTTGGCTTATTAAAAAAAGGATCAGTCTAGTGATATTCTTGATGTATGTCATAATACACAAATATATAAAATATATGTTTTATGCACAATTTAGTCTGATTCTGTTTCTGAATTTATCACATTATTTAGTGTGCCATACCTTTTTACACAAGAAGTTTTGGGACTGTACCTTTTTACAGCAGTTTTGGTACTGTACTGTACACCTTTTAATTGTCCCTTGGACAGGACCTGTGGCACTTTCATTGTCCCTCTAACACTACTCCAGTCTTCCTTAAAGTTTTCTCGTGTTATCAGTGCCTATAAGGCTGTCTTGGCTGCCTTAGGTCTTACCTATAAAGGGTAACCTTTAAGGTGTCCTGGCAGGAGCAAGTATTCAGCTCTCTTTGCATCTCCACAAGAGTGCATCAGGGCTCTGTTCACTGGTCCATCATCCAACTGCAGGCCAAGATCACTTTCATCAACACAACTAAATACTGCTCTTTCCAGATCAGTATTATATAGACTTTGGCAGGCACAGAAAAAACAGCTTTTGCTTTTGCAGTGTGTTCTTGATCTGACCAAAGGTTGTGAAGTTGTTCTTCACCAGGAAGAGAATTCTGTCATAAACCAGAGTTTAAAAAAAATATTAACTTCCAGTCCTTCTGATGTTGCTAAACCCACTTGGGCTACGTACACTCAAGAGCATGTTTACATACAATTGATAATCGACACTGGATTCTTATAAATTAGACAGTTGTATTAAAGGATTTAAATTACAATAGCATTTTATTACTAATAATCATTTTAGAATAATTTTCCTTATTTTAAAAGCTTTAAAATTACACTAACATTTATAAAACCCATATTTCCAGAAAAGTTGGGACACTGTGTAAAAACATAAAAGAGATGGCTGACACCACTGCAACCATATAGGGGCAATCATACTTTCCGGCATACCATTGTCTTGAGACTCCCTTTGATACACAGGATGAAATAAGCAGTTGGTTTACTTTTCTGGCCCATGCACAAGTCGGGCACAAGAGCAGCAAACAGTCCATGCAGACACAAATTTCTGGCCTGCACGCAGTTGTGGAGTTGTGTCCTTGACCCTAGTGCCTTTAGAGGTAAATATATCTAAATGTCATCTGCGGAGCAATGAAAAGACATAAAATAAACTCTAGTGGAAGCATCTACAATAAAATCACAACTGGACTGAGAATGGACCCTTGAGGGAAATCTAAGAACAACAGAACTGAATCCCTAGCATACCCGGCCAACAGAATATAATTATTAATTACGCAGACTTGGTACTATGCTTTGAGTTAAAACCACACTGAATTTGAAATTAGACAATACTAAAGAGTCTAGAGTTGTCTTCTTAAGAAGAGGCTGGACAACTGCATGTTTAAAATCCGCTGAGACTGACCCTGTACTTACAGTGGTCAGCAAATAATTAGAGCAAAAAAAGTAGGCCCAATCAGTTTACATCTCTCATCTGGTATTGCAAAATCAGCAACATAAAAATAAGTGTAGTAGTCAGTAGTAGTATTTTAAGTGAAGTCTGGCAACCGACACCTAGAACAGCCACAAAAGGTCAGGTCTAAGATGGTGGAGGCCAGCGACATCCCCAGAAGCAGAACTCCAGGGAACTCCTTGAACCTATCAGCCACTCCTTTCCTCTTTTCATGTTTTTCCGCCACTGTCTTCGGGGACATAAGTAGCAGGATTTGAGAAGACAGCATCGCCACTAGTGGTGGTAGGAGAACCTTTGGGGGATCGCAGCTTACACTAGCTCACTTTTCCACAGACAAATTAATCCTGATTTAGAAGTTCTTGCATTAATATGGCTTTCTATATATTACTTTTTATTTAATTGTGTTTCATATAGCGAGTGGCCTAGTAACTCAATGGGTAGAGCAGCAGGATGGAAAGCAGAAGTCTGCGGGATCATAATCCAGCCTACCCAAAAATCCCAGTCTGCCCACCAGGTGTGTACCTGAGCATCACTCAACACTAGGTTCAGGAACCTTGAAAGAGGTGCCACAGATTCTCCCTGGCTCACTTTAGTCAGACTGGGCGAGGGTGTGACTTGGTCATTCTTCTTTTGTATGCAGTCCATTTCTCCCATCTTTGTTTGATGATCTTGCAATTAGCTCTTAATAAAATAGGTTAGTTTCTCCACAAGATGTATTCCCTCTACTGTGTTGAGCCAGTGCTTTAACAGTGCTGGTTCACTCTTCAACCAATTTCTTTGATGGCTTTTTTATTTGCAGTTATAAAGATTTTGAATAGGTAGACATCTTTCTTTTAAATTACTTCATCTGTTATAAGGACCAAATATACAGTCTGGATGTCTCCGGAGATCTTGCATTTTAGTATGTCCTCCATAATTTTAATGGTTTGTTCCAAAATGTTTCTATTTCTTGCATGACCAAAACATTTGTGAGTGATTGTCATCTTTGTGTCCACAGAGCCTCCAGCATTGCCGTTGTGTTGCCAATTGTTTGTTTTGTGTTATAAAGAAACAAAGTAAGTTCTTCCAGCCAAACTCTCTCCATCTCCTGGAGCCAGTGGAGGTTTGTTGCATTGTACTCATAGTATGCTAGTCATCTTCTGAGCATTTAATATTCAGTTCTGATTTCCATTTAATATATAGTGAGTTTCTCCCTTTGTTTTCTTGTAGGATTGTTATTAAAAGTGGTGCTGCCTCAGCTAGAATACCGGATCCAAACCCGGTCAGCTGCATCCTTTCTCTGTGGACTTGCATACTGCAAACTGTTGCAAATTTGGTGTAGGTGTGAATGTAAGAATGAATGGTTGTCTGTCTGTGTGTGTCTCTCTGTGTTGGCCCTGAGATAAACTGGACACCTGTCCAGGGTGTACCATGCCTCTTGCCTGATGACAGCTGGGATAGGCTCCAGCCCAATGCAACCCCGAACCACCTAGAGGTAATTTAGAGTCACCAAATGTTGTATAGAGATCAAACAGCTAGTAACATAGCACAGGTTACTATGTGTTTCAGGAAAATGAGAAGTCTCCTCATTCCTTCTGTAGATGCATGTCACCCACCATAAATTAAAAGAGCAATCCTGGTGACTGGTCCCACCCACTGGTTTACCATATTGCTTAGCAACAGGTTTGACTGACTGGTGAGTCACAGCAATGGATTAATGAAACACCCCATTGAATAATGAATGGGGCAGGAACGGATAACAAAGGCAAAAATTGCGACATCTAATGGCCAAAGCGAGAATTAACCCTTAAAATAAAAAGTAAAAAGATCTTTTTAGGTGGTGTGGAGTTTCTTCATTTAATGATTGTCCTTTTATTATTCAACCTCTATGTCCATTATTTTATGTGTGGCAGTTCCCTGTTTTGCCTGTCAGTTTACACAAACTTGCTTTTTTTTGGCCCTAATTTGCATTTCTTTACTAGCATTTGGCTTTTTATTGTTAGATACAGATATTTATTATTTAACTGTTATTTTTTATTTTGTTGTTTTTTATTATTAGACATAGATATTAATTTGATTGTTAACAAACAGCAGGGTGGTCAAGTGGTTAGTGCCGTTGCCTCATGGGCTACGAGGTCCCCAGGCCTTTTTATGTGGCTTGCATGTTCTCCATGTGCTTGCGTTATTGTTGTTTTTTTTTTACTACACTCTGTTATAATCTGACATCTGCAGTTATTGCTATAATCAACAAATAAATTCTAATCTAATATTATACATTAAGCTATTCACCAGTATATGAAGGAATTACAGTTAGCTTCATTTAATCAGCCCCATTATAATTGTGCTACATACATAATAATGTATAATAATACAATTATCTGCATAATGGGTACTTATCCTGGTTATCTGAAGTTTATTTTAATGTCAATATCTCTGTGCCTTTACTTAAGTAATGAAGTGCAAGACGTTTTACACGTTTTATAGTCCCTTATTAAACATTTTCTTAAAAAATATCCATACACTAACATCTTTCCTTTTACTGCAGAGCGCAGAACTCGAGAGTTTTGTCAGATATGGATGGAGTGGTAATTTATCATGAAGGTAATTAAAAAAATAAAATAAACATGATGGAATGGCTGATTTTACAAATAACGATAGAAGTCCAGTCTGTGCTACATATTTCATTCCAGCGTGACTGCATCACGTTCAGACAAGACACTAACATTCCTACTACAGGGGGTTATATTTTAGTAAGAAAAAATATTGACATTTTCTCTTAACAGAACATGAGTTGTACTTGTATTTTGGAAAGCCTCTTGGTAGAGTGCCACATTAGTTGGTACAATAAAGTAGGTAAAAAGGAAATAGCAAACTAACTAAAAACATTATTAATAAAAAAAAATTACAGACCCCCTCTCAGTTTTACAAAGTCCTGTAGTCCAAGGCGCGCTTGGCAATTTGGCGCTAGAGTATCTCCGGGGTACTGTACGCTCCTAAGCAGCTGCAGCAACATCAACCATTTATTGTGTTAGCTTGAGACTGCTTATTGACGACACCGTTTTGTGATATTAATGGACAGTCATGTCTGAAGAGGAGAATAAGCCTTCCCTCGAACTTTTTAAAGACGTCAAATTCTACGTGGTTGGAGACATTGACCGAAAGGTGAGGTCCTTGACGTTAGCTTCTTGTAGGCAAGTCAGTAGCATGCTAAGTTGCTCGTTCCATTCACTGTCAATGAAGTGCGTCAGAGATGCTAACTAGCAGGCTAACTGGTTGATATCCTATACGATACAGGGGAAGCAGTGAGTTTGCTTCTTGGTTAACATTAAAGCGTTGTGCCGATATCTGCATTGTGTCTTGATATACTTGAGGGGTAAATCTTCTGTGCAGAAGCGACTTGTATTGCTATAGATTTTCATAGTTTCACAGATGGCTAGCTGCTAGCTAACAGCTTGTGGTTCATGTGTGAGTGAGGTAAGCCAAGCTAGAGCTAAAGCTGGCGTTTGTTGTGTATTGTGACGCATGGTGGAAGACACATACGCGCGCGTACTAGACATCAGAGTTGGTCTACCTTTAATTGTTGATTTAACTTGTTTCTAGTCAGCATCGACAAAATTACACCGATCAGCCACAACATTTGTTACACCTAGCGGTCTGAATGTGATGAACAGGTTAATATGGGAAAAGGTAAATGCTGCTTGTGATCGACAGGTGTCATAACACAGCGCATCGTAGCTTGCTGTATATGGGGCTGCACCACATAATTGAAGAGAGGAGTATCTAATGTGGCTGATTGTTGTTTAAGACATTGCTTTAATGAAGTATCGTAGCTGTTCATCAAATATAATTCTGCCATTCATTCAGCACTCGTGACTATGGTGAAACCACTTCAGTTGCCACATTTTCTTTGCATAGTGTGAAGTTAGTACACATGAACTAATTCAAGAGCTTTTTTGAGGCCCTTGTTAACAAATTGAGATTTTAAATCTTAAGACACTGAGGATGTTTATAACGTGTGGCAGTGGGAATGACATAGCAGCTGTGACATATAGGACAAGGGTAAACCTGTATCACAATAACAATGCTGTAACAGACTTTGATCAGTTTGTTTGTTTCTACCTTACCTCACTTCATAGAAGAGAATTGATGCAAATCCAGTCATTATTTTCAGGTTTGCTAAAGTGGAAAATGAACAAAACTAGGATAGCTAATGCCTGCAGGAGCTGTGGGCAGCAGGTGAAATTACGAGACTTCACTGCTGTACACCACTTATTTAAGGAAAGAGAACTATGTTCCTGAGAGTTGAATTAACAAGTTTAGGTGGTGCAGTTTTTTAGATGCACGTAGGTTTTTCATCTCTTGGTGCCCCCAGTCACAGATCTATCTCAACATATACATTGACCTGGGTGTAGACACCAGCTGAACATTTAGCTTCAATATTTACAAAATGATTGAGGTTGTCACTTGGTTTAGGAGAGTGGTGGCTGCATTCTCAGTTAGCACGAGAACTTGTGGCACATTAGGTTGAATGGTTAACAACATTAAGAATGGCACATTCAGCTTTGAGTATCTCATATGTTATGTGTACTGCAACCCACCTCACGTGCATGCAACAATCTAATGTGTAGTTACGAATAACTATACTGGAAACCTAAACTAAGATGCTGCAGACCCACTCCTCATCAGAAAAGAGGCACAGTCCATCTGAAGGGAGATTATTAGCTCGCCAATCCATGTATTCCATTTACCCATATAAACTAAAGATTTTATATCTACATTGCGGTGAATTTAAATTCAAAAAAGACCCAAAAGGTTTTTTGGGTCTTATATATACAGTATATATTACTTTTTGGGTTTTTTTTTGTGGATGCCATGCTTGTTAGATTATGGGTACTGGGGCTTGTGTTTGGAGGTAAGTAAGTTTGGCTACTGGGCAAGTAAAACATATCAGCTCCTTGGCCAAAGGTCAATCAGTCTAAAAAAAATATTTTAAACCTTGCATAGGACTCTGTCTCTGGAAGTGTGAGAAACTCTCACAGAAGTTTTGAGTGCATTCTCTGTATTCTTTTTTTGTCTGTCTAAAGAGTTGGAACTGTTTTCACAGAAATAATTTCAACTCTGGATTTCATAACTTGGTTCCAGTCTTTGCAGCACTTGGGAAAATCCTTAATTTAGCAAAAATCCTTACAAGTAAATGTAGCAACGGAATTTGTAATGCTCACTGCCCTTGGTGAAATAAAGTGAGACTTTGCCTTACAGATATCATCCAGTTTAGGCTAAGGCCATGTAATTGTTGTAGCGTTCCACTTAGCTATTCTAATGTTACTGTTTTTCTATAGTCATTCAATATTGCATAGCCCTACTACCACTTTCTCTGAAGTACCACCCACTCAAACTCATTCAGGAGTACGCCCTACCTCGTTTAGCTATGATCTCATCTTAAAGCATGCTTCAATTATCATGCTCTTATCAATACCTGAATTAGCAATTAGTGATTAGGCCAGCCACTAAGGGCATCCCTTGTGCTGCTCCCGAGCCCAGATAAAAATGGGAGGGTTGCGGCAGGAAGGGCATCCGGCGTAAAAACACACGCCAAATCAACTTGAAAATATTTGTGGCAACCCCTGAAGGGACAAGCACTCACATGCATGTTAAAAATGTTAAAAGGCTCCCACATGACTGTCACAAATGTGTGATCATTTTGAACGTAACCACAACAGCCCTCAGCATGTGTTGTAAAAATGGTCTTACATTGGCACAGCAGCACTACCATTAGGCCCAAGCATTTCAAAAGAAATCATCTGGTGGCGCTCTCTCAACTGTGCAGTTATTTTATCTCAAACAACTATGTATGTTGTGCTAAATTCCTATCAATGCAACATCTATAAGTGGTTTAACATCTTTGAGTTATAGCCATTTTTACAGTGAAAAGGGCCGCACAATAGCGGAGCACAGTTTGCCGATTGAGACTGTGTGAATGGTTGTGTGTTTATGTATGTCTTCCTGTGTTGGCCCCAAGATAAACTAGTGACTTGTCCAGGGTACCCTGCTGTTTCCCCAGTGACGCCTGGGATCCAGCAAGCCATAACCCCTAAATGGACAATTAGTTAATGATAATGGATAGATGGCTTCACAGTGAACATTCATGTGTCACTGTTTCGAGTTGACTTTTACTGAATTGTGTTCTTGGTTTCCAGGTGGTGCAGCTGCTTAGAGCAGGAAAAGGGAAGGAGGTATCTTACAATGCTCTGGCCACTCACATCATTGCAGAAGATGGAGACAACCCTGAGGTGGGGGAGTCAAGAGAGGTTTTTGACTTGCCAGTTCTCAAGGTAGGTATGTTTTATATTTTATCAAGGTTAGCTTTTTGTGTTTGTATGCTTTCTTATATTTCTAAACAGGCATTTTTAAATAGATTTTGGGCTAAAATGTGTTTTATCCTGAGGAATTTTCATAATATGTGTTAGTATTTTAAGAAGAAGGTTTTTTTTTTTCACCTGCCATTAACATATTTGTACAGTGAATATTAAGCCAAAGCCAACATGCTGTAAGGCATCATTTAAATAAGGGCTGGAAACGGGGAGCTGCCAAAATATGAAAATATTTATTTCTTAATTAATGCACATGTTTCCTCACAGCTTGTAGGAGGTGATGTTTTATTTTTCATATTCTCTCAATGTTTGTTTTAACACTATTTAGTTACTTACTCTTATGCTTTCCAGCCATCCTGGGTAATTCTCTCTGTCCGATGTGGAGACCTGCTACCGTATCCTTCCACTATAAAGTCTAAAATCTTTTTTTGTGTGCCAGTAAAATTCATCTTTAACATGAACAAACTGGAATTTATCTGATAAATAAGATTTAAATCAACCTAGTGCAGTTGCTTTAATCTCAATCACATGTTCCAATCTGTAATATAATGTTGTGATCAATGGCGTCGAATGCACCTCTAAGAACTGATAAGTATACAGACGAGTCTATTACCTGAAGCCAAGAGAAGATCGTTGGTGTCTTCTCTTTCCACCTCTAATTAACAATTGCCCAGCTGAACACCTACCTTTTTTGACATTGCTCTTCAACAAAACCATCAAAACAATAAATTGGTGAATATCGTTTGTAATCATGTACTTTTTGTTCTCCAGAACCGAATAATCTTATAAAGAATTCTGCAATGACCGGATAGTTGTAAAGTGTTATCTCAAAATGACACTAGAATTAGATTTTCCACCCATGATTTAAGATGGTGAGATGGAATTAATGTGAAAAAATAAAAACAAAAGTAAACAGAGGGTAAAACTAGAGGTGCTTTTAAAGTTACAAAATTTAAACTGGTGGCACTTTGGTGACCCCTGAAAGGAAACAGCCGAAAGGTAAATTAGAACAAGATTTGCAAATGGTGAAAACTTCTATGTTTTCTGACATTTAGTAGATTAAATAAGTCTCTTGTAAATGCAATACGTGATTTGATTGAGCTACTTTTAAAACTAAAGTATCTAGGAATGCTATCTAGGAACATACAGCATTACTATGAACAAGGCCCTTGTCACATTAGACTTGATTGTTGCAAGGACTGAGATTGCTGACTTTTGATTAATTAGATTTGATTGCCAAAAATGGTTAATGGGTTTGTTTTCATTTTTATTGTCATACCTCCTGGAAATTTTGTCAAATCAAACTAGATGTAGTTTTTAAAAACAGAATATCTTATATCCAACACATCTTGATTAGTTTTGACTTTTGTGTTTAAAATGCATCTGGTTGGAGTTTTTTGGCTTGGATTTTCTGCCTTCCAGCGTAAGCAAACAGAATAAGCTAAAATATGAAGATATATAGAACATGCAAATCAAAACTCATAAATAATAAAACAGTATTGTCGTTTTGACATAGCCTGTGAGAAATGCCAAAAAACATGGTCTACTACCTGACTTCAGAGATCTTGGAAGATAATCTTGACCTCTACTGTTTTAATCTTATTGGGAAGAAAATGATACTCAAATAGTAATCTCATAATTTCATTTATTTTTAATGCCTCTAAACAAAAAACTAAAATAAATCTACACCAATCCCTGCAGAATTTTTTTTTCACACTCAGTGATTAGCTTTTAGTGTTCATTTGTTCTGTCCACTAATGGGAAGCACAAGTGCTTCCAAGAGTCCTCTTATAAGATGGTGGATTTTTACACTTCTGTCTATCAGAGCATTAGATTTGAATAAACGTTAGGTCCATTTTATTAAATGTTGACGATTGAGAGGACAGGTGGGCATTACCTTTTGCTGTGTTTTTTCCATAACCCTGAGCATCACAGAGTTACTGGATTCTCTCCAGAATCAGGACAGCTATTTTTTGGTGTAACCGCTTGTCTTCCCAGGGTAAGTATGTTATTGTGTTGTCTTTAAGAAAACATTTTAATTTACATGCTCAAAGATATTGACCAATATATCCAGACATTCTACTTTGGAAGGACATACTTAGTCCAGTAAAGCTCATTTATTGTGCATTTATTTCTGAATATGTTTGTGTTTGTACACAGCTTCCAGATGATCTTAACACTTTGTGGGCTTACATAACCTTTTACGGAGGCGAATGTCAACTTAACCTTAACAAGAAGGTTACCCATTTAGTGGTGAAAGAACCACAGGGGGTAAGTGCATTATCTGCGTGTAATCTCTATTATTTAAATAGATTTTTTTTTAGCAGTATTGTAATTGCTTTTAATTTGACACCCCCCCCCCCCCCAAAAGTTTATTCTTTACCTTACCTGGTTGCATAGCCAGACACATTCCGCATAACACACATTCCCACATGCTCACTAGTGACACTAGTTTAGTTTCTTGCTCATCGATGTTAGAATATGCCTCTGTCTAAAAGTGTTAATTTTGTTAATGAAACCTTTATCACAAACACGACAAAGATTTATTTCTTTGATTGTACTGGAACAAAATTAGTCGTCTGAGAATGAGACAAGATCATGCAGCTGCATTGTGAAATGAGAACAGTATTTTTGACAAATTATGTTTTTAGATACAATTCTAAAAGAGAGATATAAAGGGCAACAGTGAGACAGGACTAATTACTAAGATTTCTGTAATAATAATGGAAAAGGTTATATTTATTTAGGTAATAATGTAACGGTAATTACTAAGTAATAACTGGTTATTGGCTTGGTGTAAGCATCATATCAGTTTACAGTATTTGTATTTTTTTATTTATTTTTTGTCCTTTCGGCTTATCCCAGAGTTCAGGGTCACCACAGCGGATCATTGTCCGCATGTTGATTTGGCCCAGTTTTTACACCGGATGCCCTTCCTGATGCAACCCTCCCTAATTTCTACCGGGCTTGGACCGGCACTGCACAGCTGGTATGGGAATGGGCTGTTGGGGGTTCAGTGTGGATCCCGTGGTCCGTGGATGACTGCCTTACCAACTGAGCTACAGCTGTTCCTTACAGTATTTGTATTGATCAAACAAATAAAAAATGAGAAAAGTTAGAATCATTTTTATTTGTTTGTTCATTACAGTATTTGTATTAAACAAATAAATAAAAACATTGGAATTAAATTTTCTTTCCCATATTGCTTTAATTTCTTTGCTCCTGTAGCATTTTTCATGTTGCCTGTCAATCATACCAAGATACACCCTTTATATCATTATAAACCAAAAAAAAAAGCTAACCATAAATGCTATCACAGTGGGGTGGGGTCACTATTGCCGAAAGGTAAAGTTCCACTGTTTTTTTTTAATTCTTTGTGCTAACTTTATTATGAGTGTATAAAGCCACGAGCCCTGTATTGTGTATGGAACCAAACCCCGAGCTGGCTGAATTGCTTCACCCCTATTGGACAGGGTGTTGCCCAGTTGCTTAGCAGTTGCTCTATATAGTTCCAGTGGGTTAAGCAAGCACCTTGTGTGGCAGCTGGCATCATCGGTGTTTGAGTTTGTTTGAATGTGTGAATGGGAAGGAATATTGTAAAGTACTTACTGAAAGTGTGTATAAGTTGTAGCAATAGAAGTTATCAACATTAGTTTGTATAATGGGGCTTACATCGGAACGTCACTATAATGTAACAAACATGCACATTATGAATAATTATTTTATTCTTCTTATAGGGCACCAGATCAGTTATAAGAGATGATCACTATAATCCTTGATTAATAAGTCACATATCAGTGGCAAGTTCTTCTGCAGATAAGTGATCTCTTACTTATATAACAGTGTGTTCAACACAGGAAATATAATGGAAAGGTGAGTGTGGCGACTGTGGCAGGAAGATAGAGTGATTGTCCACCAATCTCGTAGTTGATGGTTCAATCCCCGGCTCCTCCGGTCCTTCAGCAAGACACTGAACCTCAACTTAGTTGCTCCTGGTGTGCGTTGGCCAGCTGCATAGAAACTCCCCCAGTGTGTGAGTGTGTGCGATGGGTGAATAAAAAGCAGTGTGCTTTGAGTACCAATGGGTAGAAAAGCGCTATATAAGTGCAGACAATTTATGGAGATGGAGAAAGGAAAATAGCATTAATCCTTACTACTAAAGACAGTGCTGAAAGGTTACATTTGGTATATACTGCTAAGAGTTTTAGGTGACATTTAAGGCTGACTTTAGGAAGTCTTTCATAGAGCTCAACGTGGAGTTAAGTTTTGCATACTTGAGAGTTGCTGGGGTCCCAGAAGGTTTTCAGGACCAGAAGCAGAGCTGAGCATATCCAGATGCTGTCAGGCATCTTCACACCAGACGCATCCTTTATAACCCAGGAAACCACAGTTCACGAAGTGTTAACCCAATTGCCTAACAAATTATCTTTGCCAGTTTACGACAAATTTTAACCAGATTTGGATCAAAGATCATGAAGTCAATCTCTTCTGTTTGGAAGCTGGTTTGTAGTTGTTTTTTATGGTTTATATTTTTTCTACTCCGTAATAGTCTGTTTGCTCTTGTATCCTCTATCTTTATGTTACTTAATTGCTATTGTAATTGAACTAAATAAAATTATTTAATTGTTCATATTCATGTTGACTGGGGGTGGTTGCAGCTCAGTTGGTATAGCAGTTGCCCACAAACAACAGGGTGAGTCGTTCGTCTCAAGGTTTCCTTCAGCAAAACCGTAAAACCCAAGTTGCTGAGTACAGCAGGTCAGGCGAGCACCTTCCATGGCACCTTTGGATAAAAGCGCCAAATAAGGAGAGCATTTATCACTACTGGAAATGAATGTTTATTATCATCTTCTTTGCAAGTACATCTAACTCTGCTTTTTTTCCCATGCAGGCCAAGTTTGAATGTGCCCTGAAACATCCTAGCATCAAGATTGTTACACTGGACTGGATAACCGATTCTGTTAAAGGTTATGTTAGTGCCCTTGCTTGAATGTCTTTAAGTATTTACTTTTAGTTTTGCATAGTTCTACTGATCGGCAGACTGCCTGTTTTTATTATAGAGTATGAAATCAAGCTACTATCATATTTAGCAAAGAAAAATCTGTATACTTAGAAGCTGTAACCAAAGGCTATTTGGCACTTTCGGTTGAGAAATTACTGAGAAATTAATTACTGAAAAATAATTGTAAAAGGCATCTTAGCAAAGGTGAATGTTAAAGGGGATAGTGAAATATTCTTTTGTTTCTTGGTTCACTTACAAAGAAAGGTAGAATACACACACTGGAGATGAAAATTGGAGAACAACCTAAAGTATCCTAAATGTCAAAATTGCTGCTTAGTCCTATTTCAAATTATCCAGACAGGAGTAACAGAGTAGTATTTTAAGCATATGTCATGAGTTACAAATATTCTAAAGCACAAGTATAAAAAAACTAAAATTAGATATTTAAAAAAGGACACTAATGAAAATTAGAGGACACTTAAAGATACCCCTCACTTAGTGGTGTTGATCTGGCACATGTGCTAATTTCCTCAATTATCTGACAAACCCCGTTTAACTGGTAGCCTAACATTCCATTTTTAGCTGCCGTTGAAGATGGTGTGCCATTCTAAAGTGACTGAAACCCTCCGGCAGCAGGTTTTCCAGATGAGGTTCAAAGGGATGACCCTATCAGGCATAGCAAGAGAAGCTGGTCATTCCAAATATGTGATTTCTAGAGTACTGGTCTTCCAGTGCTGAACAGGGTAAGTATCTGTTTCAAAATACAGTGTCTCGACGTTTAAGAGCATTTGGACTAAAAGCCCACTTGGCAGTGACCAAAAAAGCCTCTACATTCACTGACCTGGAGACTGGAAGAAGAGTGGACCAAAAATCACACCAGAGCAGTGTGAGAGACTAGTGAAGTCCTCTGGCCGCAGATATCCTGAATTCATTCAAAGCCAGTCCCTGTTTGCTTTGTAGTAATTGTTGACTGTCATTGCTAATTTTGATCATTGTATTTTAATAAAGGTTTCTTGTTGAAGTCCGTTAGTTATTATGTAAAACACGTCTCTAGTAGCATGGTGTAGCCACAAAAATTCCTTCAAATATTGAGCAATGAAAATTACGTTGTTTCCGGAAAAAAATCAACTGTTCATAAATTGTTCTTAAATTTTTATCTCCAGTGTAAGTCTATCTAGTGGTTTCATGTTAGTGAAAAATGTAATGCTGGACATTATTGTAACACAATGTTAGAACACAGTACATCACAGTTGCATTGCTCATGCTGACCGCTGTTCATCGCAGCATTTAAACATTCAAACCAGCAGGTTGTTTGAAATTTGATCAGTGCATGTCCAACAAAAAAATCTTTTCACCTTTTACAGATAGAAGCAGGAAAGATGAAGCACTTTATCACCCAAGACTCACATATGTGGAGCCTGATGACGATGAGGAGAGTGAAGCAGAGTCATATGATCAGCAGTCCCGTTCCGAAGGAAGCTACAGCCCCCATCGATCCCAGCTGTCCAGCGGCTCATCTGGTGAAGAGTCCAGCCCCCGTAGACGACCAGGACCCAAAAAACTGAACTCTGTTTCTCCCGTGTCCCCTCGGAAACTTGAACGTCGCAGCGAGCGCATGTTTGATGACTCTGATGATGACTCCTCCACAGAGAAGGAGGGAACCAACCTCAACTGGACTCCGGCTGAAGTTATCGCACCAACCCCTGCTATTTCAACTTCCACAGCCAGACGGCGTGGTGGGGCTCCTGGCATAAAAGAAGCGTCCTCCACAGGTAGTGGCCTGATAAACCTATGTGCTACAGTGCCTCCTGTACCTGGCAGTGGAGGAGCGATATCTGCAGAGGCACGCACTTCTACTCCCATCAGTCACAGCACACAGCAGGGTATGCAAGTTTTATGTCACTAGTAGACATACATTATAGACCCTATCTGGTCCGATCTTAGCATTTAGTTGTGTCAAATGTCTCCTGGGTGCCATCAGTCTCAAACCACACTTTTTGAAAATCATTGTGACAAAGTGTATATGCATTACTTCCTGTCATATTCTGAAGAGTTGTTTTGTACAAGTACATTGAAGTAGCAGTCTCAGGAGTCTCAGTCTCTATCAGGGGATGTGTCTGAGTGAGGTCTAGGACATCCATTTGAGTTAAGATTCAAAAATGAAAAGAACTTAATTAATCTCACAAGGAAATTGTTTAGCCTTGTTACAGCTGCTGTCTACTCCAAATAAAAGGAAATAAAACAGGCAGAGAAAGAACCACTTTAACACAAAAGCAAAAATCTTCTCCATTTGTTATTAAGAACAAAAAGAATGTAAAAATTAACCAAAGGAAAGTTACATCAAGAAGCAGTGCAGTAATAGATAAAGGTTAAAGATGATGGAATGATGTTAATAGGAATTAACAGAATAATTTTTTATAATTGGTTATACAATGTGGTGGAGACTAAGAGAAAGACTCTCCTGTGCTGTTCTGTGGAGCACTTTGCAGTGATCATTAACTGTACTGAACATGTTCCAGGACACTGTACAGTGGGTGGGAGGGATTGTCCATCTAACAGGACTGAAGGATGACCAGACTGCTGTTACTGTGATCTCAAATATGTCTCCTCCACCTATACTATCCTTGTGAATGCAATATCACAGCAGCGCTAGAAATATTTCATTAAAATTTAGCAAAAGCATCCAACAGGACTCAAGCATGGAATTATTCGATTTGGGGAATCAGAAGTCAAAGATTAAGGTCCCTGTGACCTCATGTCCACTTGAACGTGACATCTCAGGACTGGGGGAATCTGTAGCTCAACTGGTAGAGCAGTCGTCCAAGGTTCAGGTTCAGGGGTTCGACTCCTCCCTAGGCTAGACACTTAGCCCTGAAGTAGCGCCTAGTATCTGCTGCTTAGTTTTAAGTCACTTTGGATAAAAGCATTTGCTAACTAATTGTAATAATTATGTTTTAAAAGCAATTTCTTCCGATTCTGCATTCAACCAACCACTTGGGCTTTGGAGGCCCTACAGATAGAGCAGCTCAGAATTTCTGCTCTTGGCAGAGGTTTCTGCAAGAATCTGAGTTCTTTTTGACCAGGATTTGTCCTTTGCTTCACAAATCTCTAGAACAGTTTTGTTCCACCTATGGAACATT
This sequence comes from Channa maculata, assembly GCA_020496755.1. NCBI lineage: Eukaryota > Metazoa > Chordata > Actinopteri > Anabantiformes > Channidae > Channa > Channa maculata. The sequence goes on from CM035612.1 coordinate 16,599,165, forward strand.
GCCCAAATTAGGAGCATCCTGTCTCAAAGTGATGCTGAGAAACTAGTCCATGCATTTGTTATTTCTAGGTTGGACTACTGCAATTCCCTACTTTTGGGGTGTCCTATTAACTTCTTAAAAAGCCTGCAATTAATCCAAAATGCTCCAGCAAGTGTGCTGACTGGAATTAGCAAGAGAGATCATATTTCACCTTCACTAGCTTCTCTCCATTTTCTTCCCATAAAATCAAGAATAGAATTTACCCCGCGATACACTAAGCTCCTTTCCCTCTCTCCTCTCCTGTCACCCTACATTTATCTGTCACCGCTGTATGATATTAACTTTGTGTCTTCTTTCTCCTGGAGTTGTCTTTTTCTCTCTCTGTTTCTATATGCATGTGTCCACTGGTTTGGAGCTGCCTGTTTTATTTTAAAGGCATAAACCATTGAATTGAAGTTTATCTTTATCTGAATTTAAAGTAATTTATTTCTTTATTACACACAAAATATTATATATTAAAAACTTTAAATACTGAGACGACAGTGCAGGCTGTTGATGACTAAACAAACTTTAATTGCTTCAGTTGTGCAGCTCTTAATCTATGAATGTTTTTTATCCTGGAATTTTATTTGTAAGAATGCATATTTAATATGTCCCCCATCTGCACACGCAGATCTCACGCTTGAATTGCACAGTAATTTTAGGCTTCTCTATGTGTTGGTCAAAGGCTAAGGCCGCTGTTAATGTTACATTCTCCCATTCTTGTAGGCCCTAAATGCCTGGATTAAAATTTTATTACATACAGCACAAAGGTCCACTTTAAGATGATCTAATTGGAATATCAGTCTGAACAGACATGCATGTAAACTGCAACTTCACTGGTTCACAGAGGCATAGAACCAAGATGAAGTTATTCTAGTTTTCTAGATGGTTCAATTGGATTTAATTTACACAGTACCTACTCTGGTAGAGGACCAGAGTAGTAAAGACTGCCTTGAAAGGGATGAGTGCTCTTAAGAAATGTATTTTTACACTGCAGTTGTTTGATATGTAATTTGAAAGTAATTATATAACTGTCCTGTTGATAAATGTTTAATTTCTTTGTGCTTTTTTAGGTTTATCAGTTTCAGAGGGCATCCCCAGGTGGAGCCCAACTGCCCGGACCCTTCGAAACATTACCAACAACTCTGAAATGCAGCCAGCCAATCGACCTGCTAATGTAGCACATGTAAGAGTTCCCAGTGGCTTAAGTGATTTAGCTTCTCTGTTGTTATTAGTTTTGAAATCTGCTTGTAATTACTCATTATGTATATCAGTGCTTTCTCTGTTTTTTTTACCTTTTGGTTGCAGATCATCCAAAATTTGGCAGCCAATGAGACCAAGCCATTGGATCAGCAGCCTAGTCAGGGCCATGCTCAAACATCTAATGGTACCAACCCACTTCTGTTCAATCAGTCCAAACTGGCTGGAACGCACCTTACTGCAGAACAGCAGCAACAGTTACTTCAACAACAACAGCAACAGTCGCAACAGGCTGGTCATCAACATCAGCAGTTACAACAGCAATCGCAACATCCCATAATGCACCTCCAGCAGCAGCAGCAGCAGCAGCATCATCCGATGATGCAGCTACATCACCAACAGCAACAGCAGCAGCCACAGGTTGCACAGCAGCAAGGTTTCCCACAGTTACCCCAACAGCAGCAGCAGTTTCTTCAACAGCAGCAGCAAATGCAACAACAGATGTTTTCTCAGCAGCAGCAGCAGCATGGTTTCCCTCAGCAGCAGCTACGTCCCCAGCAGATCCCACGGCCTGGTTTACAGCAGTTGCAGCACCTTCAACAGCAGCAGCACCTTCAACAGCAACGCATGCAGATGTTGCATCAGCAACAGCAGAATCAGCAGCAGTTACACCAGCAGCATCTACATCAGCAGCAGCAACAGCAGCATCATCAACAAAACTTTCTCCAACAGCAGCAGATGCAGCAGCAACACCTGCAGAATCAGCAACAGCATGCTTTGCAGCATCAGAACCAACAGGCCTTGCAGCAGCATCAGACAATGCTGCAGCCTCATCTTCAGCAGCCTCCTCAAATCTCTCAGCTGTTTGGACATGAACCAGGACAAGAACGTGAGTACCACCAGAGTCAGCAGGGCGCAAAAATAGTTTTTTTCTTTCACTTTAACTTGCAGTGCAACATATTCATATATTTTTCAATTTGATTGTATTACTGATTTATGGTTTAATAGGCATAGACTAATAAGAGAAAGACAAGTTAGTGCTTCACGAGAGAAAAACATTAAGTTAATAGATTTTTTTTTTTTTTTTTTTAAACCTAGCATAAGACCAAATAATTGAACCCCCAACAGCCAATCCCCAGAAAGGGCATCTTTTGTACATCTAATGTGCAGATCTAGGCAAAGTGGCATACTTTTCCACTGCTGTATGGTCACAGAAGCCTACTGATGGTGAATGCAGAGTGCTTCAAACAGGCTCATAAAATCCCACTTGTAGTTCTCCTTTCTGCCACCATGTAAAGTCACTTTCTAATCCCCGTTCTGTAGTACTACTTTACTATACTTTACTACTGCCTTTAGATGTGTGCCATTAGGCCTGTGTTTATGTTGTGGGAGACATAGGATTTTATTTAGATTGTGCTTTACAATTGTGATGACATTATATTCATGTTTTAAACTTGTTCACCAGGCTTTCTACAAGGTTCATATGCAACTAAACTGCAATAGCACATTTTTTTTTTAGGGAATATATTCGATATTCAGATTATATCTTGCTGCAATATATTATTTTTTTGAATGAAGAGCTGCAGGCATGTAGACAGGAGATTACAGTGACAGGATGGCAGAGTGCAACGTCTAGGAGAAAGTAGATTTTGATTCCAACATTACTGTAACTAGCCTTAACCTGTTTTAAAGCAAGCTGACTGGATTAGTTATTGTAGTTTTTAATTTTGGCTTATCCGTTAAGCTTGGGGATGAATAAAAAAAATCATTAAAAAAAAATCATTAAAAAGGAAAGGGGGAAAAAAGTGGCCAAAAGTGGGGTGACTGTCTACCCCAAACAGCATTTGCCTCTGTTGGGCCATCCCTATAAAAATAGTTAGATTTATTGTTGGGTTTATTGTAGGCTACGCAATCTGCAAGTCACATTAGATCAGCAATGGAAAAATAGTACTAAAATATGATTCCAAGGTACTTGACTTGAGTATTGACTTGGCGCAGAAAGGTAAAGCGGTTGTCCACCAATCTCGCAGTTGTTGGTTCAATCCCCACCTCCTCCGATCACATGTCGAAGTGTCCTTGAGCAAGACACTGAACCTCAACTTAGTTGCTCCCGGTGAGCGTTGGCTCCCCCATCGGCGTATGAGTGAATGAGATGGGTGAATAAGAAGCAGTGTAAAGCGCTTTGAGTGCCAATAGGTAGAAAAGCACTATTTAAGTGCAGTCCATTTACCATATTTATTTGAGTAATTTACATTTTACATTTACATTTACATTTAGTCATTTAGCAGAGGCTTTTATCCAAAGCGACTTACAAGTGAGGTACAAGGCAGCACAAACCTAAGTCAAGGAGAAAACATCAAAGCAAAGTCCTATCAAAAAACTGTTCACAGTTCACGAGATGCAAGTGCGAGAAAGAGCAGAAAGGAATTTTGATAGTAATATTACAGAGTAATAATATAAGCTACTTTTACTGCATTTAAATTCAGTGGAAAATATTATACTTTCCCCACTACATTTAACTGATAGCTTCAGTGATTTTTGTAGATACACAAAACCATTTTTTTATACAATGAACTAACGAGATATATTATAACCACCTGTTAGTACACAAAGTAGTTAAATGTGATTAGGTTTGATTTGAGGTCGAAAAGTGTCTGAAGTTTAAGAAAAAATAAATAAAAAAAAAAACAGAAAAAGTTCCTCTTTTTTTGCTTTGGCATATTCGATTACTTGATTCATTGATGGACTTATTTTTTTTCTTGCTATTGTACGGGTATGGCTGGGCGCCATACCAATAAGACCTCCCCAGCATGCCTACGTGACAGGCAAAAATTCTCTCTTGTGAAGCCTTTTCTGTGACTTCACTTGAAGAATAGGAGGTGATGGCCTATATGTTTCTCTTCACCATGTTAAAAATAATAATACAAATTACTAGGGAGGGAGGTTTCTACTTTGTTTATTGCAGTCACAAATGTATTGCAAATAGAAACTCACTAAATCTACTTCTTGACCAATATTTAAATTAATTTGTACTTTTGCAGATATGTACTTTTTTTTCGTATAGTCATGATTTTGCAACACAATAACCTACCTATGTGATGGAACTAATTCCACTGAGAAAAGAACAGATATTGCACTAGTGGGCTCAAAGGATATAGTCTGGATAACGTCAGCAGCGTTTCACTTGGACATTTTCGTTCATACATACACCCCCTTCTAAAAAAAAGTCAGGATAATATCAGAATTTCAGTGCATGTCTAAAAGGGGCTTGACTATTTTTATATGTACTTAAGTAACCGGGGTATTCAAAGAAATCAGCTTTCTCAGTTAATCGGGGAACAGTTTTTACATGCACTGAAAAAACCTGGTTACTTGAAGTCAGCATATACATGCAGCTGAACCTGATTTCTCCTCCACATCGTCACACTTCCAGGATTTAAGTTGTTAAATCTGTGTTTACAATTGCAAAAGGCAATTTTTAAAACCTAGTTACTTGCAGGCAACTTTTTCATCTCTTTCATTCTGCCTTTCGTTGCGGTCTTGCAAAAAGCCCATTGCTTTCTAGGAACGGAATGCCTTTATTTCTATTGCATGTTACCATACAATGAAATTTGTTTTATCACACAAGCTGTGATGTACACAAACTTCACACATGTTTTATGATGAATTACACATACACACATAAGACATAATAAATAAATTTCATGGCAGCTGATGACGCTTTACCTTCACCCACATTCACACACCGATGGCAGTGGCTGCCATGAAAGGTGCTCACTTGACCCACCGGGAGCAACTTGGAGTTCAGTGTCTTGCCCATGGATACTTCAACACATAGCTGGGACCGGGGATCGAACCACTGACCCTGAGGTCCATGGACGACTGCCTTAGCAACTAAGCTACAGATTAAGGTGCTTGAACAGGAATTTAAATAGGGATGCGGCCTTGGGGGGGCAAGTTCAGTTCCCTGATGTCCGTGGGGTAAAAGCTGTTCCTGAGCCTAGAAGTGTGTGTCCTTTGGGCTCTGTAGCAACAGATGGTGGAAGGGATGTGTTGTCTCTGATGATATGCTTTATGCATTCAGTGACTTTACAATATAAAAATTCTGATAATGTTGAGCGCCATGACAGCAATCATGGTTGGGGTAGTACAGACAACTGCAGCATATCAACTCTGATACCAGATTTTATCTTTCAAATTTAATTACTTCAAAAGTATAATTTTATAATGATATTAGCATTAGCCAGTTTTATATTGCTGAAATAAGTGTGTTTGCTTTCCCAGGAATAAGGGCAGACAACTGTCACCTGTTCTCATGAGTCTGGCTAAAAAACTGTTGATCACCTTCACCACAGATCTACATTATAAGATCTAGTTCAAATTTATACATTTGGATAAACTGACCATATCTTCGAAATTTATTTAGGGAAATATCAAAACCTAATTAATCAGCAGTCCTAGGACAAAAATTACAACAGTTTTAAACCTCAATTCAAGTCTCCAATATCATCCCCAAAGAGCAGCGTAGTCAATGTTGAGATGACTGAGGCTTTGGAGGAGCTGCTCCAGCTGATTTGACACCAAAACCACACACAGTAATTAGGAACAGTAAACATGACACCAATCCATGATGAGCTGGATGGTTACAACTACAGTGAATAAAACAATATGTTGGTGGATTATAGAGAGCTAGTCTGTGTAAGACGCAGTCAGTTTTTCGCTTGGCTTGGCTTGACTGTTTGCCCCTGTTTTTTGTTTTTTTTTGGGGGGAGGGTTGCTTTAGTCAAATAATTTAAATGAGGAATTACAAATAAGGGAAATCCTAAACCTACCCATCCCTTTTCCAGATCACCTGTTACCATCCTGTAACATTGTGTTTCTGTGAGATGTTCAGTGAAATAGCAGAAAGTTTATTTTTGCTGATGGCGCTTGACCGTTTAGAGCTTTATATGTAAGAAGCATAGGAAGGCACAGGCTGGTGAGCCTTTCTGAGGAAAGAGTCGATGTTGTTCTCACATAACAAGTCATGCGAGATACTGGACCCTAAAAATTTCAAGGATTTCATAGTTGACAAAGACTTGGATGCTATGGTGAGGGGAGGCAGTATGGGGGGCTTCTCCTGAAATCCACTCTCATCTCTACAGTCATGCAGGTTCAGTTCCAGAGTGCCGATCAACCTCGCGAAACCCCACAAACAAAAGCAGTGTGTATGTCTCAGAGCTGTTGAGGTGGTCCGGCATGCACTGCAGTCCTATGTTAATTGCTTTGCCTACTGACCTGTTTGCCCTGTAGGAAAATTGCAGGGGGTCTAGCAGGGGCCCTTTGATGTTTTTCAGGCGATTCAAAACTATTTGTTCAAAGGATTTCATAACCACAGATGTCGTTTAGTTCTGGAATTATGGTTGAATGCTTAAAAGGTTGTTGGGACTTCACACAGCTCCAGTTATATGTGCAATTCCCACAATTCCGCGGTTTTATTAACTAACCTACCATATTATTCTGATTTTCAGTTCCACAAGATGGCTTTCTTCTGGGCTGTGTGTTTGCCATTGCTGACTACCCAGAACAGATGGCTGACAAACAACTCCTAGCCACATGGAAGAGGGTAAGACATTGACTGTGTATATGCACTTAAATATATCGAAGATTGGCAGAAATGCTGAGATATTGGCTTCTAAATGTTTTTGAGCAAGGCTCAGCCTTTTAACTATTTCTGCTTGATTAGTGTGTTTTGCAGCCTCTAATTTATTGTAATTTAATAACAAATAATACATGAAGGCTTTTGCAAAGATTGATGGAAAGTTGTAGACTGTGGAAGAGACTAGTGGAGAAGGTAAAGTGAGGGCTGAATTGAGTCTCATGCTAGCACTGAATCTTTTCAGTCCAGTTGAATTAAACTCTGATTCGTTTTTCCCCTTCGCGCAGTTTGTTTGTGCCAGACTGAAACCAGCACCTGTGTCTAGACTAAAACAACTATACCTAACTGATTTTGAATTGTGTCTTTGATTAACCTGGTTACTGAAAACGAGCTTCATGTGCTAGTTTTCACTCCTGACTAATGTTTTTTTCATTTAACACTGGCAGTTTTATAAAGGACAGTTTTTTTATGCACGAACTGAGAATTTAAGGGATCAGCAACAAGAATCCCAGTGGATCTGTGCCAGTGTGTTAACAAACAAACAATATTTGATACGGTGTATCAAATATTATATAATACGGTGTATCAAATATTGGCTAAAATGAATTGCATCTGCCTAAAATTAAAACTAATACAATGTTGCCTGCAAAAAAATAGGTTTTAAAAATTAGCTTTTGCAATTGTAAACACGGAGCCCTCTAGGCTTCATCAATCTATATGCTAAACATCCTCCTTTCACCCAGCTGGATAATTTAAATGCATGTAAATGCAAACATACATAACTGACAGCTTGTGATGTTGTAAGTCGTTCTTTTGACTATGAGCTATTTGTGGGCTATGGCAACTTTTTAGGTATTAGGTAAACATGATTAAGAAGAACTGGTACAAGGCACAAGAAATGGTGCATAGTATAAAAGATGTGGTCCATTCATTTGAAATTACATATTTCATCCTGCAGGTCATCCAAGCATGTGGAGGTACTGTTGACCCCACCCTGAACAGCCGCTGCACACACCTGCTTTGTGAGAGCCAAGTTAGCAATATGTATGTACAGGTAAGGATGTCTGCTATCAGAAGTGAGACAACTGCCAAAGGTACTCCATAGCCCTTTAGATTGTCCTGTTACAGAAGCATGCAAAAGGTTGGATAGAGTGTTGTCCCAAAGGTTTTCAGTCTTTGGTCAAATCAGGAAAAATCAACAAACAAACATTTAATACCATTATTTCCAAAATTATTCAGGTTTTCACTTTCTGGCCTATGCTTAATCATCAGTAGAGCTGATCTATTTGACACAATTATTAACAGTTTAATAGAATATTAAAAAAAAAATAATAATTCATACATTAATAAAATGATAGTGATCTCAGAACTCCCCTCCCTCTGACTGCCTGTTTGTCATACAGGTTCCTCTATCCACCAAACTTTTCACCCCAATATTGCCTCAGCCTTATCCTGCATACAGTAGGCTAAATTCTTTCCCTTTAAGTTTACTCTTGACACCATTTCTACCCTAGGCATTAATTCTTACTGTAGGAAGAAGAAACACCTTATGCCAGTGCACTCTTACTTTTAGAAAACAATCCTCAGGTCCTGTAACGCAAATTACATTTCATGCTCAAGCCAAAATAATTCATGTTATTAATATTATGCCAAAACAAGTGAATCAGCTGTGAATTTCCCGCTTTAGAAGAAGGAAGAGTTGACTGAATAGCCTAATCAATGTCAAGCTTAGTTAACAAAATGTGTAATTTTTGTCACTGTTGATGTTTGTGGTGTATTTTCTGCCAGGCACTGAGAGAAAGTAAGCGCTGTGTAACTGCCCACTGGCTCAACACAGTATTGAAGAAGAAGAGGCTGGTTCCACCTCACCGGGCATTACATCTGCCTTTCGCTTTCCCTCCTGGTGCCAAACCTTGCTCTCAACATGTATGTTCATCTCCAACAAACTGCTGCTATTTCAGCCATTTTTTTTACCAGCATGAAATGTGTTAGTGAATTGATTAAGGGATTTCAGAATCAGAAATACTGTATTAATCCCAGAGGGGAAATAGCTTGAAAAGGCTATTTTAGCTTGTTTTTATATTTGTAAGTTGTTTTATTTAGCCTTGGAAAGTACTATATATTCAAATAGTAACCAGATAGAAGTCCAAATTATACTGAGACTTTGATTTCCTACATCCTAAAAATGACTTAAATTGCACCTCAGACCAGTACTGACCAGAAAATTGAACCACTGTTATAGTGTGGAAATATGTATTCAACATTTTAACAGAAAACCACCAATCTTGTTTTTTTATAGCATTGTATTACTATAATTAAGTAAATTTAAGCACAGTAACGATTGTTGGTAAAAAAGCCTGTATTTAAAAACTTGCTTACTGGCAGTAGTTTTCTCATGGTGGTAAATCTAGCAGAACTACATTACTGGCAAACAGCAGTGCAGCCGCACTGTCATCAAAATTGGCAGACTTCAGTCCCACATTAAGTATCTGTTCATGAGAATCATTAACAGCATCAGTAACACAGCCTTGGAGGAACACCAAACTCTTTTATGTCATATTAGTCTTTCAAATTTTAAGGCTAAAAATATTATGTAGCTATGTTTCTGTTGTGGAAAACTTCATGCATGTACTGTAAATCAACTGTCTTTTACCTCAGATTATATCAGTGACAGGATTTGTGGATGCTGATAGAGATGACTTAAAGCTGATGGCCTACCTGGCTGGTGCCAGATACACTGGTTATCTGTGTCGCAGTAACACAGTCCTCATCTGTAAAGAGTAAGTTTGGGGATGGCATTGGGGGCGGGAGTGCTGGGAGTGTTATTTGCTAAAGATGTATATAAAATTGAAGTAGACTAGATCAAAGTATAACTGAATCCACACTTTAATCTGCATATTGCAGGTTATCTGCTTCTGTTAGATGCACTACTGAAACTTTAAGTCATCAACACCCTGAACTGCTGCCTCAGTAATCACAGTTGTTTAAACATATTTGTGTAACTAAGCAATTAATTACTAAAAGTCAAGATAAAACTTTTTAATTATGTGAATGGTAACTGTATGGTGTGGTGACATCATTAAATTTCCAACTATTATGATAATCTTGCCTAAACAAACAAGAAGGACCACTTCTGATCTTGCCCTGAAACTGCCTAATGGGGATTAAAGGGGCGCAACATGAGGAGGGGAGCAGCTAAATCCTGTCTGAGAAATAACTTAAGTGGCTGTCAGCTGGCTTGTTGTGGCCAAATCGTCTTTTTTTTCATGTAGTACTACTAAAGTGCTCAAAATGTCATCAAAGTGGATAGATAAATACGTGCATATTTTAAATCTAATGTCTGCTTAATAATTTCTAGATTCGGAGTGTTTGTTAACCTGCAACACTTTAGCAGCAGAATTACACTAGGCAGCCAAGGGATTTCCAATATCACCCATGACACACATGTACAATTATTACATAGATCACCTGTCTCTGTTTTACATTATAACAGTATGTTTTTTGCTGCTATAAATATAAAGTTTTATGCAGCAAGATAAAAACAAGAAAGGCATAGTGTAGTCCAGGGCAACCCAGTGATTATGTGACAAATTTGGATGTTTGTCTGGTTCTGGCTCTTCATTCTGCAATTTGAACATTACAGCTGTGCGTCATAGATTAAATTCCCCATTTAAATGCTTTGCATGAGGGGATTTATACGTTTTGGGGGGAGGGTACTACTTATTAGCTTTTTCTTACCTTAAATTGCATTTTTTTACTCTCCTTTAGCTTAAGGAATGATAGTTGACAGGATGTCTGTGTCTTTTAAAGTATTCATTTGAATTTTGTGTGAATGCAGATTTTTTTGGGGGGGGGTTTCTGATTGACCAACATGTCTTTTACCATTTGGGTTACATTGCTAATTTGTTTTCCATGCTTTTGCAGTTTTTATGTGAAGTAAATTATTTAAGTGTGCTTGTGTGAACTTTTTTTTTTTTTTTTTTTAAACAAGGAGGAGTAGGAAAACAAGGAAAAACCATGTTTAAAAAAATTGCAGAGTACGTGGGGACTAGGCCTGGGTCGTGTATTAAATGTTAGCTTTAGCACTTTTAGTTTTAAGGTTTTTCTAACATCATGCCATATTGGCATGTGCTGAAGGAGGGAAAGTCTTAATGATATAATTATATTACTAATCTCTCTTCAGACCAAGTGGGCTTAAATATGAGAAGGCCAAAGAGTGGAAGATCCCATGCGTGAATGCCCAGTGGTTGTGTGATATACTGCTGGGCAACTTTGAAGCCCTGAGACAGATTCACCACAGCAGATACTCCATCTACACACACCCTGAGCCACTGGTGCCTAACCCACAGCTGGTCCAAAATCTGCTGGGTATGTACAGCTGAATATACTTCCAAAGAAATGTATGTTGTTTAGTTACCAGTTCCATAAAGAAAAACATGTAAGATGGTGCACTATAATCCAGGCAGTTATTACACACCTAGCTGTAATGTGTGCACAGTTTGTTGATTTTTCCACCTGTAAGTAGTAAAAAAAAAAAAAAGGTTATTTTGCTGATATACAGTACTGTGTAAAGTATAAAGGTGTTGCAATGATGCTTTTAAATTAAGGGCATGAAATTAGGCCGTCTTGACCTCTGTCTGCTCATTTAAACTCAGATTTCTGATTCTGAGTCTGATGCTGAGATTAGGACATTGTGAGAAGGTATACCATATGTTGCAAGAGTCCTTGTTGTTCTTGTCTCTTAACACAGAAAGAATTTGGGACCAATCAGCAGCCTCCATGATGATTTTTGCCCAGTGCCATGTGTGTACTGTATGTCTTTGTGTACATCGCGGGAGTAATTACAAGGCCTTAAGTTTGATATTGGGTCAAAATATTTCTCAGTGCAGGTTACACTATACTAATAAAAAATTGTAATAGATAACAGCTGAAAACTGTTTAAAAAAACCTAATACCATGGAAAAGCACCCCCCAACCAACTTTGCAGACTTGGCAATGTTTGCCCACTCTTATTTATAGAATTGTTCTAGCTCAGTTAAATTGGATGTTGACCGCTGCTGGACTGTAGTCTTGGGGCGTCTTTTCTATACCTATTGTAAATGTGATGGTTAGATGTAATAATACTGAGCTGACTTTGGTGTCTTTGTTTCTCTGTAGGTGCTTGGAGAACACCGATTAAAGTATCTCCCGAAGCTATGGCGGTGAGTTTGTTGAGATGCTTTTCCATGAGATGAATGCTACAATATTCTCACACTGAAAAACTGTTCCCCTGCAAGTGGAGTTTATAACACTGCTTTTGACCAACTTAACGCCAAATTATACTTCTCCATCAATACACGTGAACAATGACGTGGACCTACGCATCAATGTTACGTGGATATGATCGCACATGTTTTTCTTTTATCTTTGTACGTGTCCACAAGAGGACAGTATCGCTTTTAATAAACCTCAATTAGCTGAAAATGAAGAAACAACCAGGAAGCAAAAATTTAATGCACATGTTCTACAATTCATAACACTTTGCGTCTGTAAAGGTAAACACGGATTTCAATGATTAAATGGACCTAATGAACTTTTTCCAGACCTGTGCAGGAATGGTTCCTTGGCAGGATGCTCTGCTGAGGTGTGGTCTATTTATCTGAATTTCACAGAATTTCCTTTTAACTCCCTTTTACTACTTCGACATTTACGTGTAGTGAAGGAGAAGTATAAATCAGACTGCAGTTTAAAAGCCATTCAGATCTTGACTTGTGTGTCCCTAACAACTATGTGAGAAGACCCACTAGTTGTTAATTACTCACAGAGATCAAATAAAGGAGTTGAAACATCTTCAAAAACCTCAAGGATGTCCAGTTGCCACTGAATAAAGTAACCATGACCTGGATAATTGGAAATAGTGTTTCAATGCACTTCAATGCACTAACAAGGTTACAGTTCCTTTTTCTTGGGAACGCTGATTTATTAACTGTCAAGTAAACAGTAACAGTAAACTTGTTACCAAAATCAGTGTGGAAGATTTCGAAAAAGTGAGTTTCTCCAGGAAAATCCTGATTTCTCTGATAACTGCATTTCTGTTCAGCTTTCTGTGTGTATGTACATAAATTGTATGTACATAACAAAAGGCTACAGATGGGAACAAGCAGCTGAGTAAAATAATCAATGTGTGGGATCATCAACACAGTGGTGCCTCATTTTTAAATCAAAGTCTACCTAAAGTCAAACAGATAATGTAAATAACCAAAGTCACTCAAAGTCTACACACCTTCCAAAGCGAGTCATAGGTGGAGGAAAAAATCTGATTGAGACACAGAAATTACTTAAGAGAGAAAAGGTATAGGGACGCCCTGGTCAAGTGTAATATCTGATCTGAGTCCTTTTATTTGTTGAGTATCTGCTGCGAGTCGGATCCAATACAAACAGCACAGGGGAGAGCAGCCTCTTGTACTTCAGATCCTGCTGCACAGATACTTTTTCTGATTACCCTCCACGTCGGACTTCAAGTTCAACTTGCCCCACTGTCACCTGCAGAAGTTTGCTGCAGTGTGCTGCATCTTTTCTCACTGCATTGATTCCGTCACCCATTTGTCAGCTGGCAATAAATTACTATTTCCACATTAGCTACTGTGTCCTCCATTTATCCATCTATTTATCTATATTTACTTGGGAAATAAATGCATTTAATTTAAACTGAACAGCATTAAATTGATGTGATCACATAAAGTGAGCCTTTAAGCCCCCTTTACCTTCATGTGGGGAGCCTTTGTACTTTACTGTGTTTTGGCTTCTTTCAGAGAAAATTTAAATAGCGGCTAAAACTTTGTGTAATGTGAGCCAAGAACTATTGTTTACTGAGATCAAATCTCAAGTTGCCTGTGGTGTGTCTTCCTTACTTGTAAGCTGCTTTAAAGAATGATAAAATATAACAATTTACAATGTGCATGTGCAAAGTAACTACATGTAATAAGTAAAAAGAGCAGTATTTCTCTTTGCATTGTAGTTAAGTACAACTTTGATACAACTTTGTATACACATACAACTAGTGGAGTAAATGTACATCTTATAATACATTTCAGAAATACAGCATCTTTAGCCGCTCTGCCCATAATTTATTACTGTTACCATTTCATCCAAAGCAGCAATTGTAGATACGGTGACAAATTTAAAAGGTAATTGAATTACTAAGGCTGGAAACTTGGTTTGCCTTTACGTGCTTCCAACATGAGACAAATTGTACCACTCAAGGTCCCTCATTTATACAAAAATGATCCAGTAACAAAAGGGGAAATGCAAACAGGAAGTGAATGATAGATGCCACAGTGTTTGTGCTATGTGACTCATCTGGTTGTGTATCTGTTATACTTGTGGGTTGTGTAGAGTCTCCAGCTGCTCCAGAGACAGAAGATCAGTGACTCCACCAACCAGCCTGCAAATAAAAAGGCCAGGTCAGTATAGCAGATCTGGGTACAGGGTCGTTGTTACATACCATCAGTATCTAAATTATGATGTAATGATATTGTAACTAAAAGTACAACTGTGTGTGTGTGTGTGCATGCGCAGACTGGAGGAAACAAAGTCCCCTAGTAAAAAGCTTCCCCCAGAGTCCACTCCTCATGTTATGTTCACAGGCTTTGAGCCCACACAAGTACAGCAGTACATAAAGGTAAAGTCAGCTATGTCTCGTTCTCACAATGCATCATTTAAATAGAGCTGAGTCTAAGCCTCATATGCTAATGTTCTATTCACTTATCTAAACAAGTAGATAAATGAGGTCATTTGTGATTGTGTTTGTCTTTGGCTCTTAAATCTTTGCTCTTTGCAGAGGTTACATGCTTTAGGTGGCGAAGTAGCAGACAGCAGTCAGAAGATCACTCATCTTGTAGCCAGTAAGGTGACTCGCACTATCAAGTTTCTCACTGCCATATCTGTGGTCAAACACATTGTCGGCCCAGGGTGGCTTGAGGAGAGCTGGAGGAGCCAGAAATTTGTAGGTAAGTGGGTAGGTGAATTAATGTACAAGCAGACTTTGTCTAACAAAACGTTTTTTTTTTTTCAAAAGTGACTAGTGATTAATAGTTTTTTTGTTTTTTGAGTTAATTTTGTAAAGTAGATGGTGTAGTCACTAAGATTTACTAAAAATAATTGATGTCATAATTTATCTTATATTTTAGATAATTTTCCAAGCTGCTTACTGCTGGAAACAACAACTAATGTGTAGTTGTTCCTTCGTAGTGACTTGAGCTATTATATGCATTTTAAATGTCTTGCAGATGAGCAGAGTTATATTCTGAGAGATGCAGAAGCAGAAGTGTTGTTTGGCTTCAGTCTAGAAGAGTCACTTAAGAGAGCCCACACCTCACCGCTCTTCAAGGTCAGACCACAAGCTTCACTGTTGGGTTTTTTCCTTTTTGG
The DNA here is from genome assembly GCA_020496755.1 of Channa maculata. Classification (NCBI taxonomy): domain Eukaryota; kingdom Metazoa; phylum Chordata; class Actinopteri; order Anabantiformes; family Channidae; genus Channa; species Channa maculata. Next base: position 16,614,433 of record CM035612.1, read on the forward strand.
GGGGGGGGCAGTGTTTCAGACAGTTCATTCAGACAGTGTTTCATTAAGACCATCAGTTTAAATACTGGAAAGTTTTCATTGTGGTAAATATTTTTCATGACCTTTGATCTGTCTCTCTGATTGTCTTTCTGTCTTGTGTGTCTCTGTGATTCATATAATGGGTGATATAGGGAAAGTACTTCTACCTCACCCCAGGGATCTGCCCCAGCATCAGCACCATGAAGTCAATCCTGGAGAGTGCTGGAGGAAAGCTGATGGCCAAACAGCCGTCCTACAGAAAGATCATGGAGCATAAACAAAACAAGGTCCTCAAACATATCTGGAATTAGTTAATTCACCTGTCCACATAAAATGTATATTTTCAAAACCACTGACTATTCCTGGAAATGTTTTCAAAATGCAACAAAACAAGTTTGCTAACCTAAAATGTAAAGGGTTTATATACCCATGTATAACAGTGGTCCTTGAAAAATTAATAATAAAAAAAAAAACACATATATATATATAGATATAGATATATAGATATATAAATAGATATAGATATATAATTTTTTTTTTTTTTTTTTTTTTTTTTTTTGAACATAATTCATGAGTATAGCTTGAGTGCGGATGATTGGTCTCCATTTGTACTGCAGGGGATGGGGACTGTGTTAATTTGTTCCTCTTAATTTTAGTAATGACTATTAATACCAATAACTACAAAAGATTTAGACACACTGCAATACCTCACATTATTTGACAAATGTTTGACTTTGTTTTATTAAGAGTTCTAAGTACGTGTTTCTTTTGTTGCAGAACCTTCCCGAGATCATCTTAATTTCCTGTGACAATGACCTCCACCTTTGTAGAGAATACTTCCTAAAAAACATTGGTAAGATACCATTCACAAATGTGTACTTCTGTCTGAGAAAGCACCTTGACATTCCGTTCAGACTCAATGGTCTCTAAGGAGACAAACCTGAGCACATGGGTCCATCACAAGTCTCCTTGTTCCCCTGTCTATACTCAGCCCAGAAAACATTCTGGTCCTCCATGTTGAAGGCTTCCCTAAAGCTCTCATATGTTCTGAGGAGAGTGGACTGAGGATATACAGATACAATGACCAATAGTCTCAAAGACAGAATAAGTGCCACACATTCTATTCTTGTCATGTCGGTACAGATTCTCTCTGTCTCTCTTTCTTCATCATGTCAGTCATTCATTAACATGAGGCAAAATTTTTGATACTTTGAATTTTGTTTTCATTTGTCTAAAACATTTAATGAGTTTAAAAAAATAAGTAAGTTCAACATGACCAGTTTTTTCTGTTCATACCATCCTGACTTTGTCCTATTTTGCCTCCTACCTTACTTTTGTCTTTGACATATAGCTTGAATATTCACGTCTAAAAATCAAACAGCAAACGCACAGTGTCAATTACAGTGGCAGTAGTTCAACCATTTCTAAGTCACTTTGCACAAAAACGTCTCAGTGACTAAATCTAAATGTGATTGTATTTCAATTGCTATTAATTCAGATCAGTCTGGTCACTTGCAGTGTCTAGTTACAGACAGATTTTTCAATTAAGAGTTGGTTCTGTCCAGTAATAGACTTCCATTAAAAATGGCCTTGTGTGTCCATAAGAGCTTTGGCATTTTTGTTTTTCTTGCGTTACCACACACTGTTTATTAATGAGATACTGTAAACCTCTATTAACATGACATGACTGTAGAGCACTGGTGTAAAACTCCACAGGTTTTCTTTAAATAGACCATATAAATTGTGTCTAACTCATGATTCTCTATTAGAACTTGGGGTGATGTGTTATAGTGTTTGTGATGTTGCTTGTTTTCCAGATGTCCACAACGCTGAATTCATCTTGACAGGAGTTCTCACCCAGAAACTCGACTATGATTCATATCCTTTACAGCCAATGGCAGCTCAGCAAAAGTACTTTTTATATGTCACTAGCCAATGCTTCCTTTGTTAATTTCTTTTATTTACCTGCACCACAAGGGCATCTGTAGATTACAGTTCATGGCGCTGTAGTATATTTAAGGACAGGACAGGTATAACTGCAAAGCTTTACTCTCTACCTGTTGTTTTTTGGCGGGAGCAAATGAACAGAGGAAAGACAGAAAATGAGGAAAGACAGAAAATGTCTTTCCTCTGTTCTTTTGCTTTTTAAAACCTGTTGGTTGTGGTTTATCAACTGCCTTAGCTGTTTCTCTGATAGACTTTTTCAGTGATATATTTTTACAAATATATTTTTCTACTTAACTTGCACCATTGCTTCTTTACTCCTCATGTTGGCTTAACATGATGAGCTGCCACCATGCACCATGCAGGCTGTTGTTGCTCAGGGGGAAGAGATGTGTGTCCCTCACGTTTACAGTATGTCCCTTTAGAGAAAAGCATCTGCCAGATGTCTAATAAGTAAATTAAAATATAACATTTCTCAGTGCAAAATTGGAAAGAAATCAGGCATTTTATCATCTATAGTTGATGGTAACAATAAAAGATTTAAAAAATCCTTAGAAATCTCTATACGCAAGGCTAGAATCGTGGGCCCTCACGCAGCACTGTGTTAAAAAGAGAAATAATTCTGTCCACCAATCCAAGGTTTGTTGGTTTTATTCCCTAATTCAAACGTCGAAGTGTCTTTGACACTGAACCCTAACTTAGTTGCTCCTGTTGAGTTTTTCCAGTTGTGGGTATGTTCGTACATGATTGTGAGTGCGAATGGGTTAATGAGAAGCAGTTTAAAGCACTTTGGGTACCGATAATGTAGAAAAGCACTATATGTGCTCAAGTGCAGACTATTTACCATTTACCCTATATTAGCAATGCACATTTAGCTAGTACAAATATTATTTTATTATCAGAATTAACGATGGTCAAGTGGTGTACAAAGCTATAGTAATATAATAAAACTTAAATATGTGCAAAAGTTGAGTTGTGTTCCCTTTGATAAGTTAAAAAAATAACTTTAATTTCTTTTAAAGGACCATTTGTACTAGCTTAGGATCCATTAAATATTAAAATGATTTTTAAAAATTATTTGTTTTACTCTTTTTGTCATTTTAAAATAAGAGGATTCAAAATTTGCACCCAAATGTATGCTGATTCCATGTCACTGGTTTTACCTCATTTACAACTTGGGCATAGGGACGTTAGCGATGTGCTGCAGCAACGTATCACCTGACATCTATTGGTAAACAGAAGTAAATTTAAAAAAAAAACAAAAACTTATGTTTAGGGTTTACTGTAAGGGAAAACCATTATTAATGAGAGGGACGTTTGTGTCATCTCACCTAGTTTATGTATTGCATATTTAGTACCAAGGTAGAATACACTATTCAGCAGTGTTGTCTTTTTAAAATTACATTTTTAGCAACTAATATGTTTTGTAGGAAATATTTCTGATGTTTAATTGTTATTCAGAAGTGTTGTATTTCTGAATGAATACAACATTCATCTAAAGAAACTGAAAGGCAATACTAAGCAGTAGTTATTTTAATTCTTTTCTAGTTATTTTAAGCAGTGGTGCTGTTGCAGATCACTAGAAAATGAGCTTAGAATTATTATAAACTTAATTAGACTTCTTAATTAAACTAAAGACAAATCCTTTAAAATGATTTTGTACCCATCTTCTGACTTGTCTATTTGCACAACTTTGTCCCTAATATCTTTTTAAAGTGCTGTGCCACGCATGGTAGACAGTTTGCTTTTAGTTTCACTGGCATGCACTGACATGCTTTAATTCCAATTCAACTTTATTTATATAGACCGCCAAATCACAACAAAATCATCTCAAGGCACTTTACATAATAAAGTCAAGACCATGAAGATATATATATATATATAGAAAACCCAATAAATACCCCTTGAGGCAAACCCTAGGCAACAGTCGAGAGGAAAAACTCTTTTTAATGGAAGAAACCTCCAGCAGAACCAGGCTCAGGGTGGGCGGCCATCTGAGAGAGAACAGAAAAGAGCAACAAAAAGCAACAACAAAACATCAGGCAGGTTGGTAGGACCAGTAGCTGCACATTGGTAAACACACAGCTTCAAGGCCAGGGGCACCTGCAGAAAGGGACAGAGAGAAAGGGAGACGGAGAGGGAGAAAGACAACTACAGAAGAAAGAAGACAATGTCATACAATGGTGACAAATAAATGTGGGGTGGGAGGAGAGGAGGCGTTGGGAGGTGGCTCCCTCCGATTTTTATATAAAAACCCTACAACTACAAAGCAGCAACACTGTGGCACTAAATGGTTAAGACAACTTCAGATATGGGCTCATAATTGTGGTCATTCCTTGGATTTGCTCAAGTTGTATCTCCTCTGAACCTACTCCTTCATGACAGTGGGCTCTACTGTGTGCATCTACTAGCACAACAGGTGTCTGACTTTATGTCCTGTGTAGCATGAGCTCATGGATTAATAGTTGCACAATTTTAACAGCATACAAAGGTCCTGAAGTGGATATGTATTCCTGCACAAACAAGCACTCTATAATTTGTTCAGCAGACTGAAAAGACATTGTCTGCATTGGTGTATGGCCTGTGAGTTTTGTTGTGTGTGTGTCTGCATGTCTGCTCAGTCAAGTTTTCTTTAAATTGTGCATTGATACCTTCACCTCTGCTGTGTGGAGGTTATTGGTGACTTGATGACTGACTTGTTTTTGGAGGATTCATCTCAGCTCTAACAGTGTTTTTGGTTGTTGGCTATTGTTTTCCTTGTTCTAGGTATATTCCAATGCCTAATGTTTGTACAATGTCTTTGAGCCCCCATATTTTTCTGAGATTCCAAATGACTTATAAACAGTGCTATATGAATAATTGATCATTTTATAGAATACAATTTGTGCTACTCTTGAAATTTGAAATCTGATTTATTGCCATGGCAGTTGGTTGGTATTTTGTCGAGCCATTTAAAAAGATAATAGTAAACTACAACGCTAAATATTGTTAAGTGATGGCTGATTTATTTGTGAAGCTTGAAGACTAGCCAACAGAGGAGCTTTACTGTCCGTATAGCTGCTATAACTTTCCTTGACGGTCACACATATAAGTTCTCTTGATGATGAAGCAATGATGACATGAAGAGGAGAAACACATCAGGAAGCCACCTGCATACAGTCCAGCCACAAATTTTCTATGTTTTTATTTCTGTGCAGAAATTTCCAGTTATTTTATAACCTTTTTGTTACCTGTTTGAGAGTAAATAGTTGGATGTTATTTTTGTGAAATGAATGTTTAAATTATGAAAGATTTTAACCTTTTTCTTGTCAAATAGAATGTGTAAAGACTTCTGCTTGCACATCCTGCTTTTTGGAATAAAAACAATACCTTTGTGAACAATTTTTCTTTTCCTTTTTCATTGTGGGTTACAAACATTCTCAAAAAATATCTGAGTTTTAAGGTAAACTTGCTCAAGACACTCTTAAGCCTATACAACAATGCCTCACATACTTAACTTCACTCAGTAGAGTTTTGAAAATCAACTGAACTTAACAGTTCAGACCTTCAAATAACACATTCATGCTTGGTAAAAAAGAACAACAGTCAGTTTCAGCTAGTGATGGGTAGATGACACCTCATAGTGTGTGGAGTTCTGTAACTGATGAAACACGTCTTGACACTTGGTGTATGGCTTAATAACGACATCTGCTGGATTACAAACGCATTGCAGGCAACGTGGATAAAGCCTGTGGAGAATGAGCTTGGTCGATCCCTCTAACGTGGATGAATGGTCGCGTTTACATAACCAGCTGATAATAAAGTGCTAACTGAATGTAAGAAAAGTGTGTGTGTATATATATATAACCAAACACAGAATGTACAAAAATTTATTTTGCAAGGAAGCATAAGTGAAAAACGGGAAATAGAAGTAATGTTATTAATAATGTCCTCCTTGAAAAATAAGTAAAAGTGAGTGTACTTGTGTACCTATGTGTGGGGAGAGTGCAGGGTTTACACATCTTTATTAAGAAATACATTTTTGTAGCAAGTTGGGGCCAAGACGATGTTCCTTCTCTGAGTGTTCTCCTGCTTTGGAAAAAACCTACACAAGGTACAGATGAGGCTGGAGTACATCAATTTTTTAAAGCAAGTTTACAGATGTGCATTGATTAAGTGCTCCTGTTTATGTTAGACAACTCTGTGGAGCAGAGCCCACATTTCACCTGCAAATAAAATTAAAGTTAATTAATGTGAAAATAAATAAATGAGTCCTTCAGAAAGGATAACATAATTAACTGACAGGAAAGGAAAAAATGTACCTTATTTGGTGTTATAAGATCAAAATGATCCCAGACTGGAGAAAATTTCCCTTTTCTCGATGGTTCCATAAATATCACTGGATAAGTATCGTCAGTATTGTTTGACCCATCACTACTTTCCGCTTTTACTTTTGTAAGCTTTCTTTAAGGTATTCCTCCCAGGTTTCAGCAGATAATTCCTGATAGATTTGATTAATTGTTAATGAGAGTCTGTGGTATTGACTGTGAATTTCTAATTGCTGCACTTCAGAAAAGATGGCCTGTGGCTGTGTGGGTGGGAGTGCTGTAAAGAAGTGGGGGTGTGCAGTGCTGCCCTCAAAGGCAGACTGAATTAGATGGAGGCTGAGCAAGGTCATGTTCTACATATTCTATAAGTGTCTATCAGCTGCACTCTGTAGCACGGGTTTACACGGAAACGAGAGGTGATGTTCACTCATCACCAATATTATTTGTCAAATATTATATGTCAGGAATCCATTTAGAGAAATACTCAGGCCTCCAACAGCTAGAAAAAGGAAGAATTTTCTGTCCATCCATTATCTGTGAATGCTTAGCCTGTTTTGGGTTGTGTGAGGGCTGGGGCCTATCCCAGCTGTCACTGGGTCAGAGGTGGGGTACGCCCTGGACAGCATGCCAGTCCAGCTCAGCCAACACAGAGATGTACACAGATGGACAACCAACCACATTCACACGTACCAATTTAGAGAAAACATGTCTTTGGGCTGTAGGAGGAAACTGGAGTACCCAGAGAAACCTACACAAGCACGAAGACAATATGCAAACTTTACAGACAAAGGCTGCAGGCAGCCAGGACTCAGACCTGGAAAATGGCTCGGTGTTTTGAAACATTTGATTTACCGCTTTGGCGACATCTGCTGGACAAATGTGTGTAGCTCTTATGGAAACGATTCAAAGGTTTGGAGAACGTACTATTCTTTAAAGAATAGCTGCATTTTATAATTCTGCAAAAAGAAAATATGTGGTGCCAAGTGCCTGTGTGACTTAGGTAGGAAAGAGTGTTATCACTCTTTCAGTCATTTTAAGAATAGCATTGTGTAAATAAACTTAATGTAACAATTGTAAATCCTTTATTATTTATATTTGATTACATATCATTGTCATTTATATGCACTTGCTATACTTTGATTTGGGAATGAACTAAACGTTTTAGTGGAGAAAAAAAAAGAAAGCATTTTTACCCTAAAGAGTTTACATAGCTTGGAGAATCAGGATAATAAATTACAACATCCAAACTGAGGAGGCAGCACTAAGCCTTAGCTGCCAAATCAAAAAAGAAGAAGAAGGACTAGGGAAGGATTTTGGACACAGGCGATACATCCATGCGTTAAGTTTCAGTTAAAGGTATGTACGATAATTACATGAAACACAAAACTAACAAAAACGAAAATGAAACCCAGGAAACCTGACTCGGTGGCGTAACTTATCAAAATGTCGGTTTTATAACGCAGTGAACGCTGGTTCTTACTACTCGACGTGGATGAGGGGCCATTCAAGTGACTGAGCTAACGTCACCGTGTCCACTTCGTGTTATATCAGCGTTTTGCTTCAAATTAAAATATAAATAACTGAATTTTGCTTGCATGTCACTTGCTGTAGGTTGTGTCCAATTCTCTCCTTCGTTCAGCTTTTAAGTAACAGATGCTACAGTAATGTGAGTGTAAACATGGGATGGATGAGCTTAAACGTGGCCGCTAACAAGTAACAGGCTAAATGAGACTATACAGGTTGTTGAGAACTTTAAACGTCTTGTCAACATCATGGAGACTCATTTACTCACTAATCTGACCTTACAGCTTTGTTAGATCTTAAAACGTGATCACTAGCTTTATCGGGTCGATATAGGAGTAAAGGCTTAAAGGTAACTGTGTTAGTTTTTTGGTGAAATTGCCATCGTCAAAAAACAAACAAATATTTTGTTGTTCTATGACCAGAGCATAATGTCATTGTTGTTTTGAAACAGATGTGTGATGGAGCAGAGAAGGACCTCTATGCTGTCCTGGGAGCAAGCCCCTCAGACTCAGTTCAGCAGCTCAGACACAGATATCAGCAGTTGGCCCGAAAGGTAAACCTATTGCTCTGTCAGCCTCAGACAACGCACAACCACTTCTATTACATAATATTACATTAAAAAATGATGAGATAAGATAAAAGCATGGATAATCATTTCCATCTCAACTTTATGCACCATAGGTCTTAGCAATGTTCCTTAATTAGTTTTCTAATGTAATCTTCTGGTATTATACTAGGCTTCCTTCAGCATTTTTTCAGCAGTTGGTCTTCAGTCGCACGCTGTCTTTCTCTGTCTATTCAAATCTGGACTCTGTGTTGGCCAGTCCATGACTGTCAGTGTTTTATTGGCTTTTTTATTGGCCCGAAAAATATAATTTCACTGCATTAGCAGTCTGCTTACGATCATTGCCGTGCTGACAGATACATCTGTTCCCAATCACAAACTTTTTAGAATGAATGAGATGAGTAAAACCTGGCATTCGGTATCTTGTCAATTTGGAAAGTATCACCAACACCACTGGAAGAAATGCAGCCCGGTCCAGATCCGGACCCACTGAACTGACAGATCATTGAGAGAGAGAGAGAGAGAGAGAGAGAGAGAGAGAGAGATAGATAGATATAGATATAGTTATAGATATATAGATATATATAGATATATTGATATATAGATATATATATATATATATATATTTTTTAATGCAGTTCTGGCAGAGATTACATTCTGAGCAGCAACTCTTTTCTGGCATTGTTTCTACACTGCTACTTAGCAACATTGACATCCTACATGTCTCTGATTGCACAGTACTTGTTGCCATCAGTTTAGGGATGTGGACTGTCATTGGTCAAGTGTGAGAATGTCAGAGTAGGGCAGGCCTGCACTAAATAGAGGCTAGGAAAACCTGCATGAAAACAGCAGCAGTGACAGGAAGAGTGAAACAAAAAGTGAGAAGTCAGATGACAAGTGAAAGAAAAGCGGCAAAATTGTAAGTCAGTGTGTCATGGCTTGTGCTATAAGGAGTAGGCGGACACAGAGAACCGGGCTTTATACCAGAATGGACTGAGGCGTACACGTTCGTCCTTACCATAGTAAGCTCAAAACCACTGTGTCACATCCACTCCGAGATGGTGGCAGTGGTTAAAAGTGGGAATGTAAAACCATAATTAATATTGCCTTCGAAAAAAATGACCCACTAAATTCAGCAATTCGGCACAGTGCAGATGTTGTTAAAATGACAATGTTACTTCAAGCTCAAATTAATTGTAATGTATAACGAAATTATTATGCTACTTAAACATGATGATGCATCGAACATTTTCTCTATCCGGACCTCCTTAAATCATAATTGACAACCCCTGTTCTACTATGTTTCACAAAACACTGCAAGCATTTATTCTGCCACCTCTCTTCAACTCTTCTTCTCACAAATTGTCGATGATTGTACCCAAATTTTCAAACTCTTTTTTTGTGGCTGCTATGCTTCCACAAAGGCCATTCCTGAAAAAGCTTCTTCAGACTGTGAAAGAATCAAATTGGCATCTGGATGAAGCTACCAAATGCCAAGCCAGGTCCCTGTTGGACTTCTACTACATCTACAATAAATTTCTGTGTTTTTATTTAAAACTGTAAACATATTCCCTATATTTTCTAGATGTATTCTAATAAATAGGAGGCCTGGTGGCATAATGGGCAGAGCATCGGGAAGGGAGCAGGATTGAATCCCACCCTACAAGGTGTGGCCCTGCCAGCCATCAAGGGTCACCTTGGTGCCGGTCCTGAGCCTGGATAATATAGGAGGGTCGTGGCAGGAAAGGCATCCAGCGTATAAAAATCATGCCAAATCAACGTGCGGAACACGTTTTGCTGTGGCGATCCCTGAAGGGAAAAGCAGAAAGCTGTCGATCTAAAGTCACAATCCCCTTATGACATTTCAGTGGAAGGACACACAAACTTAACCCTAAGCCTAAAATAAATATAATGCACATTCAGCTAGTGTTATTGTTTTTTTATTATCAGAAGTAACACAAATGTTCAAGTCATGCAAAAATTTCCACCATCCTTTATGAATTTAAATTAAATTTTTATTTTTAACAAAGAGAAATGTGTATTAGTAAAGGTGCCTTAAATATTCCTTATATTTTCCTCTTTTTGCCGTTTAAACCTTATTTTTTTTTTATATAAATTATAGTCTTTATAGTATTAAATCCCCTGTGCTTTTCTGTGTGTCTTTGCATGTGTCTATATGTGTGCGCAAATGTGCAGTACCACCCAGATCGCCTTGAAGCCCAGTGTTCTGTGGAAGCTGAATCTGGTGTAAAGAATTTTTTGGAAGCTGATGCAGCCTGGAGAATCCTTAGTGACCAGAACAAGAGGAGACAGTATGACATGCTGAGAAGGGGTAGGACTACATTTACTGCTACACGTTTATAAGATATTATTTTGATTGTTACAGAGTACGGCTGTTTTAAGCACAGTTTAAAATGATGTTTAATGATGTATGAATGCACGTAGGTTTATTGGACGTGCAATGCTGAAGGCTGCTGTATGAGATGTTGTAGTATTTATACTACAGATGGAGCAGTCTAAAACTGCTGCATGATTCACAGAGGTATCTGTTCAGATGTTATATGTATTTCATACGGATTCTCAGCTGAATATCAACCCATCCTCCCCCACCCGTTATGGCGTAATGAACTCATACCTGCCTTATCACCGCCCCGAAACCACCTTCTTTAGAAGCTGCATTTCAACTTTTTTCAATTTAACTTTATTTGTAACAGAAACCCTAAAAATCCCCCTTGAGCAAACCTCCCTTTAACAGAAGAAACCTCCAGAAGCACCAGGCTCACAGTGGGCGGCCATCTGCTTTGACCGGTTGGGGTGAGTGGAAAGTGGAGAGAGAAAAGAAAAGAGAAACGGGGAAGCAACACCAAGGAACTATAGCCTATAACGATGAGCTAGTTCAGATTAACAGAGACAGCTCTAACGATAGGCTTTCTCAGAATGGAAGGTTTTCAACCTAGTCTTAAAAGTAGAGAGGTTATCTGCCCCCAAATCTTGATTAGGAACTGGTTACGCAAGAAAGGAGCTTTACTCCAAAACTCCTGACTGACTTTATTGATAACTTATAAAACTCTGAATGGTTTTGCTCTGTCCTGTATTTGTCATCTTTTAATTCCATACGTGCCATTACGAAACTTAAGATCATCAAACATTGGATTATTGTCGCTTCCAACTTCCCGGTTAAAAACCAAGGTGGATGGAGCATTTTTCATCATGGGTCCAAAACTCTGAAATGACCTGCCTGATGAAATCAGGCTGTCGGACTCAGTCTCATCTTATAAGTCTCGTCTTAAAATGCATTTTTATCAAAATCCCTTTCCTCTGATGTGAGACTCCTGTTTTAGTATAAAACGTATATTTTATCTCTGTCATTTTATTTATTTTTACTTTGTAATCAGGGTAAATATAAAATCAAAGAAAAGCTTGTTGATTTTATATTTATATTTATTTATTTTTTTACTGTACAGTACTTTGTACTTTGTTTGATGAATGCTTTATAAATAAAGCTATTATATTATTAATATTATTATCATTATTAATATTTTACCATTTAATGGAAAATATTAGCCAACTTTTGTCATGGCAGCAACACATCTCAAAAAACAGGGGCATTAAAAGGCTGGAAAAGTAATTGCCGCAAATAAAGAACAAATGGAGACACTTGTAAGGTAGCCAACCTGACTGGGTATAAATGGAGCATTTCACAGAGGCAGAGCCTCTCGAATGTAAATGTAGGCAGAGGTTCACCAATCTGCCACAAACTGTGTCCAAATATTGTGGAACAATTTCAGAAAAATCCAGATCCTTCCATCTACAGTATATAGTATCATCAGAAGATTCAGAGAATCAGGAGGAATCTCTGTGACGAAGGGACAAGGCTGAAGGTCAAAACTGTATGCGCATGATCTATGGGCCCTCAGGCAGCACTTCATTAAACAGGCATGATTCTCTACTGGACATCCCTGCATCGGCTTAGAACCACTTCTAGAAATCACCGTCAGTGAACAATTTGCTGTGCAATCCACAAATGTAAGTTAAAGCTGTATCATGCAAAGAAGAAGCCATATGTGAAGAAGATCCAGAAACGCTCCCACATTCTCTGGGCCATAGCTCATTTAAAATGGTCTGAGGCAAAATGAAAAACTGTTCTGTGGTCAGATAAATCAAAATTTTAAATTTCTTTTCGGAAACCATGGATGCCGTGTCCTGTGGACTAAAGAGGAGTGGGACCATCCAGCTTGTCATCAGTTCAGAAGCCTGCATCTCTGATGGTATGGGGGTGGACTAGTGCCTATGTGTGGGCAGCTTACACATGTGGAAAGGCACCATCAATGCTGAAATGTACATAGAGGTTTTAGAGCAACATATGCTCCCATATTTCTTTCAGCGAAGTCCTTGTATATTTCATCAAGACAATGGTAAATCACATACTGAATCCATCACAACAGACAACATGGCTTCGAAGGAGAAGTCTCTGGGTGCTGAACTGGCCTGCCTGAAGTCAAGACCTTTCACCAATAGAAAACATTTGCCGCATCATAAAAAAACAAAATCCAAAGGGATCGGCAGCTAGAATCCTGCATCAGACAAGAATGGGACAACATTCCTCTGCTTTACAGAGATTTGATAAAAGAACAGGGGATGCTACACAATAGTAAACATCGCCCTGTTCCAATTGTTGCTGCCATCAAATTCAAAATGAAGTGTTTTCCATGAAATGGTAAAATGTCTCGGTTTCAACGTCTGATACCTTGTTTATGTTCTATTGTGATATGGGGTGACAGCTGTAAGGACACTGCAGAGAGGCGTGTAGGAAAGGATCTCTGCATCCTTAGCTCAACTCTGGATTGTCAGACTTTTGGCTGTCTAATAAAATCAACCATATTGCTGGACAAGAGAGTTGTAGCATCTAAAGTAGGATGGATGCCATCTCTCCTAATCACCCTAGGTTTTCCCCCCAAAATGTTTACAATTAGCTGTGTGGCCTACATTGATTGCTGGACACCATGTAGACAGCCAGCGGTTGAATGATGACATGCTGCTGTACATGACGTCACTGGTCAAGATTTGGAGTCCGACATTGTTTTGGCAAAGTCAAGCTGGATTATTTTCCAATTTCAGATTTCACACAACTGGTGGGAATTTGAGGGAGACCTTTTTGAGGAGAACTTATTTTGGCTGCAGGTATATGAGAAAATATTTCTAGCCCCCTGCTGTTACAGTCATAGGAATCTTTAGTTTCACTCTGATAACATAGGAATCAAATTTTGTCATCTTTTTCCAATGAAACAAGCAAAGCTTAAGTTTTTGTTTGAGATGATGAAAATTATGAATTACAGGACCACACACCATCAGGTTACAAGTATTTTTACTGTGACATGTTTATTATTTTGGATCTTTCTAGCCACCCTTTTTGAAACGAATGAGGGGGCCAAAACTTTAGAACCACCTCTTCTTATATAATGCACTCCAGTACGACTCCACTACCCACTATGACCTACACATACACAGAGTAGAATTATCGCCTGACGGTTTTAACTTAAAAACTGAGAACTTATAAAAACGTAGAAGTATAATTCATGGCAGAGCTGCTGTATTGGATTGCATTAGGTTGTACAGGTGTACCTAATAAAATCAGTGTCAAGATCTAGAAATTTAAAAAATTATTGACATCCAATAAATGACTAGATTGTGTTGCGTGCCGTTATGGTGAATTTCAACTGTGGTCCAAAAGTAAATTTGTTTTTGTCGTTGCCGATCATGAGCCATGCTCATTCTGTATAAATAGGTTGACATATGGTTTCTAACTTGTGGTGAAACTACAGATTACTGTCAATGCAGCAGGAAGGAATGAGAATTATTCTGCAATTTTGCTGCAGATGGTAAAAGCATCTCCAGAAGAGTTGCAGCTCCCAAACGGCTGCAGATGGTCCTCGTCAAGTCCCACCAGTTGTGTAAAACTTGAAATTGCACAAAGGCTTATTATTAATGTAAGTACTACTACAACATCTCATACAGCACTCTCAGCCATTGAATGTCCAATAAATGTGCATTCGTGTATTTGTTAAGAAATGCACTCAGCTGCCAGTGTGCAGGTCTACATACTTGTCCTTCATGAGGTTTAGCTGTTGACCTTCACCTGTCTACCTTTATCATTCGGTCTCATTAGTTTTAGCTTGGTCTTGGTCTACTTTAACAATAATGCAAAAATGTATTTTTAGCACAGGAACTGAAACAGGATTGGCCAGTAGATACTACAGTCTGTCTGGAGGAAATGTCATGGGACCAGGGTAAGTGTGCAGCACATACATTAAAGTACATGCTCAGAAATATCTCATCTCTGATACAGAGGCACTGTATACTGTAAATAAGAAAAGCATTGTTTGAGTTTTTGACATTTGACCCAATGCAATATTTAGGTCATGTGAGGGAATAACACAACTAACTCCAGTGCAGAATAAGTGTGATGCATTATAGTTATTCGAGTTGTACATGCCTGTATTAGGAAAAAAAAATTGACCTCCTCAAAGCATCCAAGTATTGACAGTGATAGAAAATTCCAGTTTTAAATTGACACAACATTCTCATTTATGTACTGTATGTTTTTATTTGGTTACTTAAATAAACAAATGTAAGAGAACTAAAATAAAAGGCAATTTATTTGACAATAAATGGAAACCATGCAGCAAAAATGGCAATCTGCCTATATGAAAGAATGAGTTTTATCTCCTTTTGCAGAGCGTTTCATGTAGAATGTGCTGCATATGCTAATGCTCTTTTACCATCTATGTTCTAAACGTGGGTACAGGCAACAAAAAACTGCCTTGTAAGCTAAGAATATAATTGTCTTTCCCTATCATGAACTTTCATAAATAAGTTGGTAATAGTTCAGGAATAAATATAAATTGCCTAGGTAGAAAGCATAAAAGCCTCAAAGTGTTTTTTATTTTATCTCTTATTGTGGTATTTTTTATTTTTAGTAAATATGATGTCAAATAAAGACATAAGAATGTGTTGATCGTTAATATAACTAGTCATGAATGATTCAATTGAGTCAACTGACAAGTAAAGGTACTTAATAATACTAATGTTATGCTGATTTTTTTTAAAAACAGTTAGCATGAAGTAAGTAAGTAAAATGTATTTATAAAGCTCCTTTCTCAGAGAAGAGCTCACAAAGTGATTCACATCAAAAACAATAAAACAGAAAACCATATGACATAAAATAAGAGTAGACTAAAATAGAACAAATCAATTATTGAAAACAGACAAAAACAAATGCACAACATCAGTCAAAGTAACCAGTTGTCTACAGGCATTCTACTTCAATTTATGGTCAAGAAATATCTGTCTATACAGGTATCTTCTGAGAAGTTTTTTTTTTTTTTTTTAAATCTCTGAAGCAGCAACCCTTAACTTTAGCTGAAGAGCCTTCCACAATCTTGTTGCCACAGCAGCAAGAGCTTGGTCACCCTTGGTTTTAAGCCTGGTTGCAGCACAGCCAACAGATTCTGCTTGGCAGACCTGAGGGCTCTGCAAGGAGCCATGGGCATGAAGCAAGTCCGACAGGTACTCAGGTGTCTGAACGTGAGAGGCTCTATATGTAATAATGAAAACTTTGTGATTGAGTCTGAACCAAACAGCAAGCCAATGTAAGGAGCTGGTTCTAGTGAGGTTTTACTGAGACATGTGAAAAGAGAATTGCAATGATACAAAAGCATGAATAATCATTTCAAGTTCAGAATGTTACACAATAGACTTAAGTGGCAATATTTTTAAGGTGAAAGAAACATGTAGCAGTCAGGGCATTGATGTGATTATCAAGATTCATATCCTGATCAAACACAACGAGATTTCTCAAGGAGGAACGTACATTTGAGTTTAGAGACCCAATTCAGCAAGACACCTTAAGAGAAAGTACTGTTAGGAGCCACATTGAAAACTTCCGTTTTCCACCAACCAAGCTTTAATTGTTAACAATCATCTGCGTACATGTGATGTGACACACCTTTAAACCTGAAGTTGATATCTTCCAGGGGCAGCATATGAAGTCCAAACAAAATGCGGCCTAAAACTGACCGCTGATTCACCCCACAAGAAAGGGGGGTAAATAGATACTCTGCTGTTTGAGCAGCAGCTCGTGGAGAGGATGTGAACTGTTCTCCATCATGTTTAACAGTTTGTGCAGCATCCTCCTCTCCACTACCAAGTCCAGAGTTCCCACAGACGTCCCCAGGACAGAGCCAGCTTTCCTAATCAGTTTATTAGTGTCACTGGCTCTGATGCTGCTGCCCCCAGCAAATAGCAGAAAAATGGATTGCACTGGCCACAACAGACTGGTAAAACATCTGCAACATCTGGTTGCACACATTGACAGACCTGAGCTTCCTCAGGACGTAGAGCTTTTCTGTAAACAGCTGCTCTGTTGCATGTCCAGTCCAGTCTGTTTTTGAGGTGAAAGATATTTGTACCCCTCAATCTCCTCAACTCGATGCTGTTGACTCTGCTCCCAGTCCTCCTGAAGTCCACGACCATCTCTTTGGTTTAAGCCACATTTAAGATGAGGTGATTGTTTCCACACCAGTCCACAAAGCTCTTGTACTGGAAATCAGAGGTGTACAGGGTATGTAGATGAAGCCTCGCAGCCGCACAAATTGTGGTTTGTCTGTCAAGTAGTCAGCAACCCATAAGGGAATGGAGCGGTCGCCCTGCATCTTCAGCAGCTTCTCTATAAGCAGTACAGGCTGGATTGTATTAAAGACACTGGAGAAATCAAAGAACGTAATCCTCACAGCGCTGCCTACTATGTCCAGGTGAGAGAGAGTCACAGCCAGGATGACTATTCAAATCTTAATAAGGTCTACAGCTCTTCTGCGAGAGGTGACTGTTGTCCAAACCCCTCTAAATCCTGGACAATCCCTCCCACCCCCTCCACTGCATGCTGGCTGCACAGAGGAGCACTTTCAGCCTGATCACAGTAAAGTGCTGCACAGAGTGTCACAGTGCTCAAAGACATTTTGACATGTGGCAAGAGGGGCCAGGAATTGAACACACAACCCTGGAAGTGGTAGACGACTGCTCTACGTTCTAAGCCACAGTCACACATGTAAGGCACGTACAGTGCAGAGAGTATATACACCCTCACAGTGTGGTAGCTCAATGAGTAAAGCAGTAGGATGGGATGCAGAAGTCAGTGGGTTAAAATTCCAGCCTGCCCACCAGGTGTGTCCCTGTCCCTGCGTGCTTCTTCTATGTCTGTTGTTTTCAGTTTTCTATGTTATGTTCTGGTCTGATTCTACAGTTGTTCAAATTTATTCTTTTCATCATTGATTTACACTCAGTACCCTGTAATGACAAAGTGAAAACTGAATTTTAGAAATGTTCGCAATGGTGGCAGGAGGTAGGGCAGTTGTCGACCAAGCAGGGTTGTTGGGTCGACCCCCAGCTCCTCCTGTCACATGTCGAAGTGTCCTTGAACAAGACTCTGAACCCCAACTTAGTTGCTCCCAGTGAGTGTTGGCAAATACCTGCCAATGGTCTGAATTTATATAGCGCTTTTCTACCTATTGGTACCCAAAGTGCTTTACACTGCTTCTCATTTACTCATTTGCACTCACAATCATACTCAGACACTAATCAGGGAGCTGCTATGCAGCTGGCCAACACTCACCATCATACTCTGAACTTATATAGCGCTTATATATTTATATATAGTGTTGTTGCCCTTTGAAACAACACTCACAGCTGACAATACCAGGCAACTTGGAAGTGACCGGGCCAAACTCAGTAATAGGGGAAGGGCCTGAATAAGAGTGGTGACTAAGAACCTAATGGTCAGTGACTGAGCTCTAGAGCTCTGTACAAGATTCTCTTTACTGATCAAACCAAGAATGAACTGTTCGGCCTCAATTCCAACATGACAAAAAGTCTACACACACAGCAAAGACACCACAAAAGTGGTGGACGTGAGATTTCTTTCTTTTTTTTTTTTTTTTTTTTTTAATATAAATTTACAGACATTTCTAAAATTGTGTTTTAACTGTCATTATGGGATACTGAGTGTAACAGCATAAATGTCTGAATTACTTTTTTTCAGTTTTGACTTTATTATATTTCTTAATTACACAAACAAGTTGTAACAACTTTAAATCCTGAGCCAGCCGTGCAGGCTGTTGATGACTGAAAGTTTAAATCCAGCAGTAAGTAAGTAAGTAACTCAACACATAACTGAGCATTGGGACTGCAGACTCCAGTCAAGTTTTATAGCAGGTTTAAAGAGTCTGACTTTATGTAGCAGCATAATGTTATAATTTTGTTTTCTGTCCACTGTCATTTACATATCCTGACAGCATAAATCCTGATTTTATCCTGGATTTTTGTTTGAAGTTTTTTTTGTTATAAAATATAAATATCCCCAGCTGCCTCCCTCATTTCTAACTACCAGGCAGTTTTCAGTTAGGACTATCAGGGTTGGGGCTGCTGAGAGGTATATAAATTGTTTAAACCATCCCCCCTACAGGAGCAGTTCTCCCCCTTTGCATGCAAAGAATCTTAAACCAGTTTAATTTACTCTGAAAACTGATTATTTATTTTGAAATGAAAACTTCAGTTTTCAATTTTATGCTTAAGCTCCCCATAAAGTTTGACAGGCTTCTGTAGAATAATTGAGTTTTTTGTGGTAGAAGCTCAAATTTCTATTTGTATGAAACAATTATTTGTTATTACATATACTAAATGTAAAAGCACTAATTGTTAAATTTTTTTTCCCTGCCCTTTTGTGGTATTACTGTAGGTAGAGGCCACTGAAGTGGCATCCGAGCTGACACACAGACATACAATCATGGTCACTCTCAAACCTCGGTAAAGAGCACACCTTCATTCAGCCCTTCTGCAATCTGCAAGCAGTAAAGTTTAAGAAACAGCTTTCCTGACAAAGCTTCTGTGCAAAACTAACACACAGTGTCTATATAGTTAAAACTATTGAGCCATGCTTCCAAAGTTTAGTAATGAAATACATTTAAGGAGAAGTTCAGAAATGATGGCTTGTCATTAACCACTAGACCAGGGGTCACCAACACGAGTAGCCCGCGGGCCTGTTCTAAAAATAGCTCACCATAGCGCCACTTACCAATGAGCTGCATCTAATTTTTTTGTTGCTATTCTTTTTTAAATCACATTTGAAAGTTATTGTAAGAAATCATTAACATGATCCGTGTCTTCACATAGATGAATATCATTAATTTAATTAATTATTAATAATAACATATAATTAAGGGTAAATTGAGCAAATTAGTTATTTCAAAAGTGCATATTCAACTGGTAGCCATTCACATTAATCAGTACCCAAGAAGTAGCTCTCAGTTTCAAAAAGGTTGGTGACCCCTGCACTAGACCATCATAGCATTTCAGCAGAACCAGATGAAAATAATCAGTTAATAAAGCTTCAAGCATGCCTACAAGACATAAAGGCCTGGATGTCCCACAATTTTTTACTTTTAAACTCAGACAAAACTGAAGTCATAGTATTTGGGCCCAAAAATCTCAGAGATATGATGTCCAACCATATTGTTACCCTAGATGGCATAAGTCTGGCCTCCAGTACTACTGCAAGGAACCTTGGAGTTATTTTTGATCAGGATCTGTCCTTTAAGTCACATATAAAACAAATCTCTAGAACAGCCTTCTTCCACCTACGGAACATTGCCAAAATTAGGAGCATACTGTCTCAAAGTGATGCCGAAAAACTGGTCCATGCATTTGTTACTTCTAGGTTGGACTACTGTAATTCCCTACTTTCAGGATGCCCCAGTAACTCCCTAAAGAGCCTGCAATTAATCCAAAATGCTGCAGCAAGAGTGCTGACTGGAACTAGCAAGAGAGATCATATTTCACCTTCACTAGCTTCTCTCCATTGGCTTCCTATTAAATTTAGAATAGAATTTAAAACCCTGCTTCTTACATATAAAGCTCTGAATGGTCAGGCTCCATCATATATAGAAGATCTCATAGCACCATATCATCCCAGTAGACCACTTCGCTCTCAGAATGCAGGCCTACTTGTGGTTCCCAGAATTTCCAAAAGTAGAATGGGAGGTAAAGCCTTTAGCTATCAAGCTCCTCTCTTGTGGAACCAGCTCCCAGTTCAGATTCGGGAAGCAGACACCCTCTCTACTTTTAAGTCTAGGCTTAAAACCTTCCTTTTTAATAAAGCATATAGTTAGTTATAGTTATGCTGTCATAGGCTTAGACTGCTGGGGGACCCACCCCCCAATGCACTGAGCTCCTTTCCTCCTCTTGACCATCTCTCCTCTCCTCTCACCCCGCAATTGTCACCACTGTATGTCATTAACTCTGTGTGTTCTCTCCCGTAGTTGTCTTTGTCCTCCTCTGTCCCCCTCTCTCTGTCCCTTTCTGCAGGTGTCCCCGGCTTTGAAGCTGTGTGTCTTCCAGCGTGCAGCTACTGGTCCTACCAATTTGCCCGATGTTTTGTTGTTGCTTTTGTTGCTCTGTTCTTTCTCTCTCCCTTTCCACTCACCCCAACCGGTCGAGGCAGATGGCCGTCCACCCTGAGCCTGGTTCTGCTGGAGGTTTCTTCCGTTAAAGGGAGTTTTTCCTCTCCACTGTTGCCTATGGCTTGCTCCAGGGGGAATTGTTGGGTTCTCTTTATATATCTTTATAATCTTGACTTTATTCTGTAAAGTGCCCTGAGATGACTTTGTTGTGAATTGGCGCTATATAAATAAAGTTGAATTTAATTGAATTGAATTGAATAGAGGTGATTAAAAAACAATTTTGCAGAGGGCTGTTTAGTCTATTCAGGTCATTGTAGTTAGTGCTGCTCAACTGCACCTTTCTTACTCAGTTAGTTTTATAGACATTAATTCTCATATATAAGTACTCAACTGTGTTAAATGATTAGACAGAAACTGGCACTGATCTGTTGTTCTTTCAACCTTGAGTTAGTGAATAAGACAGAAAGAGAGAGCGAGTTCAGTGAGTTGCTTAGAGATTAAATAAAGGAAGTTCTCAATAATCTGTTATTTTTTGAGTTATTTCTGCTAGATGCAAAGAATTTCCATTTTTTTAAACTTCCTAGTCATCAACAGCCTGCACTGCTGCCCCTGTTGATGACTTGAAGTTGCAACTTTTTGTGCAACAAAGAAATTGATTACTCAAAGTGAAAATTCAAGATAAAATTTAATTCAGGCATTTATGCTGTTAAATTATGTGAAAAATAACTCTATGGGGTGGTGACATCATTAAAGCATCAACAACTATAATAATCTTGCCTAAACAAAGAAAAATGACTAAAATGTGCTGTGTCTACAGAACCTTTTGAAAAACAGCTTTCCCTTTTTTCATGACTGGTAAGAAATGAGCCTTCCTGAAAAAGCCAACTGTAATGTGGTTAATTAAGTGCATGTAACTGCACCGACCAATGCAGTTAGTAGGTTTGAGAGCTCACATATTAACTTTTCTCTCATCAATACTAAGTATGTGTGTCTGTGTGTTTTTGTTTTTTTTCTCAGATGAGTGTCTTTATAAATACCACTGTCGCTGTGGAGGAGGATTCAGTGTTGCAGAGGATGAAGTGCAGGAGGAGACACAGAGCAGGCAGCAGGATAATGAAAAGGGGGAAGCAGAAAGAGGATGGCACAGAGGAGTGGTTGTTTGCTGTGACACGTGTTCCCTCAGTCTGTGTGTCAAAAAGACTTTAAATGTTTAAATGCCAATAATACTGTTTTGGAAACCTTTCACCCTTGAAAACTGAAGATGACTACATATTTTTCATATTTCCCTTCTTACCCCCCTGAGCAGTTCTAGCTTAGCTGGTAGAGCAGTCACCCACAAATCACAACGGTTCCTCTGGGCTACGTGTTCTTGGGAAAGACTGTGAAGCCCCAAGTTGCTCCTGGTGGGTCAGGCGAGTACCTCAATCGGCAGCCGACATCATCTGTGTTTGTGTGTTAACGTTTTAAATATGAAGCAACATTTTGAAGTGCTCTGGATAGGGTATATATAGGGGGACAATCTGCCATTTCCCATGCTTTTAAAGAGGATATATAATTAAAGGCTCAGTTCTAAGTACCAAGCTCAGGTGGTAAAGCCAGTCATCTATGGACCACAGAGTTAGTGGTTTGATCTCCTGTCCTGGCTATATGTCGAAGTGTCTCTGGGCAAGAAACTGAACCCCCAACAGCCCTTTCCCATCCCCAGCTGTGCAGTGCTGTTCCAAGCCCGGTAGAAATTGGGGAGGAAGGGCCATCAAAGAGTTCAAACTTTAAATTTTTATGTTTGTTAACATTTTTGAAAATATGTTCTATGTCTTATGTGTGTAAGAGGGGTGGCAGTGGCCCGCTCTTCCCAACCACATGTAAAACTGTCCCTGGGCAACAGCCCATTCCCAATCCACAACTGTGTAGTGCTGGTACCAATGAGTGCGGACTAATGATCCGCTGTGACCCCCCTGAACATACAGGATAAGCTGAAAGGACAAAAAATATATATATTTATTTTTTATTGTGTGTAAATTGATCACTGTGTTCATACATTTGAAATAAAATCTACAAGACAGTGGCTGGAGAAAGGGTAATTAATTTTACACAGTGCATTAAAAGTTATTCTTCCCTCAGTTTCTAGGAAATGCCAGCAGAGGGTGCTCCAAGGGCACACAAAGGTCATTTGTGGTCTTCGCTTT
Source organism: Channa maculata (assembly GCA_020496755.1). Classification (NCBI taxonomy): domain Eukaryota; kingdom Metazoa; phylum Chordata; class Actinopteri; order Anabantiformes; family Channidae; genus Channa; species Channa maculata. The sequence goes on from CM035612.1 coordinate 16,637,486, forward strand.
CCAGCTACACTGGGTTAATGAATTTTGCCACGGTGCTTTTGACTAGCCTGGAAGTTTTTCTAGGCACCTTATTGTGAAGTGGTAATTTAGTCGAGAACCAGTGAAAAGCAGTAATTGCATTGTTGACAACTAAGTAAACAATTTTTTTTAAAGTTAGGACAGCTACTGGATTTTACACTGTAGATTGTGTCTGTGAGGTTTCACTTTAGCACAAATAAGTGATGTCTGCAGACAAAGATGCTCACTACATGTCTGAAACTGTTCTCTATGTGCAGCACACTTGTTGATCATCAACTACATTACACACAAAACTCAAAGCAGATTTAGGTATATGTATACAAGTAGACCCTCTTCTGTATGCCCCATTTTCTTGATTTAAAAGCGCAATATCCAAATGCAAGCGAGAATGGGGGAAAAAATGTAATAATCAAATTTCTTATTCAAAGCAAAGAACCATCGGAAAACAACTGCTCTCAAGGCTTTATTAAGCAGTATGTTTCAAATTTACATTTACTAATACTAATAATGGAACACTGTCAAAGGCAACATGTCTATTGTTATTTTAATTTCAGAGTTTCAGAGTTGTGTTTTAGTTATTTTATTTTTTGCATAACAAGTTCCCTCCTCTAGTTTTGTCTCCTTAACTTTTAGTGTAAGCTATGGTGCATCATGTTCTGTGTGAGCAGTTGGGTATTTAAAATGTTGTATATTAGAATATGTAATGTCACAGAGACCGGCTAAGGCGGGCTTTTGTTCATAGCCCCTTGCTAAATGTGGTAATGGGAATAATCTCGACAAGATACACATACTACATACTAATCTCCAATCATTATACAGTATGAAATATACCATTAAATAAATCACCCATTCATAATAGGCTACATTTTAATCAGGGATAATCTAGAAATGTTAAAAATAAACCAAACAACACTTTTCAACCTACAGAGAAAAAAAATCAGACAAAATCAAACAACATCTCTTTAAACAATAATTCACCATATCTTGAATATTCTTTCCTTGTGTTAAAAGCATCCAATATATTGCTGTGGTGTAAATAACCCATTTTAAATGAAAAATGATTTGCTGTTTTTATGGTATTCCATGTAAGTGTTGTACTGAAAGTGAAAACTTTGTGGGAAAAAGGATAATCAGGTTTGTAGTAAAATTCTATTAGCCTGAATATTATCTAGTGACTGCAAGAGTTTGAAAACTGGTCATTTTAATCTTTATGACAGCCAGCTTATGAGAAAAGTTATGGAATAATGGAATAAGTCTAATTTATTCAAATCTTCCTGTTCTCCTGTAGAGAATCTGGAGAAAACCTGCACCAGGACACGGAAAACATGCAAACACCTCACCTCCTGCATCCCCATGACAAATCATGAACAATCTAATCTGCTCAGTTCTACTCAGTTACTCATGTATTTTTACATGTCATTTGGAACAATTCAGACCAAAAATCTTTTAAATTTACTAATAACTAATTCGGATACATTTTATGGAGCTAGATTTGATTCTTCAAGATGCAAAAAATAAATAGACATTTGAGAGCAAAACTTTAGTAGTGCAATAAAAAATAGTACAATAAAAAAAATGCCATTAAAAAAGTTTTGAGATTAAGAATCATAATAAATTAACACCAGAACTATTTGAAATAAAACCTTTTTTCATTAAAAAAAAATGGATTAAAAACATTTTCTTTTGTTTGCAGTTTCCCGCTTTTTCTTTCTCTCCTTTGCATTTATTATAGCATACATTTCACACTCCTGTTAAAATGTACAGTATGTCTGCAAAGTTTCTAAATGTACATTCTTTTGCCTGGTGTAGGTCCAAGAAAAGGAGAATTACCATTGAAAGTAGTGGGGCAGCGATGCCAGTTTGAATGAGTAAGTATTGGGCTTTTGGGTCGCTCTGTTTGCATGTGTCCAACTTGTTTTAGACCAGAACAAAATTGCAAAAGTAAGGGACACCTTGTATAAAATAATGATTACAAAGATCACTAGGTTTGTATTTGGTAATATAAAATCAAATCCACTGAATTTGTTATTTCTTTTGACCCTGAAAATTTAAGCCCGCTCATCATGTTAGTTTAGTCAACCATAAAGTATAGACAAGCTCAGATTGCAGGACAGTTGTTACTAAAAGAGAGGACGTCTGTGCCTGGTGAAGTCACCAAGGTTTTCATATATACATTTTTTTTAAACCGTGGGGGCATCTAAGATTTTGGCATGGTGTGATGCCACTGAGAATTGTTACCAGAGGAAACAATGAATTGTTTATAAGAGAGGTTCTGATTCAACTTCAAGCTCATTTCGGACATTGCCTTTTGTGATGCTGTTAAATTGATGATTCATTTGAACCTTAAAGTTCCTTCATATGCATCAAGTAGTGCAGTTGAAATATATTTAGCAGTTTTCAATAAAATACAGTCTAACTCCACACTACCACAAACTACATCCTCAGAAATGACCAGTTAAACCCACGTTTTTCTCTAAAAAACGGATAATTTAGGCTTCTTTAAGGAAGAATTTTTTGCAAAGATATACTATTAGACCATGTTAGTTTTGAACAAGTTTGCCAAATAGAGTGGTAGTGTTAAATAAACTTACTTTTGTCACTAATAATAATGCCATCTCTATTAAGCATAAGCTCAAAAGCAGCTTCATTTAAACTTTGGTGAATGGGAAGCAAACCCCCAAAACAGAAGAAGTTAGAAAAGTTACATAAATATAAAGATAATATGTTGACAATAATAGATAGCAAGAAAGACTGATGTTACAAATGTTCCACATCAGAGAAATGCTAACTTAGCTAGTTCAATGGGAGACACAATAGAAGTTTAAAAGGCCAATAAGTTGTCAATTGCAAATGAAAACAAATGAACAGTTTATGTTTGATGCTAGTCACATAACGGATAAATGGCACAGCTAAAGCTATATTGTACCAAAAAGTTGGTAGGGTCTGTTTTGGCAAAGACATCATTTGCTATGATCCCAAGAGAGCAATGGTTAACACTGAAGCAGTTGTGAGCAATTTTAATGCTATAACAGGCATAATAGTGAATTTATAGCTTTAGAGTGAGCAACTATATCAAGTTTTTTTGTTGCTGTTCCTTCTGGTTTTGCAAAGGAACCACTGTCACTTTATGCCTCAAATTACATCTGGGTTCAAATCAGGTACCGTCATATGCAAAAGATTTTATCCTCTGAAATAGTAAAAAGAGTAAAGCCAACTTTTTTTTATTAAGTATTAATTAATTAAATTAATTTAAAAAATATTTATAAAGGGAGAATTTTCATTATTTTTCTATAACCTTATTTTATATACACCCCTTGACTACTTTTATTATTTCTGATGATAAAAGAACATTTGTATTATCTAAATGTGCAACATAATTATGTTAGGCTTGGGGTTAAGCATGCATCTTGCAACCGAACTGTATGTAAGCGGATGCAAACGTAACCCTAAATGTAGTACAAAAGCAATGTACATTAAGCTGTTCTGTTGATCAGATCACATCCCATGAAATAGAAACAAAGCCATTGCTTTTTCTTGCCGCTATAAATAAAAGTATGTGTTTAATGACCTGCAGAATATCGGGGTGTTCCTTTGACATATTTGTCAATGTTTTATGGTGTCAAAATAACGAATGTTTTCATTTATTATTGACTGGAGTGGGTTTCTCAGCCATCCTGGACAATAGCAAAAACAAAATGGCTAAAGGAAGAAAACCCATGTCGGTCATATGCTGGTTTTGTGTATATATAATAACTCTCATGAGATGCACATTAACACATTCCATGAATTGGCTCAATTAATCTATTATTACAGTGAGTCAACAGAAAATTAATCTGCAACTATCTGATAACAATGAGTAATCATTAAGTAAATATAGGTAAAATAGATCCTTCCTGCTTCTCAAATGTGACAATATTGTTTGATTATGGACTGTGTGAAAGATAAATCACTGAACCATTTGTAGGCAGGGAGTTGCCAATTCCATGTTTCTTTCATATGTTTTTCTACCAGGTGTGGGGTTTGATCTCACAAACACAACTGTCCATGGTTAAGTCCAACACCTTAACCATTTTCTTGACCATGTTAGTGAAGAAAACAAAGTTCCACAATGAACTTACATTTCTCATGCTATGCTGTTGTTGTGTGTGTGTGTTTTTTGTTTTTTTAAATTCAATTGCATGTACCTGTATCACACTATAGTGAGATGCAATTTTACTCTTTCACTATTATCAGAGATATCTTGATAGGGAGTTACACACATTTGTCAGTTCCAGAGAACTATCATTGGTGAATCAGAACTTAAAATCCCCACAGTGACAATAGAAGTGAACATATTTTTTTAAGGCTATAAAGTGCAATATAAAACCTCTGAGGCAAAACATGATTAATATAGATTTCAAACTAAGGGTGATGTGGTACTTCTGACAGTTGCAAGAGTAAGATGTAAGTTGTCAGGGGGTAGCATCAGCTAACATTCTGTTACAACAAAAGGGCAACATTTTATTGTCTGACATTTGCAAAGTGACATATCTATTACAAGAGCAGTTTAAATCTTCACACTTGGCCAAGACACAAAACAATTTCAAAGCGATGTCACACGCTCCTACGCTCCTCTTCTAGCAGATGAATGTGAAAACAGAAAAACATAGTGATTGGTTTGTGTTTTTTTCTGTCTTACAGTATTTAATTGGAGCGTTTTGTATTTAGACTGGGTAGCTCAATTAATTTATCGATGGATTAGTTTTAAATTGGTTGTTAGATTTTAATTTTTCTTTAAATTAAAAGTTTAATTACATTTCTGCATTTTATACATTTTAAATCTCTTATATTTTTTTTTTTTACTGTAAAGCACTTTAATCAATGTTGGTTGCTATATAAATAACACTTATTTGAACAGCATTAGAGTTAAAGCGTGTATTGACATGATTCTGCACAGAGAAGCTCAAACATTGTAGTAAAGTAAAACATAAGCACATTTGAGAGTGGGGGCTTTGAGAATCAGTGAGTCTGCCAAATTTAAATTCAATAATTAAACCATTGTCTTTGTGCCGTTTATTGTCTCTGTGCCTTTCGGTACGTTATGTGTAAAGTGATGTAATAATGGTTCAGTATGGACCCCCACACTTGTGTATTTAACCTAAACCCACACACTTACATATTGCCATACTCTCCGCGTTGTTAGCCTTTCATCATGTGAAGCACTCACAGACCAGTGTGGGTTGGTAAACACGGGCATCCTTGTGCTGTTTACTGACGTCATATGTCTTCTTTGTAATGAAATCTTTTTACTAATACACCAAAGCTCCCGAGGTGAAATAAATCCCCAACACATGTCTGTATACTGGCCTGAGGTAGAACAATGAATTAGAGTTGGATTAATGAGAAACGCAACATTTTTCAGACTGTCAATCTGAGAAAGTAATATTTCTGAACACCTCCCAACAGGGTCAAACAAGGATTTTTGCAGATATTAGTGAGTGGAGGAAACAATTAAGAGATAATTATGAAAATAATTGGTACATGCTAAAAATAATAATTGATTAGATTAGATTATCACTAAATTATCAAATCAATAAAATGCAGTTAGAAATACAGTATCTAACTACAAAGGCTATAAGAAGTCATTCTAAATTCAAAAAGTGCAGAAATGAGTATAGATACAGATATATATCTATATAGATATAGATATATATAGATATAGATATAGCTGAGCACAGTGATGCATGTAAAATATACACGTATTTATGCATTTGCTGCCTTAATATACAGTGTACATGCACACCGGCGTATGTACAGAGATACAGAGTATGTAGAAAACTAATACACACGCACAACACACATTGCAGCCCTATCAGTATTATCTATCAGTAATAGCAAATAATTGTGCTCTTCCTGACCTCAGTGTTCAAACCCACATTTTATTCTAAGACTGCTCACAGTGCAATCACTTATCATATGAAAACTGTTTAAATAGGAAACACTAGCTCTTGTGGGAACCAAACACTCCACGGTTTAAATGCAAATAACTTATATGTTTGAAAAATAAGCCATTAGCCAACATGCGTCAGTCACATCACACAATCCTTTTGTTAGCCTGTTTGTGAACAGGTAACAGTGCTTTAGCTTTATTGGAAACCCAGGATGACTGAAACCCGATATCATGCCTAGAGGTTTGTTTTTCATTATTATTCTTAAGCTGCATGGACACGGAGTCACGTGGTTGAGGCTTTAGTTGAAGCAAAATATGTTCCTGGAAATAAATTACTAAAGGTCTTAAAGAGTAACTGAAGGTTTAATCATTGTTCTTGTGCACCTGCTCTGTAGGGTGATGTTAGGCTTCATTAGTACTGACCTGCTCCAAATTCAGTCTGATATTTGTAAACTGACCACAAACTATTACCAGCAGAGCAACATGGATAAAGATTTCAAAAAAGAAAATGAAACAATCAAAACCACAACTCCTTCAGGCTGCAGTAACCTCTGTGTCCTCCAACAGCTCATTACTGACTACCACACAACCTTCTTGGGAAATTAAATAATGAATTCAAAATATACCACAAACATCTCAGATAATCTGAACTGACAATGCACCGGTGATTACAGATGTTTGGTAGCCATTCCTGAACGGCAGCTACTGATTAAATAAATACCCACCCCAATTTGATGCTGAAAATAACACAGTCCTTCTTATCTCGTTGTTGTTTCAGTTGTGCAGCTGAATGAATGATCACTACTTATTCTTTGTTGTGCATAATGCTTAAAATGATGGTCAAACGTTGCCTGCCTCTGCACACTCCAGTTCTTTCCTTTTATTTTGTGTTTTTGCTACTTATGTGATGAGTCTGACCAAACTGACCAAAGAAAAAAATAAGCTGGTGGATCCCCTTATTAATCCCTTTTATGGCAATGCAGGGATAATATATAGCCCCAGAATAGCAGAATGGTAATTAGATCAAACATTTAAAAATGTGCACAGTGATTTGTAGTGAGAGCAGGGAGCAGGTGGAAGAAAATCTAGAGAGGTGGAGGTCTGCTCTGGAAATCAGAGGAATGAAGCTTAGCCGAAGTAAGACAGAATACGTGTGTGAATGAGAGGGACTCAGGTGGAACAGTGAGGTTACAGGGAGCAGAGGTGAAGAAGGTGCAGGACTTTAAGTACTTAGGGTCAACGCTTCAGAGCAACGGAGAGTGTGGAAAAGAGGTGTGGAAAAAGAGGTGAAAAGGCGAGTGCAAGCAGGTTGGAACGGGTGGAGAAAAGTGTCAGGTGTGTTGTGTGATAAAAGAGTATCAGCGAGAATGAAATGAAAGGTGTTCAAGACGGTGGTGAGACCAGAGACGTTGTTCGACTTAGAGACAGTGGCACTGAAGAAAAGACAGGACGCAGAGCTGGAGGTAGCAGAGCTTAAGATGTTGAGGTTGTCTTTGGGAGAGACGAGGATGGACAGGATCAGGAATGAGGACATCAGAGGGACAGCTCATGTTAGATGTTTTGGAGATAAAGTCAGAGAGGCCAGATTGAGGTGGTTTGGACATGTTCAGAGGAGAGACTGTGAATATATTGGTAGAAGGATGCTGAGGTTGGAGCTGCCAGGCAGGAGGTCTAGAGGACGACCAAAGAGGAGATTTATGGATGTACTGAGAGAGGACATGAAGTTAGTTGGTGTGAGAGAAGAGGATGCAGAGGATAGGATTAGATGGAGGCACATGATTCGCTGTGGTGACCCCTGAAAGGGAACAGCCGAAAGGAGAAGAAGAAGAAGAAGATTTATAAATGTGCACACCCAATTCACCCTGTGTCCCAAAAAATTCAAGCAGTTCAGAAAAGACTTACAACTATAGTGTCTGCTCCCGTCACAAAAATGCAGTTTGAATAGTAAGATCAAACACAAAATAAATGAGGAATTTGCACCATTTGGTGAGTGAGATCATCAAAGCTTTGAATGGCATTCTGAATTCTGAGAGTAGAGCACGACACCCCAAGACTGGGAAAGGGATTTATGGATGAAAATCTAGGAGCAAATAGAAACCTGATCTCATCAGCTCAGGGATTTGACTTAACTCAACCCATTTGTTTGTCTTTCATCCTAGAAAGGAACAAATGGACTTTGTCAAACAAAATTCTAAATCACCTAAATCATCATAGCAAGACCTGTGGCTTTCGTCCAACTGCTGTATGATGACCACACTATTCAGCTGTAGTTCAGTTATAGGCACTGGAACAAAAAGTTGTTATCTGACCGCTACTGATGCTGCTCTGTGTGCAATAATAATTAATAGCTATTAATTATGAAAGAGAACACAATCTTAAAATAACATCTTACTGGTTGCTGTAACTTATAGTTTAGTTATCCTACCTTCTCATTTTAAGCACTTCATAAAATGTAGTGATCCTTTTACATTAATGGACCAACATTTCAGAGATATAATAACCTGATTTCTTCATGGTGAGTACTGTTACATAAACATCTAATATATGTTAATGTTAATGCAACATATGATTAAAATGCATGCTTATAGATACATTATGGAGTGTTGTATCATGTCCTAATTAGGTCAGTGTACAAATGACGGTTTTGCTTAAAAAATATCTGGCAAGCATCAGGCAGTCGTCACTGTTGGCAAAACATATGTAGTGACTTGAAATCAGGCTTGTTTCATTATCACGTCTCCACTGTCAAATCTATGAATGGAGAAATTCATTCACCATTCGCTTTTCATTTTGCTCTGCCCTGAAATAGAGAGAGGGAGAGAGAGAGTGAGAGAGAGAGAGACAGAGCGCACAAATGTGTGACAGCAGCAGCCCTCCTCCTGCAAGTTTGCAGCTCACGGGGAGAAATGGGGTTTCGTCTATTTTTGGCTGATAGAACATAGTTTCATACCGAGGCTGTAGAGGACAAGTCAGTCACAGACACAGAGACGCAGCGGAACCTGCACTATAACCTGGGTTTGCGCCCACACCATCACACCGATGGATATATAAAAAAGAAGACAGATAACATGGAAATGTCCTGGAAGGCGCTGCCAGGACGACAAGAGAAGGTGTTGCTCCTCATCTTTTCTCTCCATCTGTGGTACAGGCCCGTGGTGAGTTGCGTGTCTATTATTTATTAAGTCTCAATGCAAAATCTACTTACCCGGGGCAGAACAGTGCCGTCCACGAACTGATTCAAAACAGCTAAGCGCATTAAAAAGTTTCAGCATTTTACAAGCTGTGATATATTAAACAATCAACTCAATTATACCCCAATCACACCTTTATTGCAGCGCTGCCACCTTCATTATTCTCTGTCCTTCTCTCAAACGTCCTCATTATGCTGCTAAAAAGGCTGCGAAGAGGAAAAGAGGAACTAAATCGGCTGTTTTCCCAACATTGCTGCTTACACTGCCGCACTCCTCCAAGCGCATAACTTAGTAGATAACTTAGTTGTCTCATGTTTTCAGGTTAAAGCAATTCATCCGGACTGCGCCATCATATCCCAGCACCTGCGGGCTCGGGAGATGTGCAGCCAGACCAGGAGGAGCGAAGCGCAAAACCAGAGCGATCACAGCGGTGGGTTCATGTGTGATGCTGCTGCTGCTGTAACTGCTGCTGCTTGGTGCGCACAAACACACACACTGTAGGAGATGAATGCGTGCTGAGATGGAAAAACAGGAATGTGGGAAAAGCCGAATAAGGGTTTTGGTCTTGGGAGGAGAAGAGCAAGGAAGAAAGCAAGATAACAGCCAGGAAGGCAAACGTTAAACTTTCCGCAGGATCTTTTAAGAGTTGTAGCTGCTCTGTTTTCTTCCGTGTCATGATATTTGTATCACTGTAAACACTTAATTCATATAATGACATTCAATTGGCATCATTCTTCATGCAAGTATGGTTTGTAGCTGCACACCATCCTCACACACATGGCACCAGTACCTGAGTGCTGTGCACCTCTTTCTGCTTCAGCACCACAGCCCTTGCGCGGACACTGTCTGACAAACAAGAATGCAGCTCCTCTTTTCGACCTATAACGGCGACACAAATGCGTGTCTTTAATGCGTTCGCGAGGGACAGTGCGACATTATGGCAGCCTCGAGCTTTGTCCACACTTGTGTGCGCTTTTCGAGACTTTATATATGTGCGGAGTTCTGCATAAATGGAAACTTACACTGAGCAGATCATTGAGATAAGTGAGTTGCAGCCAACAGATGTTAAACAAAAGTTATTATTGCAAAGCAGGAAAGGGCAGATGTCAGAGAAATGGTCCGTTTAAACAGGGCGAGGGATCCAGTGGACCAAACTCAGCTGCACCTCAGGCGTAAGGTCCGCGCCTGCGAGACTTATGGTGTAGATATGACGCACAAGTCGGTCACGCCTTCATTAACCCACCTCTACATTTATTAACCTGCACAACAAACAGGTAATTTGCTCTGAGGCTGTTCAGGATTAGTCCAGCACCATTAAAGCCGTCACCACATTTTAATTTCCAGCAAAAGGTTAAAATTTCCTTTCCTCTGTAAAATAATTCTTTATCTTTATCTTTATCTTTTGGTCAGTTTTCTTTTTGATCTTTCTGGCGTTTTGGTCAGTTTTATTTTTTTACCTCATAAATGCAGTAATAGTTGCAGAAGTGGCAGTACTACAAACAAGGAACTTCACTACAAGAATTTTGTCTGTTTTAACAAAACTGTGACACTGGCACCTTATTGGGCAATATTGAGGTTTTGTAGGATTAAGTGAGTTTTTTCCCCTCAGATCAATTTAAACTATGAGGTCTTTAAGATATAATGGAGCTTGATCATTGAGGGCTTTGTATGTAAGGGGTTTAAATTGTATTCTGGATTTTAAAGGGAGCCAATATAGCGAAGCTAATGACAGAGAGAAATTATCTCTCCATCTAATGCCAATCAGTCTTCCTACTGTAACATTTTGGATTCATTAGCAGCTCTTTAGGGATTTACTGGGACAGCCTACATGTAGGGAATTATGGTAGTCCAGTCTAGAAGTCACATATGCATGGAGTAGACTTTTGTATCTCTATCCCTAATCCTGGGAGAAAATGCTCCTAATTTTGGCAAAACAGGTGGAAGGAACACTGTTTTACAGATTTGTAAAGCAGGAAATTAGAGGACATCCAAGCCTTCATGTCTTTTAGTCATGCTTCAAGTTGGACTAATTTATTTGTCTTCTCTGATTTCATAAACAGGGTGTCTTCTGCATAGCTTTTTAAATATGTGTTTTTGGCTATCGTTGCCTAAAGGAGAATGAAAAGTATTAGTCCCAGAACCGAAACATGTGGAAATCTATAACAAATTTTTGTGTGTATTAAAGATTCACTAATAACATGAAAAAATTGGGATCAATCTGATACATAAGATTTAAACAAATTCCTTGAATCCCAATGGGACGATCTAATCTCTGTAATGAAATATTATGGCCAGTGGTGTCAATTGCAGCAAGACCTGACAGGACAAGTATAGACACAAGTTCATTACCTGAAGAAGATCATTGGTGACTTTCATCCGTCCTGTTGCTGTATTATGATGTATTATAACGTACTCCTGGCTGGGAATTTTTACACTAGTTAGTCTTGTGCAGGTAGTCACACAATTGCTTTTTTGTAACTTCTTCTTTGAGGGTTTTGGGAATAAAAGGGGGATTGAATGTAAGCTTTTAATTGGCATAACTAGATGGGTCAAGGCAAGTTTTTTTGACCAAATGTTTGATTGCAGCATCCTTATAATCTTGTGGTGCATAGCCTGTTAATAAAGGTACATGAATCGAGGGTACAGCCTCTTTGAAGAGTCTAGATGGGGTCTAAGAGACGGTTTGAGGTTTAGATGAAGCAATTGTGGCAATTTTCATAGCAGTCAGTGGAAGTCCTACATACAGAGCTACTGGAGGTGGAACAGTGGGTGGTTAAAAGTCATCTTCCCGGTAACTGCAAATAGAAATAGCAGACAATAAGATACAAAAAGAATAAGATACTGAAACATACCATGACATAGAACAATTGATAGTTGTTAATATATGATCATAATTCAAAGATCATCTCCAGACATGTTGTAAGTCATATAAAAATACTATTTAAAATGTTTTAGATGTTTTCTATGAGTATGCAAACGTTGTTTAAATTAAACTGTAAGGAGGAGCACAGAGAAGTAGCCAAATGAACTACAATCGCCATTTATACAATTAGAAATAAATTAAATAATGATTTGACCTTTGGAGAGGCTCTGTAACTTCGTATTTTTCTAGTATGGGACTGCTACTTTTACTTAAGTAAGTGATCTAAATACTTGTTAAATCTTGTTAAAGCAGTTAGAAATGAAAAATCTGCCTTCTTCACAGCAAGAGATAAGACTCTGCTTTCATTTCCGTTTGTGGCATTAATAATGTTTCTTATTTTATTCAAAAAAACTGAGAGTGCATGGACATGATGTTATTACACCATGTTATCTTCATCAGACTGACATCTGCTCTTCTTGGAGAGGCCTCACGTTCCTCCAGTGTGATTTATTGACTTTATTATCTGCTCATAAACTGGTGTCTCCCAGAATGCAACACTGGCTTCGCCTCTCCTTCACAAACTGCCCCAGAAAAACACCACTCTGGCACCTCGCTTTCGAGAGAGTAATGACTTTAAACATTTCCGGACTAACTTGATCTTAATTAGCACTGATGACACAACACCGTAGTGCAGAGGTGTCTTCCGGTGCTCATCATGCAGATAAATGTCTGCTAATGAATTTGTCTCTCAAAATAGGATGTTTATGGCTCCATCACTTAGGTGCCAATGGTGCATCTGTGGAAAGTTTTACAGAACTCTTTACCTTGAAATAAGTAAACATCAGAGACTCCTGGCACAAACCTATACACTAATTTACAAGGTGTTACCATTATCAGTCAACCTGTTGAATATTTACTTGACTATTGCTTGGTTTCTAAAATTAAGTTAATTTTCAAAAGAGCCAAAAGTGACATCTCCAATTTTCTGGTTTTAGTTTGTCAATAGATCAAACCCATGATACTATTATTTAAGACCAAATACCTGAGGACCAAATAAGCTGTTAGCATGCAAATTAGCATTACTATCTGAGCTAGGATGGACTTTCTAATTGTTACAAAAAATATTCCTGTGCACAGACTCACAGAGCTACAATAGCTGTTAATGAGAAAATTTCTTTCTTATCACAGCTCTGCTTTAAGTATCTATTTACTCTGGAAGTGACAATATTTTCCAATGGATTCCACACAGATGAATACAAACATGTTTTTTTTTATATTCTAGGTTTAACTTGCTAACAAATGCTTCTTTAGATGCTTTTCCACACATGAAAAAAATGAATTCTCCTAAAGCAGTGATAAATGTGATTCCCTGACAGAAATTAGGAAGTAAAGCTATGAATTTTTCCCCAAACAACATTATTGTTTGTGCCACTGAAAACACCCACATGTACATTAGACATCATAATCCCATTGAGAAGTCAGCTGATTGCATGCTGCGTGATAAATGGAGGCGACATTGAGTTCCTCCCTCAGTGGTGCTCTGGAAGCTCTCACTCTCTGTCTAAAGTAATTTTAAACATCATTGTTAATCCTGAATGAGGTGACATTGAAGTCACTAAGTGTATAGCTTCCTCTGGAGCTGTTTTTTTAAAGACCTAAGAATAGAGCTCTGCTCAGCGGGAGAGAAAACCTTTTGTTTAGTGTGAAAGGAAACATGGAAATTCATCACCAACGTCTCGTCATGTCTGTTAATGTCAGGTTACTTTCCATGATGTATTACACTTTTCACACAATTGTTCAAATTTACACAAAGACATCAGTCCTAGTGAAATATTGTTTCCATAATTTTGGGTTTCCGCTGTCTTATTTTACATTTTCCTCTTACCCGAACATGGCGCCCTTTTTTGGTGCCTCCAATCTCAAGCTAAAAATGAAACCTTTTCATAATCAGCACAGCACAGTTGCCACAACCCTCTCAGTGTCTTTTCGACCCAAATTCAGACATCTGAATGGAAGCATCTAAAAGTGGGAACCCCCATATGGGAATTAGTTCTGCAACTTGAGAACAGTAAAACTTTAATTTGCTCTTGGACGCATTTTTATGTGTAAGAGCAATTGTACAAACAGTTACAAGTAGCCAAGATAACGTATAGCTGCAATACAAACTTAAATCAATGTTTCTATAATCGACTGAACTATCTTTATGTCTAGGGGACAACAGGAAATTTCTGACTTTTAACCTTTGTAACAGAGTTTTCATTTTATTTAATGGCAACCCATGACATGCAACTCCATCAATTCTTTCAAGAGCATTGGTTCAATGAGGTGTAAAGCTCTCAAGACTTTTTTGTGGGACTGAAAAAATGAGCAGTTAATGTGACGCCACCGTTTTTAAGGTGTCGTTATGCACTGAGCTGTAAAGCAAAAGGGTCAATGACTGAAAATCTGGAGGGACATATATTATGGCCAGAGAGGAACCCATGGATGCTGTCATAGGCCAGCTGGCAGCAACAAATACATTTTCTTTTAAATCTTTTACATTTTGACTACAAGGAAGTGATTGAAAAGTCACATAGAAAAATCACTTTAACTGAAAGCGTGAACTTTCAAAGTCAGCCAATTGAGCTGGAAGAAGGGAAAGGAAGGGAGACATTTCACCTTGAAATGCAAATGTCAACCTGCTGGTGGCACAAGAGGAAAGGTCAGTACATTTGATAAATTTGTCCCAAATGTCATGCAAATCTAGCCAATATTGGACTCATCAAGAGATCTGCGTTGCTGGCAATCAGAGGGGGCACAAGTATAAAAACTCAATATTCAAGTAACAGTTACTTCCAATTCTTTACTCAAGTTGAAGTATGAAGGACATGTTCCAAAGGTACAAAATGCTGTATGATGCTCGAAATCAATTTGTTCTATTATACTCCGCCCTTGCTCTTCTACCATCCGCTGCGCCTCGCTCTGCACAGCCCCTTCAGGCATTAGTCATTATTAATTACCATAAATAAGAACACTGCAAATCTTACTAACCATGCAAAAATTGTTTTAATACTTTGATAAAAAAAATTGTGAGCCTCGGTCAAAAGCTTTGAATATCTCAGCAATGCTTCACAGTGTATTCTGTGAGTCTAACATTATAAGAGTAATTGACGGTACCGCTTCATAAGATAATATTTGGAAATTTTCTTAAATAGTTACATACTGTAATTTAAAATGTAAAAATAATGAACCTGTGTCAAACAACAATGCATATTAAACACAACTGCACCTGACAAATGTCCTGGTTTGAATCTGCAAAATCTAAAAGGTTCAAGCCTTGTTAAATCTACTGCATTCACTGGCAGTCGGATTAATTCATCCTCATCATGTACATCATACGTTATAAGTAAGTTATATTTTGTACTAAAGTCCACATCTGCAAACTAACTAACCAACCTTGTTGCTATAAATTAAGAATCAACAAATGCAGGCAGCACAGGACGGGCATGAAAACACCCACATGCATTCCTCTCAATTTAAGCCCACACACTGTCAACATGTCAGGATATTGAAAGCTACTGTCCCAGTTCCCACTGTCACTGTTCGTCAACCCTCCACAAAAGTAGCAATTTGCTTCATAGCATGCTGGCCACTGTACAGTACCTCCACTATTTTCTGCCGGTGTAGATGCTGTGTGTGTGTGTCTCACTTTATGCATTGTGATGCTGTACACCTTTGTGACAATGCTACAACTTTTGAACTCCTAATTCATCTGTGGCTTTGTTGCTCTTTGCCGTAAGATGAGTTAAATACTCCCTGACCAGCTGCCCGAATAATTTTATAGGGAAACACCTGAAGGACATTGATCATATCAGGTCTATTTTCAACCCTCCTGTAGTCCAAAGCTGCAGGTCTGCACAGATTCTATTTAGCAGCTGTTTCCTCTCTTGAGTATTATGTTTCTGTTTTTCTATTAGAATTTTATTAGGATTAGTGTAAACCTGAAGATAAACATTGTGCACGTGCACGTGGAACGTGCTTAAAAAGACATTTCCTCTTTCAACAAATATTACATTTAAAGGCCAACATCAAATTCTGCCATTATAACTGGATAATCAAATCACTTATTACCCATTATCCAATGCAAATATTTACTTCCTGCTGTAAATGTTCCTTTCTCCCTCGCAGCAGACTGTTAACTACAAGCTTGTAGCCACTTTATATTCTTGTGCTTGCACCTTATTGGCAGTTGTAATTGTCATTATCTTCCCTTACTGAAACAAGTTGCCAGAGTGGCACTTTTGAAATGCATTGTTTTGTTTTTGCCTTGTGTGTGTGCGTGTGTTGTGTGTGTGTGTGTGTGTGTGTGTGTGTGTGTGGTGTGTGTAATTAAATCTGGCTTAGTGTTGATTGAAGCTGACAAAACAGAGAAGATAAGATATTTTATAATTAGCTGGCTTAGTGTGGACACGGTCAAATGAAGAGTTAGCCCCCAAGAGATGACAAGCATTGACCTTATTTAACAGCAGACGTTTTGCCTTTTATAGCAGAAGGAAGAAGTGCTCACATCCTTATTTGAAGATGTCTCAGTGATAGATCTTGATAGAACAAGTTAATCTCTCCTGTTTTTAATTACCATACACCTGTGCTTTAATAATGAGCCTAGCTTGGCACCTGAGTGGCCTTTCCTCAAACATCCCATTAATTTCACACTCAAAAACAAATGACTTCTTTTCTGAAGGTACGTTGTAGGTCCTGGACAAAAGATTACTTGTGATAGCAGGCACAGCATGACTGGGGGTAATCAGAGAGTGGGTTTAAGAAAGGGAGTCAATGAAGAACAATGGCAGTTGTGATGAGCAAGCAGTATCATGTTGCACACTAGGGTCTGAAAAAGTAGTGACAAGGTAGGAATCAGTTCCCAGACGATATTTGATTAGCATAGCTGATCTATATAAACATCTGGGTTTAAAAATGATGGTAGTGGGGTGGTTAGTTATGCTGCCTTACAGCTAGAAGGTCACTGATTTGAATCCACCTGCTGGCTGTGGTCTGGCTATGAAGCGCTCTACCCATGCTTGTGTGATCCATGCAGTCCAGTTTCCTCCCACATTCCAAAAATGTGCTGTGATAGACTGGTCACTGGAGACCTGTCCAGGCTGTTTACCAGCTCTTGCCCATTGACAGCTGAGATTGGCTCCAGCACCCCTGCAGCCCCTCAATAGCCCTTCAGGTGGATCATAGACATCCTCACTTACTGGTGGAGCCTATTACATCAGTCAAGCATTTCTCTGACCCTCTAAACATCAGCATCAGCTTACCACAAGGCTCTGCTCTTTTCCCCCTTCTCTTCTACCACTGTTCCAACAGCTGCTGCTCGCATCAGGATTCTGTCAAGCACCTGAAATTGACGACACCACCTTCAGTGGGCTCATATGTGATGGTGACCATCTGCATGTAGTTTAGATAATGGAGGCATAAGTGTTTAACATGTCCACGGTCTTGATTGATGGTGTTAACATGCAAACATTTGTTAAGTAGCTGAGTGCAGCTGAAGCTGATAAGAATGTCTTTAGTTTTAAACCAAAATACTACACAAATTTGTAAAAAGTTAATTTTGAATTGTTAATTTTTTCATTTCTGTGGCTCCTGCTGAGGGGAATGTAAATCTGTGTAGCAAATTTCATGGCAAGCCATGTCATTTCTCTAAATTGGGGGAAGAACAAAGGTGTCTTTAAAGACTAAAATGTTTACTAAAAGATGTGGTGATGGAAGTTTTTTGCCATGTCCGCGCTTCATGTAAAGTCTTCACAATTCATGGTGCCACCACTGAGGCAACATCTGATTGAGCAAATGCTCTGCAAGTGCATTTCACCACAATCCCTCTTTCTGCTCTTTCTGGATCCTCAGGTTTAGGAATATCAGTCTGAGTCAGCCTGACAGTGGCAGAGGAGAAGCCAGGATGAATCATTCAACCCTGAGGTCCCCCATAAATAATTGCACACTGCTGCCTCATCCTTTCTCACATTGAAGGTGACGTTGTTTTCGTCAGATCAACTGATGGGAAAGGTGGTTGGTTTTGTGAGATTGGGAAACACAGGACAGGGAGTGGATAATGGATTCGACAGCAATGGCTTTGTACAAATGAAACAAAGCACATAAAGGAAATGAATGTTTCACCTATAGTGCTGCCTGTAAATCACTGTTCTGCATCAGATTCATGTCTGCACCCACACGGGAGAGCTCACGTTACCTGGATCACACTTCACCAGGCAGAGATTCTCTTTCTGTAATCAGTTTAGATTTGAATGAACTTTTAAGGCTTAGTGATCAAATACCAGACCTAGTGTAAAATTACAAGCATTTAACTGAGAAAACCTTTTGCTATTGCGTTGACTTAAGTTAAAGGATAATGTTATCAAATTGGATCTTTAGCCACACTAAAAATGTGGCTCTGTAGAGGTGGTCCAGACTGACGGACAGCCTTTCAACAATTATTTGATTGATGTATTTTTGCCATGTCATTTTGTACAGATATTCATGGTCCCCAGAGGAGGCGTCCTAATGATTCTAATGATCCCCTGACTTTTGTTGCAGACATTCATGGACTTTGGGAACTTTAATATACTTTTCCTCGAGTACTTATAGCCTTATTTCCAGAAAAGATGGGATATTGTGTAAACTGTAAATAAAAACCGAACAAAATAATTGACAAATCATTTGAAACCTTTTTAGACTGAAAACAGTGCAAAGAGTACATTGTAAATGTTGAAATGAAGAAATTGGATTTATTGAGCAAATTCTAAATGAGTTATCCTCATTTAGAATTTGCTCCCAACAACACCTTTCAAAAAAGGGGACATATGCATGTGTTCAGGGTGACAACTTAAATGATGAAAACACCGATTTCGAACACAATTCACAAGAAATAAAAAGGGTCAAAAGCAATGCTATCAACACCGTGAGACTGTGCTGTGGATGTAGAAGACCTGATACTTGATGAAAAAAAATGGTGCCACTCACTTGAATTATTGAATTAGATAAACTAAAATGTAGTGGGTTTGTGCAGCCCACTGCACATGCCCATCAGTCTTTACACCTTTGGGCCTGCCCACACAAGACCGGTAAGCCCATAGACTTTATGATGATAAGTCTTTTAAATATCGTATTGATTCCATGGGGAAATTGTACTTGAGAGGCTCTGTCAGTTGGGGTTTACGTGTCTTGCAACCAAATCTGTCATAATGTCATAACGTAACGTCTTTCAAAGTATCCTAGGAGGGACACGAATATCTGCACCAGATTTCATGACAGTCTATCCAGTAAGTGAGTTATTTGAAGTCTTCACCTCCACCTATACAACCATCACCCAGCAAGCAGGGCTGATTTCTCTGTTCGTCACAGCTTCAGATGAAAGTTTCCATTTACATGAAGATTAAACAAATTCACCGTTTCTACTTTTATCCAAGAAGGATTTTCATTTACACCCTGGCCTCGCAGACTGCACACTTGCAGATTCTTGTTATAGCAAAAACTTTTAATGACAATGAATTATTTTGTTTGTGTGTTTCTGTCCCTTGATTACACTGATATAGAATTGGGCCACACACAAATTAGGAAGGTGCTATGAATAAATACAGTGACTAACATCCTGCTGAGTGAAGAGTATGAAAGAGTATGAAAACAGAATGACATTTTACATGCAGAGAGCCTGTGTTTACACTTTAGTCAGAAACTACTCTCAAGCCTTTGAAACATTTTGACTTTCCAGGAAAATGGAAACTGTGCCTGAGGAGTTCCCACTTCTTTTCAAAGAAGAGAATACCTGCTGAAAATGAAATTGAGATTTATTTTGGTCTCATTCCAGCTATGGGGATAAATGAAAAAAGTCATTTTATTTATTTTAATTTTTTTAAAGAATTCATCATCATCACTACTGTTGACATTGACCCAGCATGCATGGAGTTGGTTGTAGATTATGAATAATATGTACCCGAGTGAAGTTGTTGTGTCCATCAGTTCATGACTACGACAGGGACAGATAAAACCTTATTTGATTTGCAAATTATCTAGATGTTCTCATGTGTAGGACAGTAGATAGATAAGCTTGACATGTGTGACGCTGAGTGAAAGCTTTTACCACAGTCTCTATTCACAGAAAAAAGATGAGATGAGTCCAGTTCTGCTGGACAGTGGAAAAACCTGTCAGCTATTAAACAGTGGTGGATTTACAGTATTAGGTCAGGATTAATAGAAATATCATTCATGGTCATTTGAGAGGAAGTGTGTGAAAGGTAATCAGGTCACCGGTATTTACTTTCATTCTATGTGGCAAATGTAGATAATGATGAAGGCAGATACATTTCTATTTCATTCTTAATAAATATAACAGCAATAGGTTCAGAACATTTTGTTAGAAGCAAAAAGATTTGATTAATGCATAAATAATCCTGGATCCCCATTTTCCTCAGTGATACACTGCAATGTTGCTACAATGCAGATACTGTAAGAGAAGCAGTCTCCTGCTTAAGCTGCTTATGTGAATGCAAAACCTGGCTGCCCCCTTAATAAGCAGAACATTTTCTTTTGATCTTGTAGGGGTTGTCCCCAAGACACAACATTTCCAAAACCTCACTTGAATTACAGAAAACATAAGAAGATTTTTAGTGCTAAGTGCTAATGCCAACATGCTCACAATGACAATACTAACATCCATGTTATGCATGTGTCCCCCATCTTACTTTAGCAAGACTTATTACACTAACCAACCATAAAGTACAACTGCAGCTGATTAGTGGTGCATGTATTTGGACATAACAAAACCATAAATAAAGTGTCACTGTGAAACATCATCCAAGTGGACATGAGTTTCATGTCACATCATCCCATAATTACCGGAGAGCACACTTTAAACCACACACAAACCTCTTGGTGGAAAGAAAGAAAATAAGTTTTTGGACGATATTCATAATGTTGTTGCTGTTTAAGCAGCAAACTAAAAAGGAGTGACTGATGACTGAGAAGAAGTACTTAGCTTCTCTGCATAGCATATTGGAAAGGTATTAGGAGAGGGCTTTTGAAAACAAACATCTGGCAACCTTTGGGCAGAGACTATATTGGCTTTTCTGGATTTTCTGGGTACCATGAACAACATTCCATCCAACGGAGATTTCAGGCAGGCACCAAAGTGACAGGACAATGACAGGCTGCTATCCACAGAGCCATGCCTCTAACAGCATTTTGGAAAACCCAAAAGGGTTCATTGGTAAATACTTGCCATGAGCTTAACAGTCTGGACGTGAAGAACAGAAGGAACTGGATTATGTCTTCTGAAGAAATGAGTGTGACAGCTTCAGTCTAGCAGATAGAACTAATCAAATGAAAGTAATGTGATGACACAGGACTGACAGAAACATGAGTGGGGAGGGGGGTTAAACAAATAAGAGGGCAAACACAACAGATTATGCAAACAGTAAAAAATTAGGCTGCTAATTAATAATGTATTTTGTAGTGTATTTTCTGTGATAACATGAAGTGTGACCACCACTGAGGGGGTTCAACTTGTTATGGCTTGTTATGTAAAAATAAATAAATAGATAAATAAATAGCTGTGGAGGGTAACACTGACATGTGCTCAGAAATTTCCTGATGTGTACACTTACCTGGATGTTTGAAGGTGTTTTATTGTATAGGCAAATTGTCGAAATGTATTGTTATATTTAAACCTGTGGGCTAAATAACACAATCTTCTATATAATGCAAATAAGTCTAGAAATTCCAATAAATACAAATCAATAATAAACATTTGCAGGATACGTTGGTGTTAGGTGTGTGGTCGAAGCACTGTAGGTACATTCAGGCCCAAAAGTCTGAGATCACGTCGCTTTAAGAAATGACATTTGCACCGACCATAAATCTTTTGTTCAATAGGTCAGATCAGCTAGTGGCTAGACTGAGGGGTAGTATCTGACACAGTATATGGCACATGCTTTGTGGAAACTTGATCAACTGTCTCCAGAGCATTATAAGGCAGACTAAAGGTGACCATTAGAAGATGAATATGTCACACAGTTCCCTGAGAGATGCAGCAATTTTTCTATAACTCAAGACTTAAATCACTAACTGCTGCTCGTCCTCTGAGACAGTTACTCGAGTTAACATGACTCCTGCTAAATACAGTGTGTAACTTTCATACTACAAATGTGGTCCAAAACATATGCTAAAACAGTTAATATACAGTAGTTTAATACAGGGCAGTTTAAGGCAGTCGTCCACGGACCACAGGGTTAGCGGTTCGATCCCCGGTCCCAGCCATATGTCGAAGTGTCCAGTTGTCCAGTTTTATGTGAAAATATATTTTGCTCTGCACTGTGTAAATGCATGTATGCGAGAGGGAAAATTTACAAAAAGGAAACAGAAAAGAAAGGTAGACAAAGAAAACAAAGAGCAAAAGAAGAACTGCAACAACAACAACCATGTTATTATTGTGACAGTGATAATGGGAAATGGGGACAGGCTGGGTCTTGTAGGGTTGAAATTTGTAAAGTGGGGCAGGAAGCCTCATTAAATAGAAGTATTGTTCATTTTTGTGTTATATCCTTACTGTGATCACCAAAAGAACTTGAGAGAGCTACTGCACCTGCAGGAGAGAAGTAGTTTGTTGATCTAACCAGCCTAGTTCTTTGGCTTTCCCTTTTTTCAACTTTTTTTCCAACTTCCTTATCCCCTTCCCCCACCCCCCACCCTCCCATTTGTTTGAACCATCAAAGTCATGATGACTTCAAAGAACGTGTATGTATGTAGGGTAGTAAGACATGCTGACTCTTGCGTATTTATAATAAAATATTAAATAAATTAATATTGAAATATTGATGACAAGGAGATTGCATGACTCAACTGACTGACACCCTTGCTCAACCTGTTGTCTGTGTGTGCGCAGGATGTAAGACAGAGTGGGATGAGATTGGATGTTGGCTGAGAGCTGATGTCGGGCAGGTGGTCAACGTGTCCTGCTCTGAAGTCTTCCAGCATTTCTCCAGCAACCAAGGTTTGTATTGTAGGTTCTTCAACCTAACCTGATCTAAATATAAACTAAATCTAATCATAAACTAAAATTAGCAGCTAAAGCAAAAATAGCAGTCTTAAAAGTCCCATTCTCTGCTGATGCCCAGTCGCTCCACTAAGTACAATTATGTGTACTGCATAATCTGCAGAGCTGCAGGCTGAAGTCACTCTGATGAAGGAGCACAGTGTGAATTATTCATGTATGTTTGCAAGCAAGAATACGCGTATGTGTTCTGGGTGATTTCTGGCAGAAGAAATTATGTGAAACTGTGTCTTCGGGACTCTTGTCACAATCTGTTGTAGGATTTGTCTTTCCAGAAATATAGAGGTATTATAGGTATCATTTTTGTTACTTGTGGCAAACATAAAAACTAATAAATATTGAAATTTGTGTTAAGTAATATTTATTTATTAATTGTTATAATGTAATTATAAAAAGTTTCTTCTTTATTTTTATGGAAATTATGACTCATTATATTCTGAATTGCAGATTACCAAACAGAGCAGTCTTGGCTTTCAGTTGTGCAGTTGGCAGCTTTTAAACTCCTGTTTGCTCACCTCAAAGGGAATAGAAAAAATCCTTCTGCTGTGCATTGTTGTGTGCTTTTGTTCAAACAAACACACAACAATCCTCAAACACTTGTGCTATCAGTGCCATACACATTTATTGTAAAACCAACAAATACGCTGGCGCAGCTAAAAACTGTATCCTGACAAATGCTATTTTGATGTATGTTCACTAGGACTAAATGTCAGCAGACTTGAATCACGGCACGAAAGCATTGCGTGTTTTCTGACTGAAGGCACTTATGGAGTGTAACGGTCCAAGGGAGAAAATGTCAGTACAGTCCAGAAGTGCTGATATTCAAGTGCACAGCAATGACAGCTTTAAGCAGCATGAAGCGACAGCATGTACATTTCAAAATTAGATTCCTGTCGGTGTGTAAAATGTAAAGATTTATAAACAAGAAATGGAAAATGCATGCAAACAGATGTGCACTAATACACTATAATGCGGAGCATTTGGATTTTGCTTTAACATTACAGCTTTTTCTGCGTAACGTATAAAAATAAAGCAATTTGAAGCTGAATTTGAAGCTCACAGAATTAATTCATTAATGATAATATGAAAACAATAAATCCTACAAACCTACATTGTTCAGAGAATCTTTCCTGAATGTGTGGCTGCCTTTCACTTTATGGAGCGTTATAGCACATGTCTGCTTAATATTTAGCTGTCTGGTCACATCATGTTCAGGGTCACTATTGTTGCTCCTTATTAGCTGCACCATAAAGCTCTTTAAAGAAGAAAAGCCCTAAAAATCAATATACATGATTCGTTTTTAGATCTACAAGAGAACACTTACCAAGCTGGCGAACATAGTTGTGAATATAGTGGAGCATTCGACCGCTGAACCACCATGTATTTCCCTCAGGTGTTGGTAGAAACCCAGGGTTAATTGACAAACAGATGAAATTCCTGTTCCCTCATGCATTATTTGCTATTTAGACCTATTGACCTTTTCCAGTGAACAAGTTTTGTCAAGGAACCCTTAGGAACTCTTATGCTTTCATTAAAGGAGTAACATATTGGAAGTTTTTCAGCAGCCTTTCACATTTTAACGGAGGACTTTAAATAATACATGGGTTAGCGACTGAAATGCATGTTAAGAAAAACATTTTTATTCTGTAAAGTTTTGAATAAAAACGAATCTGCAATGGTAACTTGCAACAGTAATAACTTCAGTTATCTTCTTCTTCATTTGCTTCCATATCAGGTTATGTTTACAGGAACTGCACCGTTGACGGTTGGTCAGAAATGTACCCACCCTACGAGGAGGCCTGCGTGTTCAGTGATGACAGTGAGCCTGAATCTGAGGTATTCATCCAGACATGTTGTCGTAATCATGCCAATCAGATAAGCATAGTCATATTGTTTCTGTTTCCTCTCCACTTGTCCTCCCTTAGTGTTTGCTTTGCAGTTCAGACCACCTATTTGTGGATTTGGAGCATAGGCAAAGAGAAGGTTACACAATAAAATCGTTTGATATCATTCTATACAGTTAGGTATATTTAGAAATATGATTACATTTTTAAATTTCCATACAAATGCTAAAAATTTTCATCAGTTTCTTAATTGTAAATTTTTGATCAGTCATATATTTGTGTAATGGTGGAAACGCAGTTGCCGATGTATTAGTCTAAAATTTTACAAATTAAGCCATTTGCCATTCATAAATTCCACAGTATCACAGTGTATTCATACTCATCATTTTGTCTCTTTGTTTCTTCTCTCGGATTACTCTGTCTGCAGACAAGTTACCTCTCCATGTTCAGGCAGGTTTACACCGTGGGCTATGCCACCTCGCTCATCTCACTTATTACAGCCATAGTGGTGTTCACAGCCTTCAGGTAAGATCAGCACACGCTGCCCTAGATACCCACAGACAGTGGACAACAGTTACAATCCAATTTATGAGCATTTCATAGTTACTATGTACTCTTAGAGAGGCTTATGAATCCTTTATTTACATATGCAACTAAATGCTTTGTGAATTGTTTAGCATGTATTAATGCTGAGGCATAAACTGTTAATTTATTTATATTACAGCTGTAACTTCAGCAGTATTGAAACTACATTACCTAACATTTTTGCTAACAGTCAAAAAAATAAGGATCTTACAATGAGAAATGCAGAAATCATTCATAGCATCTTCCAGCAGTTTTAAATTTAGATTTAATATTTGAAAATATTTTTGTGCCTAAACCTGCACAATGAATTTCATCACTTTCTTTTATTAACTTGTACAACTAGGAGCAAAATGTCAGAAAAAATATTTAACACTTGCCCAATATTAACCAGCAAAGTAACAAACTAAACAAAATGGAGTGAAGGAAGTTGACGAAATTAAACTAAAATATGGGAAAATGTCAGCATATGATTATTTTTTATTTATAGCGTAAGTTGGCTGTGCATATACAGCAACACCCTGTTTACAGATAAGTCACAGGGAAGCCAGTAAGAAGGAAACACAATAATAAAACAGGAAACAGGAATTAAACAATGTAAATGTGAACAGTCTTAGTGAAAGCATTCACACATAGGAAGAAAACATTTGCTGAGAATGACGTTAAAGTTACAGAGAGGGGAAAGAGGTTTGAGTGATTTCGTGCCGTACTCATGGTGCAGATTATTCTATATGACTGCAGCACCAGCAGCAAAAGCAGACTTGTGTACTTCTAGATTTGTGTTTTTGAAGCATCAAATATTTACTGGAGCGTGTTAAGTAAGGGTCAGAGTGCTAAAACAGAAGGCATGAGATGTAAGAGGGCAGGCTTTCATGCATGGTTTTGTAGATAAATAGGTTCCAGTATTTGAGACATCTCTTCAATAGGCTGACACAACCAACTTTATCATAAAGAATGGAACAATGAGTATTATAGCCGGCTCCTTTAAAACATCAGAGGGTCTAGGGGCCTCAAGATAGAGGCACTCGCATGTTCAATGATTCTCTTTCTACAGTTTATTTCTTTATTGTTTATTTCTGTATAGACAAGCAAATGTCTGCTGCACCTTACTAGGGTATGTGAAATCCTGATTGTAATCAAATCATATCCAAGATATTTGTATTCTATAACTTGCTTAATGTTCAATCCATTCTGAGTTTTGTGGTTAATATATACTATGTCTCTGGGTCCAGAAAATGGCATGAAATATTTTTTACTGCAACTAAATTGAGCTGAATAGGTTCATACTGCAGTGCGTTTGAAGTGGTCGATTGCACAGAGTCAGCAGTACAATATAAAACAGTGTCACCTGCATAAATATAAATTTTTTAATGAGATTTCATAACAATGTATTTATATACCGCAGGTGATAAAAAGGACAGTGCCTAGGAACACAAAATTCTGATTTAGTCTAGCCAACTTTCGCACACTAATTTTGATATGACAGACAGTAACAGATAGACAGCGGTAATAGGCGTTTGTTAAAACACAGACAGAAGGTCACTTTTGAAGCAGCAAGGACTAATCCACCTGCTTTTGTGCCTGCTTTTCCTCTGTTCTTTTTACTTTAAGAAAGTTCCACTGCACCAGAAACTACATCCACATCAACCTCTTCTCCTCCTTCGTCCTGAGAGCCAGCGCCGTTTTCATTAAAGACACTGTGTTATTTGCGGATGAGACCCTAGACCACTGCTCCATGTCCACGGTGAGGGTAATAATAATGAGTCTGCTGATTGTTCAGCAGAAACATCTCTTTAGAAAACATAATATTCAGTATCAGCATCTTCTAAAATGTCCCTTATTTTCACACTATTGATTTTAGTTGCAGTTCATATCATTTATTATATATATATGACAGCAAAGAAAGCAGTAAATTAAAAACGATATAATAAACTTTATTGTTTTGTGTAGCTTTTGAAGTTTATGTATTTCTGAATTCTTGTATTAGGGACAATTTTAGGGCTTTTCTCAATTAAATGTATGTGAATATACAGACAGACATGTAACATGACAGAATATAACATGAAAAGAATGTGAAAACAGCTCTACTTCTGTTGTCACTTTTAAATAATTGTGACATGCCACCAGTACTACCTCCACCTGAAGACTTATTGGACTTGTATTAAATAATGACAGACATCCAGGTCTGTAGTAACTTTAATTTGTTGTGTCATCTCCAGACAGCATGCAAGTCAGCCGTAGCCTTCTTTCAGTTCAGCATCCTGGCCAATTACTTCTGGTTGCTGGTGGAGGGCATGTATCTACAGACGCTGCTGGCTCTGACCTTTGTCTCACAGAGGAAATACTTCTGGTGGTACATTCTGATTGGATGGGGTGAGTAACATCATCTAAAGGAATCAAGATGCTAGAATTTGAATTGAACGACAGACCGACAGAATTTTTTGTCAGCTATATACAAATACATTATTCTCTAAATGTATCCACCTCAGTTCTTCATGCAAAAAATCCTGCATATTTTGCTGAACGTGAAACGAGGAGATATCAAACACAGTATTAAGAGATTAAGGGTTAAAGTCTATTTATGTCAAATTGATATTAATAAATGTGTTTATATTGACACAGTATTCTGGTTATCAGGCAAAGGCGAGTTTTGATCATATATGAAAACTGCTTATGAAATGGGGCTGTGTTGGCAATTTATTTCTATTTCAGTCTCAAAAAAATTGGCAACATTTTACTTACACAACAGTACGAGTTCAGTGCTGTGGCTGCACTTGTTTTTGTTTCCCTGAGATTTCTATGGATGCTTTAGTGTTTACCTTTTGTGCTATTCTGAGCACTCTTTCAATTGTCTTCCTTTTCCCATTTCTTTGTCTTTTTTATTTCTTGTTCGCTGTAGTGATATATATTTTTCTGTCTCTAGTTTTTTCTTAAAGATGCACAGCCTTGGTCTTTGGGTCCTCTTTTTAAAATGTCACAATACACACTCCAGCCACAATGAGCTGAGCTCTGTTTAGTGCTGCATGAAAGAGAAAAACAGCATCATGCCTCTGTGGAGGCAGAAGCTACATTTTTCATTCAGTACCTCAAGTTCCTGAAACTACAGCTGCCAAACAGAATACCTAGAGATTGTGCTGGACTTTTTTGTCCTGTTACTTGAAGGGTATGAAAACCTATTAATGCTCAGCCAGTGATGGAGAAAGGGTCTTATAAGGACACAGATGGAACTTTTTGCACGATGTACTCAAGTGTGGCATCAGGATGGACCTAAAACTCCCCCTCTGTTCATAGACCAGTAGATGGTGGGATACAAGCATTGGACACAGTAAACATCAGCACGTTGGCACAGTCCTTGTGAGCATGTTAGCAAGTTGATGTCATCATTAGACCATATGCAAAATCACAAAGCTGCCACTGTGATTTAAAACCCCTTTTCTTCTCTCTTGTTTTTCCATTTACGTGGTGATGAAAGAGGAGAATCACATTGTTAAATAAAATATTTTGTGTCTTTAAAAGATGTGATGCTAAACGCTGTGGACAAATTATCACTACTAAGACTTTTGATGGGTTTTCTTCTGTTTAAACCTTTTCTATTCACAAAGCCACACTAATATCAAAAGCATGATAAGACAAATATGGAAATAGTCTTGAGTTTTTGTGTTTATACAACCTGACAAGGAACCAGAGGTGTACTTTTGTGTGCTTGTTTACCTGAGTGGCGCTGCATATCCACAGAGGCTCTGATGTTAATCACCTTTTTGCTGGCCTTTCTATCTCGCTCGCTCCCGTTTCCTGCTTTTATCCTGCGTCTGCTTCTTTTTTTGGCAGAGAGATGCAAGTGGGACTCATAAAATTAATACACAGAGTGAATACATACCTCCAACATTTTGGTGAAAATGCAGGAAACTTGTGATTTATGCCTGGAATCACATTCAGATTAGGTTTATCTGAGACACAGATAACACATAAATACCCTCTGCTCTTATGTTACAGGGCTCCCCTCAACAGTTCTCATACTTTGGGTTTTGACCAGGTTCTTCTATGATAACAGAGGGTAGGAATGTACACTTTTTGTTGCACATAAACTCGAATAATTTCACAGCCGTATGCCTGATAACTTTTTGCTCCACTGCATGTTTGAAACTTGTAATTCTTCTAGTGTCTTCTAGCACTTTGAAGCATAATTTTAATTCTTTAATTGCAGTTGCTGGGATGACACAGACAATGTTGGTATTTGGTGGATTATTAAAGGACCAATAACAGCCTCGCTGCTGGTGAGTGGAGAACTATGAAACGGTAACTGACTTACTATCTATTCACTTCTTTTTTGTATCTTGGAAACAAAAACTCAGGGTTAAATTCAGAGTTTGTTAAACTTTTTGGAACAGGGCACTGGTCTGTTCAGGCTCAAAGATTGTGAGAGATGAAAGGAGCAACTAGACTTCACTCTGCCTTACCAACAAAATTCTCTAGTCCACTGTATGTGATGTTCATTTTACTTTACCTCAAATTCCAAGACTATATATTACACATTCAAGTTTAAATACAACCTCAAAACCTTTCAACAGTATCTTGTGTTTCATTTTTACATTTCACCAGGAAAGACCTTAAGGCTGAAGCCAAACCATTGCTACATAATCAATTTTAAGTTTGTCTGTGGTTTCTGGAGTAAACTTCACCAAATCTAATAAATCGCAGAACAAAGCATTAACATTACCATACACAAACTTAGAGCTGCCATAGTGTCTAATGTGAAATGTGCGCTAAATGCTCCTTGACCTTAATAAGTTACTAAGCTCCTATATTAAATTTGACAGCTCAAGTTATAGTTAATTTTGGGCATTTGGCAAAAGTTGAGAATAGTACCCAGTATAATAGCAAGTACTATCCACAGCTTATTGGTGGATCTTTCCAAGAAAACAAAGGAAATCTGCAAACCACAACAGGCTTGAATAGATGTCTGCTAAGAGTTTAACAGGTGTTACCTTAAAGACCACCAAGGAGTTTGTCTAGCCTTTCTATGCCAAGCAGGAAAAAACTGTTCATAAAATACAAATTAATAATTGTAATAAACAAGAAGATTTAAGCAAAAATTATAAAATACCAAAATTATAAATTGTCAGAGAACTGGAACGTCCTGTCATTAACAAATAAACTCATGTTTGACATATAACCCTGGCTGACATACTGTAGTGTTAAGACTGACAAGCTGAACCAGGGACTCATGGAACTGGAGCCTAATTAGAGCTTTAAGGTATAGACTGGAGTTTAAGGTGGACCTGCCCTCCATACTACAAGCTTTTATTGTTTTTTTAAAACTGCTACATTAAATGCCCCAACCCTTAAAACTCCTTAAATGCAGACTTCTCTGTTACTACAGCCCCACTTGAACGTGTAAGTAATGTCAATATTATTTTTCTAGAATACAATTAGGGGATATACACTGATTTCTAAGTTGTGTTCTGTTTTTCCTCACTCTGAATGTGTTTGTGTGTGTGTCCCCACCAGGTCAACATTGTTATCTTCATCAATGTCATCCGGATTCTGGTTCAAAAGCTCAAATCTTCAGCCATAGCCGGAAACAGTGACACTGGACATTTTATGTAAGTCACAGTTTTGTGACCCCACAAAGTGAAGTGTAATTTTATAAGAGTTAAGTCAAAGACTGGAATTGACTGTGCAGAGTAAACAGTCAGAATTTATGGAAAATGCTCTGCTATTTAGGGAGCTGTCAAAATGCTTGAGCTAAAAAATGGAGGCTGCAGGGAGAACTTATCCCCTTATCAAACATCTTAGTAAAATCTTCAACACATATGGAGGTAAGATGCTTTGGAGTGACGGAGGGAGCTTCAGTGGCACAGTCGACAAGGGACCATCTGGAAAATCTTGGCACATTGTGTTATCCTTGATATCAGGGTAACATTGGATAACAATATGTTGTCAGTGAGATAAATGGTGATACCAATACCAGGCAGCAGCACAGAGATTTAGGGAATCTTTAAAAAAAGAAAATAATAAATTCACATAGACTTTCAGAAAGAGTTTGTTTTCAGGAATTACCTCTTAGAAAAGCCCACCGTCTGACTCCAACATTCAATGTAGAGATAACAACTGATATCATTTTTTAAGCAAATGTTGATATCGTTGCATATTGACTTTAATGGTATAAAGCCAAAGGTTAAATCTTCTGTAGTAACATAATTCAAAAGTTACTGTTGGTCCAGACTAAAAATAAACTTTATCACTTCAACACAACGGATGTTTGTCTATGCACTCAGTGACCTTTATCCGTTAGACACTGGTGATTCATGACTTTCTCTCTAGCATTAAAATGACGTTAAGTTTGGGCATTTTGATAATGGTCATTTAGGTGTACACTTTTGGTTCCCAGTGGATTATTTGTCATAACTCTGGTGAACTATAAATTAAGAAATATCATCAGTTTGCGGAATATTTTTTGTTGTTTTCGAAATAATGACTTGAACACATATTCCATATACATGTTACATTGAAATTCTTTCTCTGCACTCACTCTGCACAGACACAGGACTCACTCACTCAGGGACACATTTCCCTTCCCACTGTGCTACCCTAAGGGCTAGAGGCAAATATGATATGATATTATATATGAAACATTTATGTGTTGTCACTGCACAAGATGCTACAAAAACTTCTTTTAAGCTGACATTTTGTCAAGAAACTGAAAAGGTGTTTATCCACTTCCACAAGACTAACATTGGCACTGTCAAAGGTTTTTGCGATTAAGGTAGGTAAGGACATACATGTCTTTTAAAATAATTCAGTTAGATTAACAGTATTTCATAAGTGTATTTTGAAGTACTTTTGTAGTCATTTGCATTCTGTGAATAGTTTGGTGGAGTGTTAGCAGGAGCATCATTTTCTGAAGCTATGCATGGCGAGAAAGATACATTAAGAAGGATTTTCTTTTTACTCAAACTACGATGTTTTTTTCTTAAAACTAACCAAGTTGTTTATGTTCTTAATGAAAGACATGGGCCCTGTAAGAGGAAAACATTACCTTAGAATACCGATACTGTCCCTAAGGCCAGAATATCCATTTGTAGTTATAGAACATCATCACACCCAACAACACAGTACTGAGAGACGAGGTCAAAAAACATCAAATATAGAGAATTGAAGGCTCTGCACGCTTACACAAGTTTTCTGTGACCAAGACGTTCAGTCAAAAAACTAATGATATTTTCTGGATGTTTTTGGTGCCTTCTTTTCCCTATGTACTTCTTTTAAAGGATGGAACAATTATTCAGTGTTGAGGGAAATACTGCACGAGAAATAAAATTTGGACATTTGGACATCTTTTAAAAGATTACTTTGAAAGAGATAGGGGAATGAAGTGATAAATCCCCCTGATAAAAGGCTGAAGTCTTTAACAGTTTACCAGAGAAAAGGCTGCATACTATAGGTGGCCCAGAAATCCTGATACCTGAATGGATTCTTCCTTCCTTTTGACATTTGGCTGGTGCTCAGCTGAATTCATTTACAACGAGAGCACGTAAAAATAGCAGCTGGTTCCAGAAATAGCTGTTTCCTCCATCCAGAGATAGGATTGTTCCACCACTTCAATGAATGATTCACACTTTCAAAAGCTTCATCTAAGTCTAACAAACATCAGTCAGATGGATCTTTGTTAGCACAAAGACACAAATCCCAGGTGTGACAAAAGAAGTCTACAATCCTATTATACTGCAAGCTTGAAATTAGGCGGGTGTTTTTTTTATTATATTTTATCTTTGATCTTTTTGCAGCCAAGATTATGAAGTTATTTCTGATCAAAGTGATGGTTGTGGTGATTGTGAATCTTCGAATGACAAACTATTCTGTTATGTTAGTTTTACAGATTGACTGTGAAGAGATTTGATCAGAGAGCGAGACAATGTGCAGACATCTCTGTCAGGGGTTACATTAACTGCTGATAGACTGAATATGGGCTTATTTTACACAAACACATATTAATTTACTATTTCAGTGACATAAAACATGAGAAAATGACAAGGAGAATAAATAGTGAGACACTTATCTCAGGCAGTAGAGCAGAGTTGGGTTTGTTAAATAATGTTGCAATAATGTCGCCAAAAATTAAATGGCAACATTTACATGATATGTAGACATTACTGATCTGATTTGAACTTACCTTTGAGTGCAATGCATCCGGTTTTGTTTTTTGACATTTTAATCTCTTAGCCTGATTGGCCTGATGACGGCACATTTTTAAAGGTCAGTGTAATAAAGCTTTGACACCAGCAGTTGAGCCTTGATGAAACATTTTGCTCAGTTTTGCTTTGTGTCTGTAATTTCAAACTTTACATACGCTGTATTTGGGATTATAGTGATGCCGATTGACCTAAGTATTCATGTAATGGCTTTTCAAACTTCCTTGGATAATGTCTAGCCTTTATGTTATGTGTTTCCCTCAGGAGACTGGCTAAATCTACCCTGTTCCTCATTCCTCTGTTTGGGATGCACTACACTGTATTTGCCTTCCTGCCAGAGAACACAGGGGTGGCAGCCAGACTTTACATTGAGCTGGGTCTGGGCTCCTTTCAGGTAT
Organism: Channa maculata; assembly: GCA_020496755.1. Classification (NCBI taxonomy): domain Eukaryota; kingdom Metazoa; phylum Chordata; class Actinopteri; order Anabantiformes; family Channidae; genus Channa; species Channa maculata. The sequence goes on from CM035612.1 coordinate 16,671,589, forward strand.
AAAACAGTAGAATAAAGAGTTGAGATTTGCAAATTATTTTGAAAGAAATCATACAATGTTACTTAGGATGAATCGATTACATGATCTCAACACACGTCTATTCTTAGACCAAAAATTTCTACTGGTTAAATTAGGAACAGAACAGGTGTTTCTAAGACCGCTACTGATGTGACAGGATTCACATTCAAGTCGAGGTGAATCTGTGAGTGAGGGCAGTGTGAGCAGAAATACTTGTGTGCACTGGAGGAGCTGCAGCAGCTGTCAGTGTGAAATGGTGCAGGCTTCAATTTGTAAACTTGTAAATTAAATGGGTGGGGAAGTAATCTTTCTGTCCTAAATGAGCAGTCGACAGCCGTAAAGTGGTGTCTTTTCACCTGCTCTAATTCATTTATCACTCTTTGGCTAACAAATTCCCTTATGTAGCGTAATTTGATGTATTTATGAAAAAAGGCAGTACAAGTAGTAACACAGTATGAATAGTGTTCAAAATCTTGAGTATTTTATGTTCCTATGTATTTGTATGCATTTACTAATCGAACAGCAATTTTGTTGTTTTTTGATATTTTAACTACAAATGTTAAGGAACCATCTTTTTTTGTTATTCCTACCTGAATTCGTGTTGCATGTTGAAGGTATTTTAATACATTTTGAGACTGTGTCCAATTCAATTTTCTCTAGGACTGGGTAAAAGGGTCTAGGAAATTAAGCTGCATCATAATCTTGCGGTTGCTTGTGTTGCAGGGGTTTGTGGTGGCACTACTTTACTGTTTCATGAATGGTGAGGTAGGTAAATACATACACACAAAATGTGTTCATATTCTGTGTTATACATGTTAAACATCCTTGAGGTCAAACACCTGTCTTTGTATTCCCTTCTCTCTTTGTACTGCCTTCCATTTATAAATGATTTATGAGGAGGGAATCTAACATTTTACATTGTTTACATCCATGCTTAGCAAGCAATTTTCTTCTTCATTGCATTTGCTGGTGCATTGCTTCTTAGCTTCTTGCTTCTTAGCACATTACCACCACCTGTTGGTCAGAGGCATAATGGGAAACTACTGTTCACTGATTCATCCATGTGTGCAGAGGGATGCAAAATGACAAAAAAGAATGACCACAATGGGACACAAGATGACTACAAAAAACCTGCTGCGTTGTCTGTAGTTGTTTTGTGTCCCATTGAGTGTGGGTGTCATAATATACAAATCCCAGAGGCCCTTACACTAATAATTCCTCCATGACAGGAACCCAAAGCTCCAGTGCATACGCTAGCTATCATAAACTCCAATATCATTAATCCTCAAGGGAGGAAGTTTTAAACACATTTTACAAGCAAACACAAATGGCAGCAGAAGGGAAATACTGTATAAATTACAATGACTGATTTATTCATGAATCCTCAAGGCAGCAGTGAACATTAACAGCTACTCTAGGTAACCTAAAGCTGTTTGTAACTTTGAAGTGCCCACTGATGTCCTTCAGTGTTGGGGTGGGGGTATCTTAGTTAGAAATATCTAAATCTATATCTAAATGTTTGTGTGTTGCAGGTCCAAACAGAGCTGCGGAGGTGGCTGTGGAAGTGTCACAATCAAAATCATCTCACCCCCGCTAAGAGAAGCATCGCTCAGATTACGACTCGAGCTGGCAAGGGGCTCAGGCGGCCTCCTTCCTCTGGCAACATCTCTTCTGTATGATTTTAGAGACTAGTGATGTGAATAAAGAATGTCGAGAGATATCCGAGGTCCTTAGCTGAACATACTGTTGACATTAACTCAGCAACTCCCATCAAGATCACAACGGACACTGGTGAGTAATTGATGAAAGGTTATCATGATACATTTTATCAGTGTCATATTTCACACGGTTTCCCATAACCCTAATACCAGAAAAAACACAAACAATGTAAGGGAACACTGGTGTTTGATTTGTAAGGACAGTGAGACTGTGGAAAGAGGAAATAACAAAACATGGAATGTTGGCCCTGAGCTGTGGGAGGATGATTTCACTGGCTTGTGTTTACACTTTGGACATCAAGAGTAGAAAAATGAACAAATGTTGAAGGATTATAAAGGGACAGCTGTGGAAACAATGGGTGTTTGAAACTGGCAAAATTATGCGAGAACCACTTGTCTAATTTGGTGCAGTGTACAGAAGCAGTTACACTATTTCAGTTTCTGTGTGAATTTGATCCAGAGGATCCTGAGTGAGTGTATTTAAGTTTGTGTGTCTAATGTACGGGGCGCTGCCATTCATTGGTACATTGCTTCTTATAAGACGTTTTACTTTGAAGGATCGGCTTTGATGAGCCACCTTTGTAACACAGCATTTATTTGTCACAACTTTTCTCTTTGTCAGTTTTTATTACTGTTAACCAGTGCTACAAAAATGCTGCTTGTTGCACCAGAGGTGATACCGAATTAACGCGGTGCAGGGTGCCAGATACAGTATTTTCATATTCTAATAGCATTTAAATGCTTTCTCTTTTTTTTTAAGTAGACTGAGCATTTCAACTGAGACTGTGAAGATGTGTTTGAGTGTTTGTGTTTTTGTTACATTTTTATTTGATTTAGGACACCTTGCGTTTCCCACACGATAATCTAACTTTATGGTTTAAATGTGAGACTAATTATGTGCTGTTATTTAAATTCTATTATATCTTTTTTTTGCACATTGCAATTTAAAAATAATATTTCTTGAATGCAAAGAATTCTGCTTTTACATTAATATTTATGGATATTTGGCATTTTAGAAATTTGGGTTATGAGGGAATTTGATTCCACTGTAACACAGTTAAGTTATAGCTAATACATTTATTCCATACAGCAACTTACACATGAAAAATATACTGTAGTTTTAGTTGGGGTTGTGCTGGAGCATTCAGGACAGTTATTTTATTTCAAAATCAAGAAAAAAAGCCACCGTACTCCATTTAACACAGAGTGGTTTACAGATTGCATCAGAAAGGGCATCCTAGGTAAAAAATAAAATTAAAAAAAACAATCAACATGCAGAAAAATGACCCTGAACTCATGGGATAAGCGGAAAGGACAAAAAAGGACAAAAAACTATGACTGTCAATATGATTTCACATTGGACTTTATTTTACACTGAACGGTGTTTTAATTGTTGCAGCTCTGAACCCCGTGATAGCTTAAATTGCAGTAATAAAGGAAACATTTATCATTTGCTTTGCCATATTTTAATTCTCTCCACTGATTTTTGTACATATAAGATTGGGTTTTAAAAGGTGATGTGAGATTCATGTGCCCTAATTGCAAAAGAATCAATCCTTAATCTTACACGTGTAAAGTTAAACCTATACATTTTAATATCAGTGGGGCAACAGATCACAATTATTCAGTCTTCACAATGTACAACTCAACACAGATAAATTTATTTTACAGTCAAATTCACACAACCTGGGACATTATTGTTGGACACCAGAACGCATGTTGCACATGACACTGTCACAGGTGAAAGATATAGTTATATATTCTTTGTAACATTGATTTTACTTACAGTAAATCCTCATGTATGCTTTTACACGTGCACACAGATACGCTCCAACTTTCACACACACACCAGACACACACATGCGCACACTCTGAAAACAGGTACATAAACATAAATGTACAAAAACACGATCACAAACATTACAGGTTTTAGTCAAGAGGTTCACCTGCGTGCCAAAAATATACATATATGATCAAGAAAAGACATCATTTGTACACCATGGCAAATTGGATAGCAGGCGACATTTAAGAGCAGCCGAGCAACAATGGTACATTCAATAATTCATTGGCAATCATTAACTCACACAGTTGATAAAACCACTTCAGTAGGAATAAATGCCTAAATGAGCAAAAAGGCATCTAAACGTGGAGAGAATAGTTACATTTACAACCAGAATTTGGCAGTTTGGGAAATGTACATTCCCATTTTTCCCATTTTTGCAGAGTAAGATGAGAATTGATATGACTGCAAATGTGGTGAAACATTTTGTGTAGCTAGTGGATACAAGCTAGCTTTCAGCTAATAAGTACGAGGTAGCTTTTAACCACTACTGTAGTAAGGGGGGGGATGGGCAGCTAGTATTAGATAGCAGGTACAAGTTAGCTATGATCTAATGTGCTAGACAGATATTTTAGCCACTACAAAGTGGGAAACCACAACTAAATGCAAATAATTCAGTCAAACATAAACAACACTTCAGTGAGAAAGGCTAGCTGTTTCCTCCTGCTTCACGCCTTGTACCTAAGGATGTAGCTTCAGCTTAGCCGGTTAGCTTCAAGTGTACCAAAACAGTGGTACAAATTCTCATCTAACTCACAGCAAAAAGTGAATAATGTCCCAAAATGACTAACTACATTAGTGTTTGTCACAAGCTTTCCTTTGGCACGTTTCTACTAAGATTAGTGTTTTAACATACAGTTTAAATTCTTATTAACCTTACTTTAAAAACCATGCAAAGTGATTCTTGTAACAAACAAACAAACCAAAAAAAAAAAAAATACATTTAGAATATTTTGGTATTACTATTTCTAAATAATCACTTTTATCACTTTAAACTACTTTTTTTTTTTTAAAAAACAATCAGTTTGCATGCTTTTTAGACTAAGGTTAATTAAATTGAATTTACAGTGTAATGGTAAACTGCAAGAAGAGGTGTAAACAGAGATGTCATCAGTTTTAGTCAAAAGTAAGCTACAACTGCGCGATTTTGCAGTGGCACTAAAAACGCAAAGAATTCTCCAATTTCTTCCCATCTTACAGTAAATATTTAGAAACACATTTCACAGTTTGCCTTGAAACTGAAATAAAGAGAGGAGAAAGTTTGGTATTGAGAATAGTTTACAACATTGAAAAAAGTTCATATGTTACAATACATCAGGCCTTGTTTGTTGTTTTCTCCTAAAGTTTACCAGTAGGTCTCCGTAGATTCATGTAAAAAATAAAGTCACCAAACAGATGTGGATGTAGTATGTCAGTGAGTCAATGCCCTACCAACATCTATCTAACCCATAGCCCTAAATGGCTCAAAAAACAAATCAATGCTTATCAAATCCCTTTCTACAATATGGAACTAAAACATTTTGCTACTACTGACTGTCAGAGACACACACAGCACAGAAATGGTTAATGAAAGGAGTTCTCCACTTTTTTCCACAGACAGTAACAGCTTTAAGACATGGTCGTTTCCATCTGAGCTGATTCAGACTCAGAGTGACGGCTGGTGATAGAACACGTAAGCAGCAGCAGAGTGGCTTTTATTTCACCCTCTTACACACTTTGTGTTTTATCTGTTGCAGTTGTTTCACCTTTTAAAGGCTTCCTATTTAAATAAAATCATCTTTCCTGGCTCTAGTTTCCTTTGTAGAATCTTCTCTCACACTCGCCGTTTTGTCCAAAGGCAGCTGAGCAGATACAGTACCTTAAACTGATTCATTTCCTCAGTAGTGTGTATGCTTATCTTGCTTTTCAGAATATATACGTACATCACTTATAACATGTGGCTTTCGACAGCAATTTCCATTTTGTGTTTTTTTTTTTTAAATCATGAATGAGACATTATGCCACATCTCCACTGTACCATTTATAGCACATCAATGTAACTGCTTCACTTGTCACCCGTGCTACTATTACATACACTGTACATTTCACATGACACAGGTTTATGGAAAATAAATATGCATCGTTGTCTGTTCAACAAGATCATCAAGTTATCATTTTAAGATACTACATTTTTAATGCATCCAGATGACGGTTACCAAAAATAAAAATCTTGAGGAAACATAGTGGAAAAATCCTCCAGTACACATAATTTCACATTTTGACTTATTAAATAATTTTCCTATCAGGATGATTATTGTTATTTAAGTTGTTTGTGCACCAACAAAAATACAAAAGAAATAAAAATGGGCGTAACACTGCGATTGTCAAGAGCTTTCACATTAAAGCATTTTGTGTTGACTGTTACAGAATTTGTTGTTGCTGTTTTTATGTTGTTTATGTCTTTAATGTTAGTGCTGAATTAAAATGGACTTGCAGTTATGTTTAACAAATTGTGTTGTTCGAAAGGTTATAAGAAATCCACAATGATGTAGCACTATTACTCAAGTCTTGTCAGAAATGTCATAGTAATAGAAAAAAGAAGAAAAAAAAAAAAAGCTCAGCAGGACTCTTTTCACATCATGTGTAGGCTACTGAAACAAGAATAGAAAATGAGAAGATTTTTCAATTTTCTTTTTGTTGCACACAATTCTTTGCAGGCGATGAGTCTTCATCAAATGTGGTTTGTTCATTGTAATGTAAATAAAAGTGATAGCTTTTTGTGACTAACTAGGCACTTTGGAATATGAATACTTAATAATAAACTTTAAAAAATTAAGAGCTGTTTAAGATGGTATGGTAAGTTAAAGCTGAGATGAAAAGAGAATTAAACAAAGATTGCGTTTATTTTCTAAGAGCATGTTGAGGGTTTAATTCTCACTGCCAACAATATAAAACATATACACTGATAGCACTACGAAGAGCTTCGAGTAAAAGCATGCTCAAAATGGCACACATACTTTTTATGTTTAATGATGGCAAAAAATGAGAATGTGAAAGGGAAAACCGAATGCAGGGAACTATTGTGGTGCATCTGAAGACCTCTTCAGTGACACTGTGTATGGGGCTAAAGAGTGTAGAATTCAGTGTACTTTCCCCTCTTTTAATCAAACTTTTGATTTTGTCAGACACTGTGATATCCTCTACAACAGTGCTACTCATAAATGTGCTATTAGCACTTCAAGCCAAGAATGATTTTACCCTCTTAGCTTGTTGAGTCTGAATATTTTTTTAAGGCCAGGAGAGGTGAAACTATCTAGCATTTTGCATGAAGAACTAAACAAAAACATTATCTTAAAAATGAATATTTGTATATGAAGTGGAATTTTTTTTGTTTCCTTAACTGTTTCATCTTCTGCCTCAGAGGAAACACTGCTCTTCAACACTTATTCATTTGGCACTATATGTTCCTGTGCATCTGTGTTTTTTATTTTTTTAATACAAACAAGTAGTTTAGGATAGAGTGGACAGGTTCTTTTGGGTTTTCAGGATGTGTGATAAAGTCTACAGATTTGGGCTCCAGTTCCTTTTGTTTGAAAAGGTCATTACAATACTGCAAATATGTAAAAATAAAAGAAACTAATTCTGACTTAGACACCAAATTTAAATATTTACAAAGTCCATGAGCTGCTTTTTAAATATATATCTTTTGACATACTCCGTACTTATGGCTGGTTTTAGAAAAATGTTTAAATTTAAAATGAAACATACAGCATTTGTACAAGCAAGGCAGAGGTTTGGTTGATATTGAACTTTGGACTGAACCCAGATCAGATCCAGTCAGACAACCTGTATGGCACTTTGAAGCAAATTTACTTTACACCAACAACCAAATATGACCCCTACAATTAATCTTTAACCGTTACATTTTTTTTACAACTAGTACTGTTTCTTTTGGCACTAATTCTACATTAATGTACAAAAACAAAGAACAGAGGTTAAACATCAAAAAAAAAAAAAAAGAACTTGATAAAGAAGGAATTTCTTATATTGTATTTTCTATAATCATTGGGGTATCTCAGTGGAATTTATACCGTGTGTAAAAATATTAAGTACATCATTTATCACAAAAGATTGTACGTGTAAGATCTACACTGTAAATTTTTGCAGAAATTCATACTTGTCTAAAGGCCAAACTACAAAATATAAGAGGTGTAGGGAGTCACTTTGGTTTGTTGTGGTTGTACGTTGGTTAGATGTACGTAAGTGGAACGGCACCTTGAAGTTGACTCCGGCCAATTAGACACTCAGGTGGGCAGGCTGATGTTGGCGTTCTCCGCCAGCGGGCTCGACATCCTTATCTGGGAGCTGCTCTTGCTCAGGATCGACAGCTGAGTCCCGCCGTTCACTCCACTGCTGGCCAACGAAGGGTGCCTCTGCTGCTTCAGGTCCACAGCAAAGTACCGGTTCACCGTCCAGCTGCGCCATTTCCTCTTGATCTCCGACTGCACCTTCAGGGAGAAACTTCACAAGGTCATTTTTAATGTACTTTAAGCTGCACCAGCTCCTCGAAAGAGTACAGTACAATCTAGTTTTATGTGTAACACTTTCCATTACAGTCAACGTTTATGAATGCAGTTGTACGAATCACCATGCACAAATGGGATCACTTAAAATCTTTTTAGGTTTACTTTTTAGGTAGACAAATTGCTTTTTGCTACCTTCTCCTTTGTAATCATAACACATATACAAACATGTCTGTCCAAATATATGCTTACATCTGTTTGGGGAAAAATATATCAAAGGCAATGCTTTCATAATTAGGGACCAAAGGCTTACCTCTCCATTAAGAAAACAGTAGAGGACAGCCACCACAAAGCCCTGAAGAGGAGGACAGGACAATGAGTATGGACATGTATTAACTTTTTGCACCCATCATAATTATAAGTTGTACTATAACATGTTTTGCTGAAAGGTTTGGAATGCAGAAATTATTATTATTTTTTTTTTTTTACTTACAACTTGTAGTGTATTTAAAATGATATGAAAAACGGCATCTTTCACCCATTTTCCTCTATTTATTCACAATTTTCTACTTCAAAATGGAAAGCATAATTATGGATGCAGCTATCCATCGATGCTCAAACAATTTTAAGAGAAATATCGAAATATCAAAGTTGCTCTTTTATTCAGGTATAATTGCATGGATGTCACACCTCAACTGGGATAAAAAATTTTATTTCAGACTTAAATAATATTTCCTTGGAGTTTTTATAAATGGCAGCAGTGCCATATTCTACTCAGAAATAAACTTAAAGGATGCGATCACTGGTATTGTTTGGGCTGCTTTTGGTTCTAGTTTGAGTAGTACTGTAAATAAATACTATTACACTTCCCTCTCACTTCCCTACATTAAAATATCTCTACTTCTAGCTAAAAAAAATGCCTACAGACAAATAAGTTGGAAAAACCTTCAGTTCTGATTGTGTTGCCCTGTTGCTCACACCATGGAGTTTGTAATTAAGGTTAACCTGCTTTTGCAGAGCTCCTCCAGATAAAATCATCTGAACTCCTAATGATGGAAAAACTTCTCCGGGTGATGTCATCTGTAGGAGTTTTACAGCTAGAAGCAGGGGAATATTTTAATATAATGAAGTAAGAGGGAAAAAAACACACTAAACTAAAGCCATAGAAAGCAAGTTGGAAATTGGTGAAGTTAGTCTTTAAGGGCTCATGCACAGTATGTGATCTGCTTTTTATCATCTAGTGCACCCATTTTAGTCACAGAGTGGCACAGAGTGAGGATAAGACATGCTTTTGAATCCAGCAGACTACACTGATGTATTGCTCTCCCATCTGGTCTACCCACAACATTAAATTTCTTTGGTTGCCTTTCAGTTTCTATATTGATGTTAAAATTATTTTACTTCTTTAGCCCTTCATTGTCTTGCCCCATCTGCTTGTCGGACATGTTTTCGCTACATGAAGCAGGAAGTCTTTTACTTGTTCTGTTAGTGAGCAGCTTTGAGTTTTTATGCTCCCAACTGTTTAACACAGTAATGATACCAGATATCTTACAACTTTACTTTTTACTTCTCAATATACATTTTCCATTATTTCATTTCTTGTGTACTTTGAACAAATATTTACTATTTACATTTAAAGTTTTATTAGCTTGTCAGTCTTTAAAGCATTAACTACTCTAACCTGTACAATGGGTAGTATAGAAATAACATTTGATCAATTAATTTAGCTTTTACATCTGCTTATAGTAAAAACTGTTCAACGACTGTCTCCACCCTGTTAGAGGTATGTTTAGTTTGGTGCATAGCTGTAGGTATTGAGGCCTGGGTATGAATATCTCCAGCACTTTCCTTAAGAGCCTTTTTGGATATGGTATCCTTATGATTAATTATCCCATTATGTTCTTTCATTTAGCATCTGGTATTTATATAATTAATTGAAACAGGATGCCTGAGGAGCTGTAAGACAGTACCTGGAAGGATCCCAGTCCTAGTTCAAATACAAGTCTCTCCCTCTTGCTGACATCCTCAGGTGAGAAGGCGAACACAGTGTAGTGGATACCAAACAAAGGGATAAGCAGGAGGGTGGAGCGCGCCAGACGCCTACACACACACACACAAACACGCAATACACAGCTTAACAAGACTGAGGTTTAAGTCAAACACAATTTAGAATAATTCTAATGTAAACATGTTTTATTGCTGTGGGTCATCCAGATGCGATGTAAAAAGCCACAGATGCACAATCAGGTAATAATTACTATATAAAATAATATCATGGTGGTTACTAAAGTCATAACGATGTAATAGCTTGTCATAAACAATGGATAAATCTACGATAGTGCTTTTCCATGAACATGGCCACTGTTTATTTTATAAGTCAGTCCATATACTGTACACTACCCTGCTCTAAACGCACAGGATAGAACCACATGGATATTGTTTCGCAGCTGAAAATAGTCCTCAATACATACAGTGTTTACGCTAAAATAGACAGCTGATTCAGGCAATCCGACTCTTTTGAAAACTCTAAATATTATTATTTTTAAGTGCAAGTGATCCCTGCTGTATGTAACTAGACAGACAAGACCACACAACAGACTATACCTTCAAAAAAAAAACATACAATAAACACAAGTTTTTATAGTGCTGTCCACTGACCCCCGGGGGTTCTTATGGAACAAAACAAGGACATTTCACACTGACACCTTTGACTGTTAGATGTAATAAAATGAAAAGCAGAGTAACGTTTTGTGTCAATGTCCATTAGTAGTAGAACAAATGGTCTAAATTAAAACAAATTTTAAAAACCTACTTGGCCACAGCTAGTGTTCATAATAAATATTACAGGAAGTTCTGCCAGAGGGACATTCAAATTAAATATTTTCTTCTCTATTTACTTCTTTGCATGGTTGGGTAGATTTATCGGTGACAAAACTGTGACAGTACTGTGACAGAAAGAACACAGTTTTGTGTGTTGATTGTTAATAAACGTTGTTAATATAAATTACCCTACAGTCTTACTCTAGCCTTCTTTTTTGTATGTAAACCTCATCATAAGCATATATTCAGATCAGCCACAACATTAGTACTAGTGGCTTTAATGACATTAAGGACAAGGGTCATTATAGCCACTCAAGTATTGGCCTAAAAAACTACAAGTACCACTTTAAATGTTGTGAGGATCAGCCTGAATGTTCTAGCAATGATAGGATCAAACTATATTTTGTCCACACAATACAGACACGTACACACTTACTATACAAACACACACTTACAGCGTGATTGTGGATAACTCTGACATCCTGCACGAATGCTGAACAGCCTGTGTGGGCTCACTGAAGCATTTCTGAGCACAGCTGCTACACAGCACAAAGACAACACAACGACAAAGACAATGTCTTTAGGGACACAGACGCACAACACACACTCACACACACTTTCACAGTTGGTCACACACACATAGACCTAGGTAGCATGAAGAGAAATAACATTATCTGCAGGGCCTCTAAAGACACCATCCTCTGGGAGCAGAACAGCAGAACAGAATTGATGTCTGGCTACAGTACAACTCCATAATGAGGCTCAAGCTCATGCCAGCAGGTATGACATTACGTTGTGAAAAGTGTCTAGGTGGACATCTCAGAGATTTAATGAAACATTTTTATTTTTTTATTTTCTTTTGTCCCTTCAGCTTATCCCGGGCATTCAGATTTAGGTTTAAAAGGACAATGTCCACTGAAGACAGAGATTTTATTCTATGTTCAGGGTGTCATCTGATGTGTTTTTAAAGCTGTAGTTATTCTATAATCTTCTTATTGTCAACAAATCCCTCAACAGGACCAAAATCAACAACGAGCTCGTAAATCTCTTGGTACTTTACATCCCCTCTAACGAGTGTGAGCACTCAGCAAAAGGCCTGTTGGTTTTAAAATTAGCTCAAGAGGTTATTGACATAGGCTCAGTCATGTCCCGAAACAGCTGTACACAACATAATTTAAACAGGAATAACTATTTATTTCGGGGGGAGATTTTGGAGCATACAGTATTTCCATTAAGAAAGTGTCTGAAACATATTGCACACTTTAACTGTAAGAAACATGTTACCAGGTGGCACATTGGTACACTAGTTAGCACGCCTCACTGAGAAGGTTCCGAGCTTAAACCTGCTGGCTAAGTGGGGCCTTTCTGTGTGGATATTGCAGGTTCTCAGCGTGCCTGTCAGGGTTTTCTTTTGATTTTTTTCTTCCACAGTCTAAAAACGTTAAAGTGTTATTAACTGATAACTCTATATTGTGTGTCTGTCTATTAACCTTGTATCACCTGGTGATCTGTCTAGACTGTACTATATCTTTTGCCCTCACAACCTCTAACAGGATAAGCAGAATAATATGCTAATATGAAACATGTTAGCCAGTGTAACACTACAAAGACGGATGTGTTTTTGGTATCTAGGGCACTGATGAATTTTATTGTCACTGCCATGATTTAGATACACAGGCAATACAATATACTAGCAGACTGAATTGCGTTTTTGTTTTGATAGTCTAATGAAAGTTGTTGACAATACGAAAAATGCTGAAATCTCCCAGATGTAATATTTAAGAGAATGTTAAAAACATTCACAAGGTTGTCTGCATGCACATAAATCTTAAAATCACCGTATAGCGGCTAAATTAAATGATTTCGCTGATAATCCTTTATTAAGTGAGACATACTTCACACATTGTTTTGTCTGTGTTCTCTGAAGACATAAACACTAGTATTAACATATTTGGTTATTTTAACTTACAGGTAAATGCTTGATTCATTTCCACCAATATCAGGGGACTGCAACTTCTGGACTAGGATGATAATAATTCCAATGAAGAGGACAAAATTGATCTGAAGAAAAAATGAACAACGTTTCAGCAAGACAAACAATAGCTGATGAAATGTACGAAGGAATTTGAAAATGAACAGATTAGCATCTGTCATACCATTATTGAGGCCACAACTGGTCCTTTGATTACCCACCAGAGGGCAGTGTTCTCATTTGTATCCCAGCATCTGGAGGAGGAGAACGACATGTACAAAATCCACTGCCTCACTTTCTGTCCACACTTCATAATACAGAGCACCAGGACCAGAAAATTGGTTAATTGGCCATAAGTAGAATACACGAGAGAAGGGTCAGTATATTGGTGTCTCAATTTACTGTTGTAGCCATTTTTTTTACTGTGTCAAATAAGGTTCCAAAATCAGATTTTTTTTCTTATTTTTTCTTATTATTTTCTTATTATTTTCTACGCGTTATTTGCTTGTTTGGTTAGTAAAACATTAAAAAAAAAAAAAAAAAAACAATTATGAAAAGTTTGACAGAAGAGTTGGGACATACCCAGTGTCATGAAAATGGAGCCTCAGAACAGCCCAGACAGTCACACAAATGGTAGGAGTTCCTGTAGTAACAATATTCAATAATGAACTGAACAAAACAGTATTCTATTAGTCATAAATACACCTCTCATTAATTAAATTATGCTTTTGAAATTGCCAACATATAATGTAATATCAGGGTGGTACTATTCTGATCTACAGTAGGATCATACAACTCCAATTCAAAACAAGTTGGAACAATGTGTAAAATGTGTAAATAAAAACAAAATGCAATAATTTGCGAATCTCATTAATCCATATTTTATTCACAATAAAACATAAACAACATATCAGATTTTGAAACTAACACATATCAACATTTCATGGAAAATTAATTGGCTCATTTTGAATTTGACGGCAGCAACACATCTCAAAGAAAGTTTGAAGAGCGGCAACAAAAGGCTGGAAAAATAATTGCCGCAAATCAAAAACAAATAAAGGAGCTTTTGACAACTAATTAGGTTAATTGGCAACAGGTCAGTAACATGAATGAGAATTTCAGATATGCAGAGACAATCGAATGTAAAGATAGGTAGAGCTTCACCAATCTGCAACAGACTGCATCTAATAATTGTGGAACAATTTTATAAAAAAAATTTTCCTCAATATAAAATTGTGAAGACTTTGAAGATCCCACAATCTACAGTATATAATGTTATCAAAAGATTCAGAGAATCAGGTGGAATAAAAAGTACATAGAGGATTTAGAAAAACATATGCTCCCATCCAGACAACATCTCTTTCATGAAAGGCCTTGTCTATTTCAGAAAGATAATGGTAAATCACAAACTGCATCCATCACAACAGCAAGGCTCTGCAGAAGAAGAGTCCGGGTGCTAAACTGGCCTGCCTTTCACCAATTTGGGGCATCATAAAATGAAAAATCCGACAACAAAGGCCCAGGACTGTTGAGCTGCTAGAATCCTGCATCTGACATGAATAAGACAACATTCTTGTCCTAAACATCAGCAAATGGTCTCCTCACAGACAGTTCTTAAAAGAAGAGGGGATGTTACACAATGACAAACATCACCCTGTTCCAACTTTTCTGAGACGCGTTCCTGCCATCAAATTCAAAATGAGCTAATATTTTCCACAAAATGGTAAAATGTCTCAGTTTCAACATCTACAATGTTGTTTATGTTCTATTGCGAATAAAATATTAGCTGAGATAAGCACAGAAATAACACTCAAATGTTTGATACTGTAGATGCATTGATAGGTTTTTACTAAAATCTCAAAGGACTTGCAAATAAATGAAGGCCATCCAGGACTTCCAAATTAGAGCAGCATTTGTTTTATCTCATGAATATTAGTACATCACATTGCATTCTGTCACATTCTAGCCCACCACTATAAGTCTGTAAATCTAATTTACCCAAGGATAAGTAAACTGAAAATTTGAAAGAATAAATGTTACAATTTACAATACATACAGTACCTATAGAAGTTTCTATTTTCCACCACAAAAGACAGTGAGTCAAAAATGGACACTCACCCCATCCTACAATGGTGTACCAATAAAAGTATCGTCTCTCAGGAAAAAAAGTCTCCACCAGCAGAGTGAAGAGATACAGGCCTTCAATGAACAGCCAGAAATAGTTGGACATAACGCAGTAATGGAAGAAAACCATCACTGTTTTACATGTCACCTGCACAGAGCAACAGATAGAGATGTATTACTGGTGCATGGTGGAGATTCATGTATTTCATCCATGATTTAACATCCGTGTTGCTGATGTTAGACAGGGGATGAAAAGGGCAATATCATCATCATAATCATCTTAAATTTGCATCAATTCCTTAACAGTATAAAAACATTAAACATTATTTTAAGCCATTTAACAGATCTTTAAACAATTTGAGGCAATTGTTTTTATTTATTAGAATAACTTGACATTCTTGGGAACTATGCTTATTTCTTTTTTCCTGAAAATTAGAAGAGAAAACACTATTGTGTCTTTGTACTCAGTAAATGTAAAAGTGATAAGCAACGCAAAGTATCTCGATGTTTCTGAAAACATAGGACACTACAGTTTTAGTCTAAATGTTTTCAACTAGATAATAAATAAATATTCAAACTACGTCTCTAAAATTTCACAGTCATCAGAGATAACCCACATACATGGCAACATGTCAGGTGGAGTGTAATCCAATTATATCATGTTAATGAATAGTGTTTGAGTGGGGTCATCCAATTACAGCACTGATCTGATTCCTAGTACTGTTGGGTTGTGATGGTGACCTGTGATCTCCATGGTGACAATGCTAAAGTAGCAGTTTGTCTTTTTTAAAGGGGGGCCAAGTAACCACGTGTATGCTAATAGCTTCCAGTAGAAGATTTCCACTGGCCTTGCTAAAGTCATTAGCGTAGCTAATTAGTTTTATTTAACATGCCTGCTTAACAATACCAAGCAATGGGTTGTCACCAGACAATTGTAATCAAGGAGTATTATTCATCTAATAGCATGTTTGCTTATTGTAAAATTTGCATGTTTCTTCAAAGGTGGATATCAAATAGGAAAGACAGGAGAAGTGTTTCAAGCTCTCTGTCTCTGAACCTTCCTTTACATCTCAAACAGAACAGACCTGATCATAGTTTTTCCTCTCAAAGATGACTGCACTTCAACAAAACCCTTAATAATGCTTTCTGGAACCAATAATCTGGAAAACATTTTGCTGCTGCCAATACTGCAAACGTCTTACACGTACTTAATGAAAACCTGCCAGCAATTATATTGAATGAGTCAGGATCATTTAGAATAGTAAAGGCCTCATTATCTAATTATCTGTTTCAGATTTAAATTAATGACATCATTTGCCATGTGAATTGAAAATGAACCCTTTATTTTTTTCATTAATAACCAGCCGAAATGTCACTGTTGTTTTTTACCTGTTGTCAAAAACCAGCGGTCAGAGTTAGCGTGCGACTTAGCAACAATCTAAATGACCACATGGTACATATATAAAAACAAAGTAGTTACTGTTACTCACTGTGTGAACAAAGCAGTGGTCACTTTCTTCCTCAGCATACAGCACCCCATCCTTGATGAAGACGGAGATGGCTCTCAGCATGAAGGACACAAACAGATTCATGTGAATGAAGTTTCTGGTGCAGTGGAGCTTCCTGAAGAGGAGAGGAGAGAAAAGGAGAGAAGAGAGAGAATATATTACATCTTATGTTGGTCTGACACTCAAAGAATCAGAGTAATGTTTAAAAATGCAGTATACTTTTTTTCAGATTAAGTTAGGCAACTTATAAAGGTGTAATTTAGTTGTTCAGTCCTAATTTAATCATTACAATACAGTATAGATTTTACACTATTTCAAACAGTATGGCTTTGTACATGTTTGAAGCTTTGAAGCAGAAAGTAAAGACATCTTTAACATGGGCCTGGTAAAACACCACCAGAGAAAAAAAAACAACACCTGGTGATGTCTGTGAGATTCCAGACTTAAGGCAGTCGTTTGACAGTAAAGGATCCGCAAACAAAATAAAAGTGACAGTTCAATTTTGTTGAGTTAAATACTTTTCAGCTACCACAAAGAAAATGACTAAAAGTCGCACACAAATGTTGATAGTCTTATTCACACAGGTGGAAAAATTGGGTTTGAGGTTTGACAATTAACTAAAAATCAAACTCAAATGAAATCTTTTGCGTGCCCCACTGAGACCATTACCTGAATCTGCAGAGTATGACCATGGCTGTAGTCAGAGACACCAGGGATGTGCTGTAGCCAACTGTGTACAGTGCCTTCACTGACGCGTAGAACATGTCCTAATTTTGAACGTCATATGGTTAGTCACACGAGTGTATGTGTGTGATGTAAACGTAGGTAGATGATGAAACAAACAACGTACAGGTTTGGTGGCGTTGTCATAATACAAGCAGACGTCCACATAGTGAGGGAAAGGTTCAGACCAGCCCTCTTCTGTACAGTTTCGAGTGACCCTTCCCATCACTAAAAGTAAAGAAATATGCCTGAAGTAAGTCAGGCTCCACTGAACTGCATGGAACCTAGCTAAGATATAGTTATTGTCTGTATTTCACTCACCATCTTCAGGGCCCATGAATTCATGGAATAGTTCTGGACAGTTGACCACCACAACCTCACCGATGCTGGCCGCCTGCCAGCAGGTCAGGTTGTCCCACATCCATGGACACACTGCAGGGGCAGAGGACAAAAAAAAAACACATTTTTCAGGGGAAGCTATTGTGGAGCAGTTTAACTGTTTTATGCTTAAGAATTGATTCTGACACTAATTAAGTTAAACTGAATTAAACTGAATGTGCTGTAAGTAAATCTGTAATAATTGAGTTTCACTTATAATGATATCAAATATTTTCGTGTCACCCACAGGGACAAAACTACCTTTTATATTGTTTTGCCTCTTTTAAAATGTTGCGATCAGTCATTTAGACACTTTATTTGAGCGATCATATTAATAAATACCAGTGTAAGCAGTGTATTTTCAATGTGAACAGTTGAAAGCAATGTAATGAAAGCAATAAGAGGGAACCACACAATAAATTTGTACAGTAGGTGGAGGAACCAAAGCTCACTAAAAAGCTCCGCAGAACTTAGGGAAGCTTCCTGCCGCTGATTAAAGGTAAAAAAGGTAGAGCATGAGCACTGTGTTCTCAGAGAGAGTCACTTTCAGGCTGTGATTTCCTTGACTCTTTCCTTTTTGTTCTGTAGCTTCAGGACCTCCTCACGTTTACCATGTTGGGTGGATTTACAATGATGCTGAGGCAGGTTGTCAGATTGTGTGTGTGTTCGCGTGCGTGCATTTTGAGTGTGCATCCATCTGTGTGTTTGTGCATGTGTTCCTGGGCATACATGTGTTTGTGTTTGTGTGTGTGTGTGCATGTGTGTGTGTGGTTGCAGACCTTTCTCCATTCTGCTTGGGTCCCTAATCTGTTTTGGTTCTGTCTGGTAAGCCGGACACAAAGCCAATTACCTTTTAAAGGGCAAATAGGAGCTAAATGAGCGGAGCTGAGCTACAGGGTAAACCGGCCTAATAAAGCACTCTGTCTGCATCACTGGCTCTCTCACACAAAATCTCGCAGCATTCTGAATCTTCACTGGGCTGCAAAGATAGACTATAATGACTGCACAGATATGCCACGTGCACAAACACAAAATTCTGAAGATGGACATATATTTTTCTCTTGTTAAATTTGAGCCAATTGAAGCACTGAATGAGATCTGGTTTTGGTATTCTGAGTCATGGCCTGCAACTGTGGAAGAATACTGATGAGAAATTCAGATCTAATTTCTCACATTCTTGCTCACCAAAAGAGCATCCATTCATCATTTTTATTAAAGTTTAGACACCGCTCTGAAAGGAACAACGTGTCGCGGGGCTCCTGGAATAATCTGCATCTAGATGTGTGTATTGCTTTTGTGACAATATGACAATGTTATAAATTACAAAAGAAGGCAAACAAATAGCAAAATGTAAGCAAAGCTACTCACTATGTTCATCAGAGACTTATGTGCTGCTGATTGTTTGATTTAACAAAGTAGATATTTCTTTAAAACCTTTTTTGCAAAGTCATTTTCTGTTTATTTTAGCATTTAACACCCTAAAAGAGAATTTGAGCTGACAGTTATAATTAGTTGCCAAAATTCATCCACTCATGCACAGGAGAAACTGTCAAACTCAAATTAGTATATTTATGAAATTAGTATTAAAATATAAATACATAATGTATAAATATAATAAAAAACATTTTGTGGAATGTTTTTAGAAATGGATCTTGATGGATCAGTAAAAAGACAACTTCAACTACAACAGAACACCTCTTACTTATCATTTCCATTTTTCTTTGCTGGTTCTCAAGCCCTAAGTCAGATTTCTGCAAACTGGCAGTTTTCATTCCCTCACCAACAATTTTCTGTCAGCAGAAACACTTTGTTTCCTCTTAGAGGGACCAGAGGAGACAGGGGTCAGTCAAAGGGTTGAAGCGGGCCAAAATGGGTCACTGTCGGGCTGAAGAGGACTTAAATATAAGAATAAACTGTGCTCATTTTAAAGAAGAATACAACAACAGAAGATCTTGACTACATATGCAAATGCTGGCTGAAAACCATTTATTAATCAGTATCTTTACTATAATCCACCTGAAAGCTGCAGGCTTTAAAAACACCTAAAACACGTGTAAAAAATCCCATGCAGCATGCAGGAGGAGCACACAGCCGACCCTAAAGATCTCCAGATGAAAAACGAGCTAAACGTACAGCCTCTCTCTTCTTTAAATTTGTTATCTTTCGCTGTAAATCTTTAGTGTTTCATGTTATTTCCAAGGAGCTGATGGCTGCCAGCTAAGCGACAAGTCACAGTGCAGTCTGGGAGATGCATTCTGTTGGACAACTTTCCAAAAGCGTGAGGCATACAGCAGTTGCTAATGAAAACCACAATCCATAGCCAAGAAAATAATTGCTTCCAAGAAACACATGTCAAGGTTCTAGTGTTTTTGGAAAATGACTTGTTGGAGAAATGTGAATGCAGTTCAGCGTGACATTACAGGCAGACATTTAGTTCATTTGGTTGTATATACCGTATATTAGCCTTTCAGGGTGATGTATTTGTTATATGAACCCAAGCTGCTCTGTCATCGTTACATGTCCCTCTGTGACCTTTTCATAACTGATGAGATAACATGAAAAATGCCAGATTTATTAAAAAGCAGACCTTGTTATATAGGTTTGATTTTAAGGAAATGCATGGCTTTCTTTAGCTGTTATGTGTTTTCTAAGTAATTTAATTACAGCTATGTCACGAAATGGGCGACTTTGTTCTAAGTTGTCCACACCAAACGATGTAGGAACATACAAACATGCATTCAAACATTTGTGGACACATCCTCACTTACCTGAATCAGGGTCTTCAATGGCGTTGTGCAGCTCTATGTTCTTCATGCATTTCTCGTGGTCACGTTTGTTTATACAGTGCATAGACTCTGGGGCCACCTGGAGAAAATACACAAACACACAGGCACTGACTATATGACACACTGCACCATATGGAATAGTCCTACACGCACTGAAAACCTGATTTCTTCATCTACTTCTTGTAATTTATCTTTTCCGCTACTTGCGTACAGCTGAAATTACTTGGCATACAACATTATTGTTCTTCTTGCTTTACATTGTTGATTCCCCTTCATCCATGCACACACACAGCGATGGCAGTGGCTTCCATGCAAGCAGGTGGCTGCCATCTTTCGACATGTAGCCGAGACCGTGGATCGACCCACTGACCCTGTGCCCCGTGAACGACTGCCTTACCAACTGAGATACTTACGGGGCTTGTTTAATGTTTGTAGCTGAGCAAGGAGTGTACAGAGTTTCTTTCGAAGTTGATGAGAGTAGTGAGTGCAACAGAACATTAACACCCTTGGTTGGATTGCTAAAAAGTGATTGATACTTACTAAAGCTTCACAGAGCTGTAGATTCAGGTGATAATTGGTGCATTACTATAAGTGCACCTTTTTACATTGTTACACGGTTGCTTAATAAAAAATATTAAGATTAGCAGAATGTGAATAGGTTGCATCTAGTGACTAACCCAAAGCACTTTATACATTGTGCACTTCCCCTCAGAGCCTCTTTGTGTCTTTCAGATCATTCCTTTGACTTTTATAGACTAATTTACTGTCACTGCTCTCATCAGTATCATCATTTTAGCTTTACGGCACCTGATACCCTACAAAATAACACAGAAACATAACTATCAGGCATTACTTGGCAGCTGCAGTGCATTAGCAACACAGCAACTAATAGCAGCTTAAAAAACAACACAGCATAAACATAAAAGACCGTACTGGGATAAGATAATACCGCAGCATAATAACAAAAAGACAGCATATCATAAAAGAGCTGCAAAAAGAAAAGCACACAGACAGACAATACATAAAATACTACAGAGGCAAAATAATATGGTGAGCAGCTGTAAACCACAGGGGTTAGAAACCTCACGGCAGTTTTGAGTCACCTGACCAACTGGTCAAGTGGCTTCTTGCTGGCCTGATAACTTCCCCTCTCTTGGACCTAAGCATTATTTCTTATCTTATCATATTTGTAACTACTTTATATTTACCACTTTTTTCCGTTCAAAATGTAAAAAAATTGTTTTAATGACTCATCCTTGACTCTAAGGGGCGCAAATAATGCCCCCCTCCAAACTCCACAAAGAAAGGTCACGGCTGGCCGGGGCATGAAGCCACAACCTTCTAGCTGTGAGGCAACAGCGCTAACCACTCCACCACTGTGCTGCCCAGCAGAGCAGCATCATGTGCTGAAAGTGTGTTTTGTCATTATGGTGGTAAGTCCTTTATTTTTCTAAAGTAAATATTCTTCTTGGCCTCCTATTTTAACAGCATGGTGGACGAGGGAGTCTATTCACAAATTGTAGATATTCAGAGATTTGCTAATTTCCATCTACTTTAGTGATCAAATTAAATCCCTGAGCAATTTTATCAAATCCCTCTTAAATTTAAATCTCATGTTAAAGTGATCAAATATAAATGGATTAACAAGCCAGTAAAACAGAGGTGTTGTCTGCTTCTCCAATGCAAAAAACGATTTACTCAAAGGTAGTAGAGTCAATGTGCATCTGTCATTTTCAAAACTGTACTTCTCACTCTCTTGAGGCCAGTCTCTGTTTTCCGTCCTCCTTCACTCTCACTGTGAAATGATAGGTGTAATATGTCGCAGGCCTCTGAGCCATGACTGACTCATCACTCCATCTTTCTGGCATCCAATGTGAATTCCTAGATGAGATAAGGAGTCGACCAACCTTTCTTCATAGAATTGTGCATGAACAGAATTTTTAAATATTGCATGAATTATTGTGAAACTTCATTAGTGCTATCAGCGCTTATCGGGTATGATTCCATTCCCAGATAACGCACAAACAGTTTTGGCCCCACTATGAAACAAAAAAATAAGCAATGAAAAAAAGAATTTGCTTTTGTATTGTTGTTGTTTGATAATATTTAATAAAATGGATACGGGCATTGTTCAAAATAAAGACCTCTTTGTACCCATATCAAGCATCCATGTTGCTAGGCAGCAGGTAACCAGCTAAGAACCAATCCATAGTGTGGGCAAGGCTTTGCAGAAATGGGAAATATTTAGAAGTAGATGAATAATATCCCTTAAGCCTGTAAGATGACATACTATATTTATAATTGGTAGAAATGCAATAGAGCATGTACGTGCTGCTATGCCTGTATTTACGCCTCCATCATCTCCACACACACACGCACACTCACACACTCAGTCCTGAAGAATGAAGGGAGGTGTATGTGCTGTCATTCTTAGCTTTGTGATTGTTTCACACATCCAGCTGTAAAGGGTTATGAAGTACCTAACACAAAAGCAAACACTCTGAAGGAGAGATTTTCTTCAGTTCAAAATTTTGTGTTATTGTCAGATGTTTACAATTTACACATCACTGAATTAATACAGCTAGTTCTTGCAAGTTTGCATCCCCACTTTTTTAAAGTTAATTTTTAATTGATTTATCAAGGGGGGTTTTAATCATCATTATTTTATATTTGACATTATTTTTTACATTTTAAATACACTCATGAATTAACTATTTTGTATAAATGATTGACCTTTTTCTAATTTTCCAATAATAAAAGAGCATTTGTACTAGCTTATTGTGCATCATTATATTGTTAGGTTTATGGTTAGGTTTGCATCCCCTGCTCATTCTTGAGGAATGCTAACTCCCAAATACAAACGTTAAACAATCTATGCAAATGGAAACAAAGTTGTCCAATTAGTGTTTCACTTAACCCGCCTCATCAAACCTCTCAGACTCTAAAATACAACTTGATTAACATTTTAATTAGTAATCCAATTTTAGCATCTTTATGTAATGTATTGTTTGGTCTTCTGAAACTGGTATTTTTAGCATTAAAAAAATCATTTTCGTCGATTTTTGTTTTTAGACATAATGGATAACAAAAAATGACTTGTGTTACAGCCTAGTACATTTTCTTTAGTAGTTGATTGACCTTGATTGGATGATGCTACAGCAACCTCGTAACACATTTCTGAAGGCTTTACTTGATAACACACTTTTTGGGTTTTAACGGTGCTATAGTCAATTACAAAATTAGCCTTCAGAAATTAGGAAGGTCAGCAGGACTTAAATTTAGCAGTGTATGTTGCATTTATAGAAAGCTGGTGCATCCCCAATCCATGTCAACAAAGCATCACTGTGGATTTCAGGACTTCAAAACAGGCAACATGGCAACACTTCATTTGCCAGAGGACAGATCTATGACTTTTATTTAAATGTGCATGTTATTCTCTGCTCCCAATCTCTCTGATCCTTTCCTCTCTTAGACAGATGTCTATCCAGATAAACCATTCATTTTAAATCCTGTTTCCCTCCCCAAGGCTATTTTCAGTGACCAGACAGCTCAGTAGCTCCCAAAGCACTGCTCAGGACAGATAATAAAACTCCCATTTGACATCACAGACTACTGGCGCAGACCCATTTGATCCAAAATAAGTACATCACAACAGACGCATCAACCACGGAAGGTCAATGTGAGGCTGTATCCTGCAAAGATGTCAGCTGCAGGACCCTGTCACACAACTTACGGAGCAGTATTAACTTAAAGGTCAGGGGAGATGTTGTGAATTCATTTTTGGTCTCCTTGGTAACTACCATTAGCTGGTGCTATTACCAGTAAATAATTTATTCATACTCGCCATTATAAATGAGTTAAGAAGTTAAACCATAAATAAGTTCCATATATACCAAAATTAAATCTTGTATCTGTGTGGCTTCACCAATGACAGTGTTGCTTGGCTGCATCAGTGTGCTGAATATATTTACTCCCACAGATCTTGCACAGCTCTTGTATTCGGCTTTTTATTTCAATGAGATTTCTAATAAAAATGAGCCAGAGCAGATGGATAGGCAGCTCTCTGGTCAGCTGTGCCATTTGTTATTGTTTTAAAAAGGCATGAGTTGCCTTGACACAGGGCGGATCTACAGTAGTATGCTGATCGAGATTCCTGTCACAGACACAGCAACAGAAGTGTACCTTTCACAGAGTTGGAGCTGATAAGCAGGAGGCCAATGAGGTATGCATCCTTTATAGAGTTTGTGCAGTTTGTCATGCTTATAACCCCCCATGATCATACACATTCATACACACATGCATGCACACAAACTACTCACCAAGGGCAGTAAAAACATTGCAGTCAGCAGGTAGCCTCTCATTGTCTCCGGTGAAGCGCTTGTATCCAAAAGGTTCCACAATATGTGGTTGGAGGGGTGTGTATGTGTGTCTGTTCACAGGGATACGCTGAAATTGCTCCTCTCAGCGTCGCCACACTTCAGCATCGAGGGCTCTGAAATATAAGAAATATAACATACAAAAAAAGACTGCATAAGGGAACAAGCAACAACATGATGGAACTGACACTAAGCCACAACAGTATTGCTATGACTCTTATATAGTACTACATTAAAAGGGGGAAAAAACGTGCTCATTGGAAAAAGAGCATTTCTGCAGTCTGTATACTGAAAACTATATACTGTCAATATACTTGTAGGTAATTTGGCACAGCCTACTATTATACTTGATAAAAGCAGAAAATGGGAGCAATAAATGATGAACAGTTAGTCTGAATACATGCTCTTTTTATGCTGCCATTATTATTATTTTGTTCAATAAAGTCTAATGAAAATGGGGACTAGGCAACTCTGAATGAGCAGATAGAGAAGTATCTGATATTTGAAGCATAACATAACTAGTACTTCAGTTTACTTATATTTATTATAGACTTGTTTTATGGGCCCAGAACTTTGTTGTTTTGAAATGTTAATTTCTGCATTTTGGGATAAAGAAAACCCTGTTTTTATAAAATATACCTGTTGCTCTTTGTACCCACCCTGATCCCTTACAGGCACCCATGCTGGTTTTCTGCATCTTTAAATATTATGTTATCAAAGTAACCATTTTCAAATTTAGCCTTTTGAAAATGTGGAACTTGTACAACTTGAAATAAAATAAGTCCCAATCAAATCCTTTTCTGTGCATTGTTCCCAAGACTGTTTATTTATGTATTATATAATATACAGTACTAAATACTACATATATATATATATATATATATATATATATATGCAACACTGTTTATATTTTTTATAAAACCTTTACTTACAGTTACAAAGCAAAGAAACACATGCTGTAAATCACTGCTTATAATATCACACAGATAAATGTGTAAACAGCCCTTTATCATTTCATATCTTGTCCCTATAGTGTCCCCTGCACTCATAAAACCCATCTTGATCAAATCATGGAGGACATGTTTTTACTGAGGTTATAGACATAACGTACAACTACTGTACAAATGCTAAGTCATCACCCAAGCTCTATAAACGGGTGTATATAAAATGGTGTGGATTTATGAAGGACGTGCTGATAACCAAAGTTGGGAAATTTAGAAAGATTACAGATAAAATTATAGAAATGTCTTCTTGAACGACAAAATTGATGTTCCTCAAGTGTGACTTTTAAAAAGAAGCTGCCCTGCCCACCTCCCTTCATGTCT
The DNA here is from genome assembly GCA_020496755.1 of Channa maculata. Taxonomy (NCBI): domain Eukaryota; kingdom Metazoa; phylum Chordata; class Actinopteri; order Anabantiformes; family Channidae; genus Channa; species Channa maculata. The sequence continues at coordinate 16,697,679 of CM035612.1, forward strand.
TACTCATCAGCACAGCTTCCTGCAAACACGGTGAATCACTGCAAACACAAAACACAAACACACAACACTAAGCTAATTCATGCACACACAGACAAATTCCTCTCTGTGTCCTTTACCTCTAGAACTGAATCCAATTATCTGTAAAGCATCTCACTGGTGGTTTATCAAGCGATAGGACAGACCATGCTCAGAGGAAGAAACAGGAGATCAGAATAACATGTCCAATGGAGCTGAATAAACTGTCGGGATGAACACTTGAGGAAAACACAAAACTAGAGACTTAGGCACAAGATCAATTAGCTTCATTTCTCTTTGTCCCTTTAACAGTAAATGTCACAGCAGCCATGTTGCTGGTGGCTGCAAAACAACAACCTCTGGTATTTAGAACAAATCCATATGACTTTGCTATTGATGCCATACGCAACAGAAGAGGTAAACATCTAAGTTTCCCAGGGGCATGAAAATAAGGCAGTCTTTGCTTTGCTCAGCAAAGACTGTTTTGGAGACAAGGATTTAGGCATAAATTCAAATGTTTAGTCCAGTAGGATGTAAGCAAGGTTTTTCTGACTGTGCACTTTGAGAAAAGTACCTCAGTAGACACGTTATAGAACAGTTATTATTCTAAAATCCTCAACTGTATATACAGAGCTTGACTGAACTGAAATAACATAAGCAGAAAAAACCTAAAGACTGGGAAACACATCCACTAAAATTGGCACTATTGGTTGTGTATCAGCTGCAAGGCTGTCGGTGTGAGTACAGAAAAACAAGACAGGGAGGTCATTAAGTCTGTGCACCCTCTTTAATGACTTGCCACAATGTTGTAAGGGGGATTTCAGAGGTCTGCCTCAACATATCCGCTTGGTCCTTATGTGTGCTGAATTCCTCTGAACATCGTGGTGCATTAATAATTCATTCTCAGTTTTAGAACGATCCGAGAAAGACACGGGGACGCTTCCAATTGACTCTGTTGATTGTTGGAAAGCAGGGATTGCATGTTTCTCAGCGTGCAATAATGCAGCACTATAAAATAAGTAGGGTTTTTTTTTTTTTTTTTTTTGCAGTTTTGTTACAGTAATCAAAAAACAAACAAACATATAGATCACGTTACAGAATTAGGAGCTTCTGGTGTCTGTTCTTAGTGTCTGAGCTTGGAAATTTTTAAACGGTTTGTAGGAGGGAAAAGAGAAAAATGCAAAACAGCCTTAATTACAATTAATCACTGACTAATGATTTTTGTCTTGGCGGTGCAGAGTCTGAAGGACAATTTTACCCTGTGCGTTTCCTTCAATTCCTGCATTTACAAACGATAAATTCATCAGTACACACGGATGACCTTCGCTTTGCACATGGAAAACATCAGCTAGAAACGCGTCCGCCTTCCGCCTTTTTTTTTTTTTTTTTTTTTGCTGTACACACTCACTTGTAATCCATCCGCACCTTTTCTATTGGTATTTAAGAAGGAAAATGCCCTTTTAAATGGACAGGGTTCAGTGAAAGCCTTCATAGCTGATCATCTGCAGCGAGAGCTAAGGATGTGAGTAAAAGCGCGCAGCAGGCGGCGGGGGAAACAATTTAAAGCAACTTACCGATGCGTAATTTTCAGAGGCGTGAATATTCACATACGAAGCCATCTGTATTGACGGATCCCCGTGGTGTTTCAGTAGTTTCGGTGAATACCTTGTTTTACTCCCAAAAGACGTTCCTGAAAACGACAGGTGCCTTTAGGACTGCGGCTGCTGCTGCTGCTGCTGCTGTTGCTGTTGCTGCAGGACGCACTCACCGCGTCGGCTGCTGCTGCACCACAACGAGGTGGAAGAGAAGGAGGAGGAGGTGGAGGATGGTGTCAGTTCCTTCGCGATTCCCACCTTGTCAGACACAGAAAGAACAATATGAGACAGCAGTTTACTTTACAAATGCAAGGGAGCAGCTGGAGGAGAAGGGGACCTTTACAAAAGTGTCAACACTGGGAAACTGAACTGAAACAATAAGAAAAACACCATCTTACATGTTGTGGCATGCATGCGTGGGACAGAAACTATTCATAACACTCTCTGACGTTTGCGCCTGCGCCTCTCAGACCCCACAGAAGCTCCGGCCTCCCGCCGGGTGCAATTTGCGAAGCACTGAGTTGACCGATGATATGTGTGTGACTCACATTTTCACAAAAACAAAAAAAGAAAATCTGAATTCCTGTATGTGTTCTGCAGAAACCCCAAAAGTGAATTTTAAGCTAAACCTAATTTATTTTCTGACGTCTTCTTCTCCTTTCATCTGTTCCCTTTCAGGGGTCGCCACAGCGAATCATGTGCCTCCATCTAACCCTGTCCTCTGCATCCTCTTCTCTCACTACATCCATAAATCTCCTCTTTGGGCTTCCTCTAGAACTTCTGCCTGGCAGCTCCAACCTCAGCATCCTACTACCAATATATTCACAGTTTTTCCTCTGAACATGTCCAAACCACCTCAATCTGGCCTCTCTGACTTTATCTCCAAAACATCTAACATGAACTGTCCCTCTGATGTCCTCATTCCTGATCCTGTCCATCCTCGCCACTCCCAAAGAGAACCTCAACATCTTAAGCTCTGCTACCTCCAGCTTTGCCTCCTGTCTCTTCTTCAGTGCCACTGTCCCTAAGCGGAACATCTCTGGTCTCACCACCGTCTTGAACACCTTTCATTTCATTCTCGCTGATACTCTTTTATCACACAACACACGTGACACTTTTCTCCACCTGTTCCAACCTGCCTGCACTCGCCTCTTCACCTCTTTTCCACGCTCTCTGTTGCTCTGAACCGTTGACGCTAAGTACTTAAAGTCTTGCACCTTCTTCACCTCTGCTCCCTGTAACCTCACCGTTCCACCTGGGTCCCTCTCATTCACACACATGTATTCTGTCTTGCTGCGGCTAAGCTTCATTCCTCTGTTTTCCAGAGCAGACCTCCATTTCTCTAGATTTTCCCCCACCTGCTCCCTGCTCTCACTACAAATCACAATGTCATCTGCAAACATCATAGTCCATGGAGATTCCTGTCTAACCTCATCTGTCAGCCTGTCCATCACCAGAGCAAACAAGAAGGGGCTCAGAGCCGATCCTTGATGCAGACCCACCTCCACCTTGAGCTCCTCTGTCACACCTACAGCAAACCTCACCACGGTCTTACATCTCTCATACATGTCCTGCACCACTCTAACATACTTCTCTGCCACTCCAGACTTCCTCATACAATACCACATCTCCTCTCTCTGCACCCTGTCATACCCTTTCTCTAAAACTACAAAGACACAATGTAGGTCCCTGTGACCTTCTCTGAACTTCTCCATCAGTATCCTCAAAGCAAATGCTGCATCTGTTGGACTCTTTCTAGGCATGAAACCATATTGCTGCTCACAAATGTTCACCTCTGCCCTCAGCCGAGCTTCCACTACTCTTTCCCACAACTTCATTGTTTGGCTCATCAGCTTTATTCCTCTGTAGTTGCCACAGCTCTGCACATCTCCCTTGTTCTTAAAAATTGGCACCAGTACACTTCTCCTCCAGTCCTCTGGCATCCTCTCACTCTCCAAGATCTTGTTAAACAAACTAGGCAGAAACTCTACTGCCACCCCTCCTAGACACGTCCATACCTCCACAGGTATGTCATCAGGACCAACTGCCTTTCCACTCTTCATCCTCTTCAACGTCCTCCTCACTTCACTCTTACTTATCTTTGCTACTTCCTGCTCCACACCAGTCACCTCTTCTACTCTTCATTCCCTTTCATTTTCCTCATTCATCAACTCTTCAAAGTTCTCCTTCCATCTTCCCATCACACTCCTGGCACCTGTCAATACATTTCCATCCTTATCTTTAATCACTTTAACCTGCTGCACATCCTTCCCATCTCTATCTCTTTGCCTCGCCAACCTGTACAAATCCACCTCTCTCTCTTTAGTGCCCAACCTATCATACAAGTCCTCGTATGTTGTTTGTATGACCTTTGCCACCTCTACCTTCACCTTATGCTGCAACTCCCTGTACTCCTGTCTACTCTCTTCAGTCCACTTCTTCTTAGCTAACCTCTTTCTCTGTATACACTCCTGAACTTCTTCATTCCACCACCAACTCTCCTAGTCCACTTTCCACTTTCCTCTTTCCTGATGACACCCCGAGTCCCCTCATACCTGTCTCCCTGATCACATTAGCTGTAGTGGTCCAGTCATCTGGAAGCACCTCCAAACCACCCAGAGTCTCTCTCAGTTCATCCATGAAACTACAGAACATTCTTCCTTTTTTAACTTCCACCACTTTGTCCTCTGCTCTGCCTTTGTCCTCTTCATATTCCTCACCACCAGAGTAATTTTACAGCCTTGCTACCTTTCCACCTGGTCTCCTGGACACGCAGTATATCCACCTTCCTTTTCTGCATCATGTCAACCAACTTTCTAGCCTTCCCTGCTATAGTTCCAAAATTCAAAGTCCCTACTGTCAGTCCTACACTCTTGGCTTTCCTCTTCTCTCTCTCTGCCTACAAACATGCCTTCCTCCTCTCAGTAGCTGAAGTTCCACCAGCATCCTGTAGGTCAACAGCACTGGTTGCGGTCATTGTTAACTCGGGTCCTGACTGGTGCGGTATGAAAGTCAGATTCGGTGTGGAAGTCATGATTTGCATGTTTAATTTGATGTATTAATTTGATGTTTAATTTGGCATGCATTTTACGCCGGATGCCCTTCCTGACACAGCCCTCTGCATTTGTCCAGACATGGGACTGGTACAAGAAGACACTGCCTTGGGTCACCTTGTGGTTGCATTAAGTTATTTTCTGACTATTTTTCCCAAAAATTATTACCTATATTCCCTATATGTGGCAACATAGTTTATGCTCAGCACCATGGACAGAGACCATGAATTCCCTCAGGGCATCAATGAGCTAAAAGCAAAACCTCAACTGAAGTTTTTAAAAACATCTGCCGAATAATGAGAGCTGCATTACATAAATTTAAACAATGGTTGTGATCTATGCAGGGGTGGTGGCAGAGGGGTGCATTGCTAAACAGGGCTGAGGACCGGGGGTTCGTCTGGTTCAAACTTGTTAACATCTTTGCTTTAAAGGCATTAAATGGAATGGAGAGACACACTTAGTAGCCACAAAGTGGCAGAAAAAGCAACAAACAAGACACAAAACCTCAACAAGCAAAACACCAAACTCAGACTGTGACTGAACTACCACAAAGAGATGAAAAATCACCACAAAGAGATGCAAACCAAGCCGAGACGGATTCAAAATGACCAAACAGAGGCACAAAATTACCACAGAGATGCAAAATCAGGTGTGTGTGCAGTGACCCAATCACTACCCATCATCACAGACATACTAATGGCTTTTTTCTTTATATTATTTGTTTTATTTGGCATTTATTATACTGGTTAACCTATTAATGATGTAATGTTTACTTTTTCCACAACATAGCTATGTAAATGGGTGCCCATATAGTCTCTAAACCCTCCCCTGGATCCAGGTCAGATAGTTTGCAGCAGGAGTCATATACAGCCTATAGTTGAGTGTGTGGCACAAAAGTGATTGATCACCCAGCTGGTGCCTTTTGATGGTTTGGCCATAAATCAATGAGGCATAAAAGGTATTAAACCCTGCCATGGATATTCTCAGAGAACAAAACAGGAAATAAGAAAAGCCATAATAGCCGCCTTGAAAACACGAGCCCTATCAAATGTATGTGGAGAAAAAAAGAAAATCCATGACAACGCCTGATTTGATGAAGGGTAGTGACGCATGTTTCTTGCTGTTCCCGGAACATTTTAACACTGTTACTGAACCGGCCTCAAGGACAACTATGGAAATGCTCCCATTGAGAGAAATTCAAACTTCTCTGTCACCGTAATCAGCAATCTGCAGGTTATTTCAGTAGTATAATAACAGGTAAGACAATGATTTTAGGCATGTTTCCATGGCAAATATTCAGCTGCATCTTCTAGTGGCTTCAAGTGATGTGGCCTCACAAATCTCTATGAACTTTACACCCTGCAGTGAGACAGATGCAGGGGCAGACTGCTGTGATAATTACAACTGCGTGTGAGCTGAATAGCAAGAGACGAAGATAAACAAAAACTGCAATTAAAGTAGTTTATGTTTAAGGTTTTGCTGAGATATCAACACAAAGTGTTCGGTTTCAAGCATTTCTTCAAGGACACATAACACTGAGTGTGGATCCCATAAATGAAATAAATGGCTCAAACCAGAATCCTTCTGGCTGTTAAATAATCTCACCACCATTGGAATAAGACTGGTCTGTGTCTCCAGAGCATGCAGAACTTCCTTCTAGCCCCACACTATAGCTGATAATTTCACAGAGCTGGCTTAAGGATGGGTGGGTCACTGGAAGAAAATAGGAAATCAGGGTTGATTTGAATAATATGACATTTTTAAGGTTTATTCAGTAGTTTGGTCTTTATGATCTTCACTCAGGTCACACTGACCTTGGCGTCACAACTCATCACAACTGATTTTTCCCCAAGAGGAGGTGCAGGTCTGATAATATTATCAAACGTTATTTCAACTTATGAACAGCCTTCAAAAGGAGAATACCTCAAACAGGAAACATGATAATGGTAAGAATAATGTGGCTTTAACTGAGTTGTACAAAGTTTGATATTTGTACTATCTTGAGCTAATAATTCTTTCAGCATTAGAAACAATTCTAATGATTGTGTAATTTCACTGCTGACTGAGAGTTTGAAATATTTTCAGACAGATACATGCTCATTTATCACTATTTATTTATATTTATGTGTTTTTAAATATTTAAGGTCCTATGCGGAGCATTTTAACTTTGACAAATCATTCCCACTATTAATTTTTATTAATGAATATAATTACCATAAACAAAAAGACCACTGCCAAGAAGCTTGGCAGCTTTAGCTGGCCTTTGTGTGCCATTTTGTCTGCTGCCGGGTAAAGACTTCGCAGGAAGTCTGATGGATTGCTTTATGGAACAAAAAAAAAAAAAAAGGAAGGGGAGAGGAGGAGAAGGAGGAGGCGGCTGATCCTCCAGCACAGAAGGAGCTAATGTTTCCTTGCAATGGCAGATGGTGAGATGAGCATATGGGTGATGGAAATTTCTCAGTTCTGTTATGAGCTTTCGCCCTCTTTTTTGATCTTAAAAACCAATGCATGTGGAGGGATGCCAGTGAGTTGCAGGGAGGATTGGGTGGAGCATGGTGAGTCCTTAATTTTATGTGACAGAAGAACAAACCAGATGTATACCCCTATGAGAGATGGGTTTCCTTTGGATGTGGTCTGTGTTTCCAATAAACTGGACAAAACTTTTAAAGGCAACAAAAATCCCTCTAAATCCACTTTATGCATCTTAAAAACAGCTACACTACCAGAACAAAACAAAGCAGATTTCTTCTTGCAAATACAATGAGCGATTTGTTAACCAAATGATTCAGCTACACATTCAATACAAGTCAACACCATCAATTATATCAATGTATTGAGGTAAATATTAAAAATGTGAATTTTCTTGATTAATAAAAGAACTTTCAGAGACTTTTTTTCTCAATTGTCACTGTCAGTATGACAGGGCCTGGACCTTTATTTTGTTCCCGACACGTCTGCTGAAAAGATTATGATTGCATTTAATGCTCGCCTGGCAGTGTGGATTGACTTCTCAGAACATGCTGTTATAATTGCAGGCTGCCAGAGAAAGAGAAAAGCATCTAAATGAAATGTTCTGTAATGGACGACACATGTGAAAAGGACAAATCACGCTTCAGAAGTCTCAGTGGGGGAGATGTGAGTGCGTATGAGTGTGAGAATGTCTGTTTATTGTTAGTTGCTATGTTCCAGCATTTCCACTGTTGCCAGTCTAAGCAACAGTTTTACATGAAGACACAAGGGAGTACAAAATATGTTATTGTCAGTCATCTTTTGTGGAACAATTATATAAATTGTCAGTAGCTGTTGAAAAACGAGACATCATGCCACAGGAAGGCAAATTCAACAAATTGAGAGAGATCCTCCTTGAATACTTACATACACTAGTATGTAAACGTTACCTTTAAGAGTTTATATCTGTATTTGTATCAGAGCTGCATGAAGTTGCTGCTAGTAGGAAAGTTGATCACTAACAGCAAATGTGTAAAATGGCAACACTTTGTAGTAATTTACATTGATTCCCAATAAGATCAATGTAACTGGATTCCCATGCTATTAGTACAGGATGTAAACAGCTTCACAAATAGAGTGCAATGGACCATTTGTATAGAATTGTTGAAGTTGAACTTGAAAAAACACAAAATTGTGCATTTTACAAGACAAAAATACCTAAACCACAACATGAAGGACTGATCAGCTCCATGTTCTGCTTCTCTATAGCAGGGTCTAAAGGGTACCATCACTCCAACAACCTGTTGGTTACATCCCCTTGTGTTTGACAGGTTTATTCTGTGTCGTTGGGCTACTTGTGCATGTAGTTCCCACATGCTACTGAGCAAACGTCTAGGACACCTTTACCAGGCACATGCTTGATTCCCATTTTCCCCCCATCTTCTTCCCAGACTGTACTCAGTCTGCTTCCTGCACTGAATCCATTCTTTCTCTGTCTAAACCACATTGTATCTCCTCTGTATCTTGGGCTGCATCTCTATGTTAAGCATCCAATGAGGCTCTCGGGTTCTTATATTGTCGACCTGCTTCTACAATCACGCCATTAGTTGAGGCACAGTCTCTAATTTGCCACAGGTGCAAGCAATTAGTAAAGGCAAAGGAAGTCAAGTTAGTTAAGGGGCCTGCAGACAACAGCTTACAAAATAAAAGCAAATGAAAACAGTAATACAAAAAAATGAGGCACTAAACACTAAAAACCCTTAATATATGCAAATAGAACTTAAACACAGAAATAATAATTGCCCCTGTAAAATATCTCTCGGCTTTAAGGTTGGCAGTAAATGATATGGTAAACCCACTGTGCTCATATAACTGGTTAAAATATCAATATATTAATCATAAATAAAATGACAGAATGTTAAACCGTCCAAGTGATCAGAGACACAATTTTTCAGGGAAAGGATGCATTATCTTGAAAATGTATCTAAAGAGCCAAGTAATGCTTCTGTTATGAATAAAAAACTTACCCTAATACAACACACCCTTTCATAGTCATTTGTATGTTATCATGGCAAATGAGTTATTTATGTTCAGGACACCAAAAGGCACCATACAGTGATATTGACCCTCTTATCATCCTACATCACTTCTGATCCTGTAGCCACAGCCGTTTACTTTTCTCCAGTAGACAGTTTGATGTCCACAGGCCTCTAAGGCAACCTTGGTCAAATACGTCTGCAGTTACCACTTTAAAAATCATCCGTGCACACGTAAAGCTCAGCACTCGGTCATACTCACAGCTTTCATAAATTGACCCTCATGCTCTTTTGTCTTACTACCATCTTGATTTAGGCACTCATGGTCCTCATCACTCATGTGCTGCTAGTCTGCTGTCAGCCATGGCTCCTCTGCTGCCTCACTGATCTCCTGGTCCCATGGTCACTTCCTCGCCTGCCTCATGACTGGTTAATTCTGCATTGTCAGCCTTTCTGTAATTTCCCACACACCACTAAACACACCTCATGGGTAACTTTCCCAGGTGCTTCCTACTTTTCATCTTCTTCCCAGGTCATCCTCAATCCGCTCCTTGCTCTAAACGTTTTCACTGTCTCTGTCCAATTCACATTCTGTCTCCTGTGTTTAGGTGTCTCTCTTTGTAAGTAACATCCCTCTCCTGCCTTACATACAGGATTAAAAACTAAAATATTTCACCTATGACATCCACACTGCTGTTATTAAAATGAAAAATGAATGTATGGACCAGTCTTTCAAGGTTCTCAGTCATCCAGGTTTGGTAATCCAAAGTTTATCTGAATCATGGCAACTTGCCTTTTTTCTTGCCTTCATCCAAGCAGCTTCTTCACTCTGAGTGAAATTTGACAAGGGGACCCAGTTATTTCCTCCAGACTGGGCCCGGTTTCTCACCTGGGCTATATGGGCTTGTTAGGTTAATAATATGGGAGATGAAAACAGGGCAGACTCTTAGAGATGTAACGTTTATGACTGTAAACGTCTTTAACCCTTAGGATGGGATCATTAGGTGTGGCCTCCTTGGCAGGTGTGCGGAGATGTCCTAATTTTCCTGGGGATGGTAAGGAAAGGACGGTATGGAAAGTTTATGGTGGATTGTGCGTTATATACAGACGTAGGAAGTTCAGTCTACACATGCATTTGTTTTGTATCACTGTTTTCCTCTGTTGTTACCTTAGGGAGAAAAACTGAATGAGAAAAAAAAAACAATAAAATGAGAAATTAGCTGGACAATATGATTTGGTAATGGTTGTTAAACCAGAGTAATATTCAGCAAACACAGACAATGGGAGTCCACCTGTTTTAGATCTCATTTCTACTTGTATATTCGGTGAGCTTCTGTTTGTTCTAAAACGGTTTGGCATTGATCTCTTTGTTTTCACCACTTTTATTTCTTAGTCGCCGAGTCGGTAATAGCAGGCGGCAGAAATGACATACTCTACCGCATGCCATTTTACAGGTTGTCTCTAAAAATAATGGTTTATTACGACTTTCCTGCACATGTAAAAGTTGAGAGAGAGAAAATTGAGGACAAGTCACACCTCTACTTAGTGAATAATTATGCTATGTGCACCTGAATCGGGAGCAAAAACAGAAAGCCATTCTAAAACACAACTTTCTGTTCTTGGAGCACATGTGTTAGTATTTCACAACTTTTATCAGTCAGTACTTAACTATTTCTAGTCAATACAAACATTACTTGCAACATCCTCAGACTTGGTCGAATGCATGTATGTGTGGGAAAAGATCTGCCACGTTGATCACTATGCGATTGCGCTGTTGATTAATGGTTACCATGTGCAATCACTGTCATTCCGCTTAGGCAACTAATTATGAGACAAGTGGAAGCCAGCTGCATAACCTCCAGGCTTTGTATCAGCAGCTGGAGCTTTCTGTACACTACAATGACCACTTGGCCTGTTCTGGTGGCTGAGATCTCAGGAATCGCTCGTAGCTACATTATTATTCCTGCATACAACTTGTTGGTGAGCCATGAATATGAATTTTAAAAATAATAATCTTTATGAGGGACTTTGTACCTATGGGATAAAATTCATCCCAGATACAATTCCCTGTCTAGAAGTTCTGCCACTTGTGTATTAGTTTAAAGCAGTACAGAGGCTTTTATATAGTCTATAGTTTAGGGCTTGTTTAATACAGACAAAACAGGAAGTGACTTCAGGCACAACGTACTCCCAACTAAAAGTACTGTGCTTCTCTTGTAAAAAACCTTAACTGGAAATGTGGATCTGGGCCCCTCACAACTGCTATCCTCTTTGTGAGTCTGCTGCTGATAATACATGCAATGTATCAATTATTAAGAAACAATCAATCAAAAAATGCTGTCACTGAAAGCTGCTGCACGTTGACCTTAGCATTCCATACAGCACAACAAAGCTGCTAATGTGGCTCTGGACTCAATCAGAATACTAATTTAAGTACTTTCATCCTTGTTAAATGCTCAGACTTGAAAGACCAGCTGACTGGGAAGCAAATGATCAAAACTTTCCATAAAGCTGCACTGTGCAACATGTTTCACATATTTTCCAAATAGGGTTTAATGATTGAAGTAAGCTGTTACAGAGCAGGGAGAGCGAGTAAACTGATGGATAAAGGAAAAGTAACATTATTGAATATTTTAGCTGTAAGATAATTACTGCATACTTGTAGCAGCAGGATAGCTTAATAGTTTGGCTAGTGTAAGGAAAATACTGGTGGTTAGTTGGAGCTGAAACAATAAAGGTATGTTCACTTTGTCCACCAGCAGCTCCTGAAATACATTCATCATGCAACCTGTGATATTATTTGCTTAAATCTAATTGGAAATATTTTGTGAAATTTTCTTACTATACTGGCAGAGTCAAAGGATAACTGCCATTATCTTAACTTTGTACCCGTGTTAAGAAAGGAGCACGGAATAAATCAAGTTTAAATAATTAAATTACCAGCTGGAACTCTGTGTTGTGGCCAAAATGCACGTGTCAGTTGTTTGTGGTTCTAAAATGCCAATCCAGATAATTTATTATAGAACACATACAATGCACATGTGAACACAAATATTTACCACCAACAACACAGCAGCAAAAAACCTTTAGACCCTGCTTCAGGCCTTTTGATGATTTTTGGGGCATCCAGGGTGAAAAGCGGAAGTTTGTTTAACCAAAAGGGGGCTGGGAAGAAACAAGAACACACAGTTTAACCAAATAACAGTTTTAAGAAGCACAGATTCAGTCATACAGTATGGACATGTCTCACACAGCATCAGAAAAATGATGGAACAAAATTTTGCCGTTGTCATGGAAACCAGAAGAGTCTGAAGTGCTTTAAATACACACTATTTGATGGCTATGAACAGGATTGAAATGCCAGTATTTTTCTCTTCCATCTGTCAGGAACAGAGACACAATTCAAAACAGAGTTTTGTCTTGTACTGAGTGTGTAAACCCAGAGGACGGTATCACTGAACAAGTTGGCAACTGGAAAGACACACTTTGTTTTATTTACTCCTTTAAGCATCCAGTTCAGTTCCTTGTAACACTTTTTTATGTTTAAGGTTTATTTAAATAGACTGATACATAATGTGGAGGATAAATGCAGGGATATGACAGAGTGGACTCAAATGTACACGACAATACTAGTGTGCACTCACCATCTGTGACATAACATGTATGTTATGAAGATAATACCCTGAATAATAGGTAGACAGAAAGTTAACTGATGGAGGCAAAGATTCGGTGAAACTTGAAGTGCAATTTCATACATGAATATGCTACTATAGTTAGATTGACACTTTTAATAGGCAGCCTACGGAATGGCAGCCTGAGGAATATATTTAAAACATTATAACGATATATAGATGCAACTGCTTAAACTAAAACAGGGTCACATTAGATTAATAAAGGTAAACATAATTCACTGTGGCATATAATACACATATTACTCTGATTTGTTTCCACACTGCTTTGTTACATCTTTAACAACATATAAACTTGGTTTAAGGTGAGCCATGTCAACACTTAAATCAAATTACCTTTTTTTAATTCAGCGTTTGAGGCATTGCTTTAATTCCATCTTGTATTTTACATTCATTGAGCTGATGCTTAAAGCATGGAAATATGTGAAAAGTGGGCAGCAGGGCAGTGAGCTTCAGATAATTTTCGGCAGAGCTGAAACTATGTGACTGCTGGTGAAAGGAGCTTTAATAGAGCTGGAAACTAATAGAACAAAGACAATAAGAGCATTAAATGTCAGTGGTGCAGTTTGGGAAATGAGCAGCGTTTGAAGAGACATTCGAGCCTCCGAAGATTTGTTCTTCAAAAAAATTGTACAAAAATCAGACAGCGTATAAAAAATAACTAAAATCCTCCACACGAATGCAGCCATACAGACACGTTTGATTTGGATTGCTAAAGGACAGACATGCCGTGCAACTAAAGGCTTGCTGCTATGAACAGAAAGCATGGAATTACTGCAGCCAGTGATTGCACTCAGTCTCGGGGTTGTTGAAACGAAGCACAGAACAAGGTCAATGAAAGGGTTTTGGGCTTATACAGAACATTTGTCTATTAAGAGATTAAAAATAAATAAATCACAGAATCTGTCTTCTTTAATATTTTGTTTTAAATCTGAGGTAAGCTGCATGTTCACTGTGTGCAGTGAAAGCAAACTTCAGATCATTCAAAGTTTATTTCAGGTTGCTAACTCATGGGAGACAGGAAGACGTTCTGGCAGAGAAGAGCATATAAATGGGAGGCAGCAGAAGTAAATGGAGACTAGTTAGGCAGAGCAGTGGGGAGAGAGACACAGAGGGAGATCAGAGTGGAGATGAGAGATTGTGGTGATCACCAGGACAACACAGCTCAGAGGCACAGCCCTGACAACATCAGGCCAAAGCTGAGCAGGAATGTACAGAAACACAGTTACAGTAAAGAAACAGAGGCAGTAAAAACATATGTAGACCCTACATCTCCACATTATCAGCAGTATATAAATTTACATCTTAGTGAGTCCAGCATTGCACTGGGGCCAACTCACAGCCCCTGGCTACCAACACAGATTTTCCCTGTCATTTTGTGTTTATTAAACTTGGAACGAGGTCACACTGGCTTGCAGGTCCCTCCGAACACGAACGTTTCAGGTGAATGCAACAGAAAAAACAGCATCTCCAGCAGATGCTGTACTTTTGAGCAATAAAATAAGGTTTTATACAATTTCCTAAACAAAACAATACACATGTGCTCAAAATACATGTGCCACAGGTACAAATCTGTTACTTTACTCACCTGGTATTTCACCGAAGGACAAACATCTTTTTCATTGCTCATCTGCAACTATAGTCATGATCCTGGACTTTTGTGTCTTTGTTTCACTGCTTTACTTCCTGTTTTCAGCCTTTAATTTGTAGTTCCTCAGTTCTGTTTCCTGCCAAGGGACTTCGGCTACCTTCATCACTCACCATCAACCCTGATTAGTTTCACCTGTTCCTCTGCTAATTTAAATGCACCTTTCCCCAGTGTTTGCTGCTGGTTTCTCTGTTCATCTCATCCTCGTTATCTCGCTGCCCATGCTCCCAGACAGTGCTTTTGTTTCTAAAAGACTTGTGCTCCTGAGGACTTTCAGGCTCTTCGGTTTGGTTGTGTTCAGTACATTGTTTTCTGCTCCCTTGTTTTAGCAGTGTTAATTATTATAATTGGTAATTAGTAATAATTTGTTTCCTTAGTTTTTCTGTTTCCGTTTTCACCATTTAGTTCCTATTTCCAGTTTGCGCCTTCTGTTAGTGTTTACCTGTCCTCCCTTTTGGAGTGAGTTCTCAGTTGGTTTTCGCTCATTAATAACTCCTTTTGTATAATACCTCCTCTCGCAGTCTTCTCCTGGGGTCCTATAATCTCACACCCTTCCAACTTTCCACCCTGTGAATCCTAAAACTTCTTATGTCAGAGGCTTTGGCTTTTCACTTTCTTTTTGTAATGGATTACTACCATGGGTCACTGTTGAAAACGTAGGGTACAGTACATAGTGTGTATCCTGAATAAATCCCTGAGGACACTTTGTACAGATGCTATTGTAGCTGTTTAAATTTACAGCAAGACTACGTTAATGCAACACAGAATATACTTTATTACCCACAGATAAAAATGCCTAAAATTACACACATTTTAGTACTTCATTTGTTACATTTACCATATAATTTAATATTGAAATTGTTCATTTTCCATCACCTCCTGGTCATACTGTACAAGCTTAATGATACTTGACAGACTGACAGACACCAAATTTCTTCACTTTGCAGTAAGTTAAGTCTTTTCTAGCACATTTTGATATTTTCCCATCAGGAAATGCAAAAGGAAAATTTGCATCTCTACTATGTTCTATTTTGTCTGGTCTCGAATAACAACTGGGTTTGTAAAAAAAAATTCTAAATACAGGCGATTCAAATCAATTATTTCACTTTACATCACTTTTCTAACATATGTACATTATGAGATAACTGAAGTGCCATTGTTTGCCTCAACTTTCACAAAATGAAAATCAAATCCAGAACCAGAACATCAGCTCCTTAAAAAGTACAGACTGATAAATCCAACAACAGTCACAGCAAAAGGGAAACCTCACCTGAATGAGGCAACACTGTAAAATGCTGTAAAAATTTAACTAGCTCAGTACTCACCAGAAAGAATAACTACAGCAGGTCTGTCATGTGAAAATCAAAATCACAGCTCTGCAGCACACTGTGGCAATCAAACCTCAGCCATTCAATAATAACTCCTTATCATCAGATTTCCATGGCAACCTGGAGCTCTGCGTGTATGCGTGCACTTTGAAGGATATGAAAAAGCCAGAAATATCTGAGGTGACTCTTTGTCATTTTAGTTGCACAGACATGAGATGAGACAGAGAACCTGCAGAAGCTGGCAAAGCTCTCAACTGTTGCACTGAAATTCAGAGGGTATGAGTGATGGATTCTGCTGTATGGGAGAAAGAAAGCAAGAGGAGAAGAGAGGCACACAAGGTCAATCACATGAAAACATGCACACAGGCAGAAAGTTGCAGGTTGAGAGATGTTAAAGGTGCACATGCAGTGGCCTTGCCTGTACTCTGGCTTTAAGACATATTCCATGACTTAAAAAGTGACAAAACTCAATTTGTTATGAATTGATTCTGAAAACTGTCAGAGCAAACACAACTTCAAATATGACATTTTCTCTTGAACACAAATGCGCTACATTAAATCAGTGAAATCACTAAAAGCCAATTAAATCCCCTCTATGGCACTGAGTTGCTGTCAGAATGTCTCGTGACTTTTTATTGCTCCCGAGACACAGAGTGCATCGCCACACAAAGCCTAAATAGAAGTCCATTCTTCAGCAAAAGTATGGGAACAGTGTAGCAGCTCTTATTTCCTATAATTTTCTATAGTAGCACAGAATAGAGTGTGAAATGTTCATGCAGTTAAGAGTCTATTATGTGACTATCACTGCTGTAAGGTGTCATGAGATACTGTCATACCGTCAGTCACAAATGTGCACCGGACCATGTAAACAACTTCATCAACATTTTTATGAATAATATTTATCAATATTGCACGAAGTAAATCCTCATCTGTTTACATGTTTGAGGTGCTGTGTGTTCAGATTGTGCCACTCTGCAGCAACTAAGGAGAAACCTCTCATTTTTTAAGCTGCCACACAGTGATGGGACCAGCAATGTGACAATCCAAGGATGCAGTCACACCGAAATCTGCCTGCCAAAATTTACCTGCATGGTGTACTGCCCAAAAGCTGGGAACAGAAAAAGGCGTGGGTAAGGTTGTAAACATAACCAACGGGAACTAGCAAGGCTGCGAGGTTTCATAGTGTTTAATCAAACGTTTCACCATCACCATGTCCTCACACTCACTACAGTTAAAAAGCAGCATAACATCTCCTCTGTTGTTTGGATTATTTTGCCTGCATTTATAAAACAAGAATATAAACAAAGATTATTTCCTAATGACCTCTTCTGAACACTCGACTCTCACATTTACATGGATGGGAAGTGATTTTTGGTATGACTGCACTTTTACAGGAGCCTTGTTTATGAAACAGCAGAATTCAGGTTTCAGAATTCAAATCAGGTTTTGTTTGAGATTCTCAGGAAGAGAGTTGCAAAATAGCATTAAAAAAAGAAACAAACAAAGTTAACGGAAACCTAAAAGTTAATTTTGTTCAAAGCTTGTGACTTTTGAGTGTTGAGGTTTTGATCTGGAGCCACAGCCAATTCTGTCCTAACCATCTGCTCTGCTCTGAGGCCGGGGCTGCTGTCAGCACATTGTGCCCCCTGATTGTCCTCCTGTCCATAACACACACACACACACACACACACACTTCCTCCCTCTCCTACCTCCTCCTGCTCCTCTCCTCTTGTTGTCACTCCAGCTGGTGGTTTTCGGTGAGGGCTGTCAGATGCTGAGCTCCCTGGTGCGGAGGCGAGCAGTGAGAAGAGGACGAATAGATGAATAAAAGATCACAGGCGAGCTATCACCCTATTCTGTTCACCAATGGGAAAAAACATTGACGCACATGAAATGAAAAATGCCATCTTGGGGAACTGTGTGTGAGAGAGAAGTGAGAGAAAGAAATATTTATGTAATTACAGAAAAATATCCTAAAAACACCTCAAAGGATTCTTCAAAGATTCTCTACTTTTAGAATCTAAGCATCTTTGGTGCTTGGTGGTCATTGTCTGCAGATCAATTGGAAATCAGTCACCTTGGCTGCTGTGACAGCTTTTCTTTTCTCTGTGGACATTTGACATAACAAATACTTGAGCTCATTTTTATCAGTGCCAATTAAAAAAAACCTGTGTGCATGAGAGGATCTCAACAACGAAAGCAACATCTTTATGAAGGTGAGAAAGTTTTGTTATATGAATTAATATTTACTTCTGTATTGGTTGTTGGATTATTTTATTGATTCATTTCTGTGACAATTTTAGGCAAAGATTCTTTTGTATAATAAAACATTTTGAACATGGTGCACTACTTATAAAACAGACACTGCTCTGATATTATACAATACAAAACCAAAAGGAAACCAGTAATCAGTTATGACTGCACTTCTCTACTTAATAATAACTGGGGGAAAAAAATGTGAAAAATATGGTGAAATACTAAACAGGGTCAACAGTGAAGTCTTCTATGTGCAAAATTTGAAATAAGCTGTAAGAAAGAGAAGCCCAGAGCCAAACTGACAGGCAGACAAAGATCTTTACAAACCCTCTGCTCAAATTCATCCATCCTTACAAAAAGAAAAAAAACACCATCCCCAGTGATCACACAATTTACCCACTAGAGCTCAATTTGGCCGGCTCCTCTGTGTAAACACCACGTCCTGCCCATGTGCACTCCCAGAATAAAAGCGAAAGTAATTGTGTGCCTTTCCTCACCCTGAGGTCCACAACGTTCCATCCCGGTGTTGAACGTGCAACTTGCTGCAGCAATTAGCAGGGTTAATATCCCAGGCAGCATCTCTAAATTAAATCGCTAACTCCATGGCGATGCAGCTGAGTGATGCACCTGTTCGTGGTAATTACAGATGCAGCCTGGGAGTGTTCTCGTAATGAGTTGGGATAGTCAAGGTTGAATCACTTTAAGGCACATCTCACCACTTTGGCATTTTTGTCTGTCTACATGGAAACGGACGCCAACTTCTGGGAAATCAAGCCTTGAACAAAGCCACTGGTGGCTCTGGATGTTTTGAAAAGCTACTGTAGTCCTCCAACCTTTACACCCACATAGGTAGTGCCAGCTTCTCCATATAGTTGAAGTAAGCAATTGCCTAGAGCAGCACTTTGGCAAGGGCGGCAACATTTGGCCCACCAAAACAAATATAATCATGCTGCACTTGCCCATAGTCTAGTTGCTGTAGCTATTATATTAAGTTGTGGTTGTAATCTTTTGGACCCCTATTCATTTTAAATTTATTGGCCAAAACGTTATATATCATAATGCACTCCAATACAACTCCACTATCTACTGTGATAATATTATACACATAGAATTAATACCTTTGTGACAGTTTCAACTTAAAAACCTAGAAATTATGACCTTGTAAAGTAGAATTCATATGCAATAGAGTGGCAGCATAATTGTTTTGGTTTGTTTTTTCCTAGTACGTGCATGTGCTGGCCGTTTGTTCCTTCTCATCTGATCAACATCACGGTTTGTTAAGCACCTATGAGGCAGGTGTAGGTCTAAACTGCACCATACTCAGCTTCGCTTTGTCTTCTCTGCACAGCTCATCAGGTTATTACTCGTTATTAAATTAAAACAAATGCGAAAAAAACATTTCATTTGGAGCATATTTGTTACTGAAAAATATTGCAAAGAAGTTGCATAGTGAAGCTTTAATTATGCTGATTGTAAACCTTTTATTGTTGACACCATCATTAATATTGAGAATTGTCATTTTGTTTTTCAGTGCTCTACATCAGTTCCAAAAGCCTTGAAAACAAGACAATGAGGAGCAACATCCTATCCATCTGTTACAGTTTACTTAGTCAGTCTGAAAACATTAAACTCTGTTTTCTCAACTGCAGCTTTTCTTTTTGCAGTCACTGCTCTGCGAATTGTCATGAGATCTGATTAAACATTCAAGGTTCACTTGAGGATGTGATGATGGCAAAAACCGCACAAAGCTGTGCACAGACATGATGTTGAGTAGTGACCAACAATGCTCAATAGACCTTAAGATTTATTAATTAACCAATGAATTAAACATATACTTGTATGCACAGCACATCTTTAGCACTTGTTTGATTAAGAAAATCTAACACACACAGGGAAATCACCCTTACTCAATTAGACAAATGAGGACATTAGTGGTCTTGGGTGAACAAAATTAGCAAATAAAGAGGGAATGGCTTTCTACCAGAACAAATAAAAATGTTTAGGTGAAGTCTGAATAAGAAGAAAGCCGAATTTCTTTATCGGATAGCAGAGAAACTCAGAATTAGGCATTTACCGGTTGGACCAACAGTATTTTTGTTCAAATGTATGATAAAACGGAAATGTGATTATACCTGGACAGTTCCAAATGATTGTTATTTCTTTGCAGTCTGTGTTACTGTAAAGGTTTCATAAAAAGGCCTCAGTTAAAAATGTAAAGCATTGCATCCTGACAATCTCCCAGTATTTCAATGAGCACAGTTACAACATAAAGCCTCCCAGTAACCTTGAAGTCCTCTCCGATGTATCCCTCGCTCTCAGATCTCCTCTCCCAATTTTCTCTAACCCTTTGAGGCTGGCTCTCTGTCTAAGTATGTGCTTAGGCAAGACGGCCTCCCGCACTAATTGAAGTCAATGACACAAGCTGCAGGGGCGCATGAACAAATTGCATCTCCATGGAAACACATGCTGGCAAGTGTGTCCATTGAGGAGCCTGCAGCGCTACATTGGAATTGCTGTATACACCAATTTGAAGCCCTCCAGCAGGAGAGAGACAAGGGAAAATCAGCCCCTGATACAGAGAGGGAGACTCTTATTGTCTAGGATTAGTCCTGCTTTGCCTCAGGCATCCATTCTTGAAATGGGATCAAACACAAAACCTATGATGCATCCATGATCCACATTAAATGAGGAACAGTTGTAAAGAAAGAACGAAGCAAAAGAAAAGAGGGTCGACGTACAGGAGAACCCACAGTTTTAATGGTAACAAAGAAACTGGGTGAAAATGTTTTTTGTGGAGAAAGATTACATTTTTCATCCTTGACTTTATTTCCATTTTCATTCTCATCTTCAAAGCCAACTTGGATCAGAATTAAAAATAAATAAATAAATAAAACACACTGGCAAACTGTGACGGTCTTATGTTAACCACTTACACAGCATCCTCTCATTCTTCTACAATACCTGAAATTAACAATAATGTGCTTATTTTGCTTCACATCCTTGTGTCAAATTGACTTTTTAAAGGTGAACATGTTGCTGTTTGACAAAAGCCAAGAACTGTGGAGAATTGTTCATGCAGACAAATCATGGAGTGACATCTCCTGGCTGAATCTATAGTACTGCTTCTATTCTCCCGCTTCTCTCATCCTCACTTTGTCAGCAAATGAGGAAGAACGACTCAGTCTTGGAGTTCAAAAAAGTAGTTATAAATTTGTGCCCCTTGAGGCTGCCAAGAATTAAATCCTGCAGCGTATTTGATATTGTGCCATGAAGTTGCAAAAAGAGTGTAAAGTTCTATGTGTCATTAACAGAGTTTTAATAACACATAAAAACATGCTGTAAATAAATACTGAAGGTAACATTACTTTGCTGCTGATGAATAGCAGTAATCTGTCTCCTCTCGGTTGCTCATTTGTATGCAATAACTCACAATACAATATTACATCTGGAATGCTACTGAAGAAATGTAGTAATGTTTTTGAGGGAGAACAGACCGTCTGTGAAGATGGTGTGATGAAAACATTTAAGGCTGTTATTGTCCCAAAAATAACAAATTGCATCTATTGTTTCCTTACATTACATTGAGGAAAAATATAAGTTTATTTTCCCTTCACAACTAACAAGACACTTTCTGCAAGACATACAGACCAGATTTGTTTCCACCAGAGCAGTGGAAACAAATCACTACTATCTGAGCTGGTGGGCACAACAATGTAGTTCATGTGGGTGTGAAAAGCAGTCTGTATATGGACCTCCAGGGCGATCGTACGTCATGCTACCCAGGAAGCATCCATCATCTTTAACCGCTCAGGGCGGCAGGGGACTGGAGTCTATCCCAGCTGTCATAAGGCAAGAGGCGGGGTCAACCCTGGACAGGTCTCCAGTCTGTTTCAGGGCAAACACAGAGAGACACACACAGATAGACAACCATTCACACCCATAATAAACCTAACCACTCCAACACCGGGCTGCACGCCCAGAAGGCAGGGTGAAAAAAACAGACGTTCAGGGGAAAGTCTTGCAACAAAAGAGCTGCTTTTTGAAGTATTTAAGTGATTTGTTACTATGGTCTCGCTTAATACCAACACCCAACATTCCAAGAGTAAAGTTACAGTGAATATGTTAACAGGTATAATATAACCACTTTAGATGTTCAAACAAGTTGCTGTCTTGCTCTCAGAATAACGTCACAGCAGAGGGCACATGCAAAGCTTCTCGGCTGCCTGTTGTGCAGTGGCACTGCTCCTTTTAAGTCCCACACAAAGCTACAGAGACCACTGCACTACAATGTGTGACTGGTTCGTTCCTGCAGAGACACATTCTCGCTCTGTGTGCAAATGTTTGCCTGTTTTTGTGTGAAAATATATGATCGTTCCCTCATCCCATCTTGCCGTGGGTTTTTCTTTTTTTTTTTAAATAACATCTCTGATCTTTTTGAGATGTTGTGGGCAGAGGTCGCTCGAAAAGGTTGCCATGGAAACAGTGGCCATCAAGCTACCATTTTACTATCTACCTCCAGATACAAGAAAGACTGTTATGAGCAACTATGCCCCCTCCTTCCCTAGTGCTGATTCACATTTATATGTTTTTAAAAATGGTGAGGATTTGTGGGTGGATCAATGCATCATTTGAAAAAATGAAATACATCAGCTGCACATATCCCCGCAGGCACTCTCATACTGTAAATAAAGACACATATATACCGTACATACAGGACATATTTACTGCCTCTTGTTTCTCTTCGTGAATCTGCTCCTGTTAACGATCACCTGGCCAGATCTATATCTGTAGCTCTCACACATTAATCATGATGAGTATGACAGGGCTGCCTGAGATGCTGCAGGGGAGAGAAACAAAACTCCAAACACAATCGTTCATAAAGAGCCAGAGGGGGATAACAGCACCGCTGCACCTTCCTATACCTGTGACTCGGGAATAAAGATTTAGAGGCAGGAGAAGCTGGTTGGGCAGCTCTGATTTAACCGCAGTAGTTATGTTTCAATGGTGGACGTCTGCAGATAAATGCAGAGTGAAGACATCACCGGCATGCTCAGTTTTTATAGTCAATGTCAATTTTCTTTTGTTCTGGTTCATGCTGTACTCTACACCTTGTCTAAACTACAAAGCACTTATACAAGTTGATTTGCTTGAGAATTTTATACTACCACAGAGTATTACTTTACTACATTTCAGAGCTACAGTAACTATTGCACTCTCTTATCTCACAGCACATTGTAACTAATTAGCTTATAAGTCCTTAAATTATTCTTACAACTCCTTAGGGCATTATATATAAACTACGTATGACTAGCTATAACATTTAATACAGTTAGTTTATTAACATATACAAGTTCTAATACTATGTTTCACATATTGGGTAAACTTTTGCTTGAATACATAAAGCAACAATTTGCAAGTTAGGCTGGTGATAGCATGAGATTCAAAATTGTCTTGTCTTGTACAGGCACTTTAGCGCACTGGATAACTGTGTACATCCTCCACCTCCTACATCCTAACTGAAGCAATGCTTTAGATTTAAAGAAGTAAAACAAGAACAAGCTTGTGATGGAGGGTCTGTGTGCAGCAGTAGCTGAAACTGTTGGGGTGAAGATATGTTTGACAGGAGCAAACGGTCTGAGAGGGGCCAACATGACCTGGTATCATCACTGCAGGGGGCTCCAAAGCCTGGGGAGAGAATCTGAAACGCACACGCACGCACACCATGACAGATGGAAGTACACTTACAGCACTCGCAAGCGTGCCTGTGCAGGTAAAGTCAAATGCACACCCTGCAGGGACACAGTTGCAGGTTCATATCAGTGCTGCTCTGCACACAGAGAGGCTGCCAACCCACTCCAGCCCATCTTTATTCAGTTATGATAATGCAGTGTCATGTAGGTGCAGATTATGTTAAGGTGAGGGGAAAGCTTAAATAGAGGATAAGAGCTATGAGGAATGGGCTGCACGAGACATCATCTGCTGTGATCTGGAGATGCTTCAGCCCCATATGTGCGAGTCACACAGAACTGCAACAAATCACTATATTCCCACTATTCTGTGTGTCCATAGTCTTCTTTCCTAATACAAATGATGTATTCTATATCCATTACTGCAAGTATTCTTACTTTAAATACAGTGTATTTGTTCAAATTTACATTTAGTTATTTTGTTGGAGCTCTTGGAGTCCACATATTCACTGAACCAGTTATGTGTTTTAATTTCAAGTTGCTTCTCAAAAAACTTGAAACAGCTTCTTAAACAGCTATGTGTAACCTGGAGATGACTCCGTGTGGGCAGTCAACCATATGGCTGACCTTGTTCACCTCTACAAGCCCTCCTCAGGTGAAAAAGCTATATATATCAAAACCAAGTGTCACAACATCCCCATAAACATCCTGCACAAGCATAATGAGCACATGCCATGAACTAAATCATAAGCATTGAAAGTATACATATGTTTTCCATCACAGATTAACAAATCAATTGTTGGAAATTCTGAAACCTGCTTCAAACTTTCAACAGATGATCAAGAGAGAAACAGCAACACTAACTTATTGTATTGTAAAAAACTTAAAATGATTTTTTCCTTTAATTCGCTAATGGTACAAATGTGAAAGAAACAAAGAACATTAACAATCCAAGAAAGTTAAAATGTTTAAAATGATTTAAAAAATATTTATATTTAGATACATTGACCTCCATGTGGACTGGGGGAGCTGTGGATCCAAAGTGAAACTAGCTGTAATCCTTCTTGTTGATTTACATGACAATCAGTCTTTTAGTTTTATGTAACTTCTTCATTATGTCCACTTCACCTACCAACAGACATTCTCATCTGCTCAAGCGATTAAACTGTGAAGAGGGGATCGCTCCACACAAGAGCACTTTAGACAAATGATTGATGACACATTTCAGGTAACACTTGACACTTTGCCCTTTTTGATTCTCTGTGGACATTCATTTCGAAATGTCTTACATCCATTGAGCGAGTGGGAGACTGACAAGCTGTGAGATAGAAATAAAGTTTTTCTTTAAAAAAAAAGGAAGGGGAAAGCTGACAATGATCTTTGAAAGTTATAATTACCATGAATTCCTGTGGAGAAACTAAGGGGGACAGAAAGGTTAGGGCATGTTTTTAATAATGCTGTACTGCAGGTCTGTGTTTTGTGCACAAATATGAAAAAAATAACGTTTTACACTAATGATGCTCGAGGTGAGGAGTGCTGAATTAATATGTGCATTTAATAAACAGTGCAAGAATGCATTTTACTCTGCATACTCATTGTCTGTGTGTGAATTACCTAATCTGTGTACAGTATGTGTATGCTTTTGAAACCGCACTAGCAAAAAAAAATACCACTGCCATCAGACACATACATGTACACAGCCACAGTGCAAATCACAGACAGCAGGCAGAAGGAAGGAAAAGCAGCAGAGCAGGGAGTCATGGAGAGGAGGAGGAGGGAGAGGTGGATGTGACATGACTTACAATGAGATCATTAACCTTGAGGAACAGAATGAATGGCCTCTGTGACATAAACACTATCTCTCTGATGGACCCCCTACACACACACACACGCGATACACTCGCAAATGCACAGAAAAACGGGTGCACAAAAGCAGACGTGTGTGTTTAAAAGCAAGTGGGCAAGTGACAATAATATATACTCTCAGCTCTGTTAGCACATCCATGGTGCGCACACTAAAACGGATTGTTGAGCAGGCCATTGATGGATACCTTGAAGGAAATGTAGGAGCTGCTCGCTAAAAAAAACAAATATTAATGTTGATGAACAAGCAATTAGTGTGTTTGTTTTTGCATTATTATGACCTGATAAGAAAAAACTGTTTTTCGCCGTCTTTAATATGCAATAAGGCCACCACTCACAGGCAGGCATTACACAGACTATTTATTTGTCCATACTCTCAAATACATTTTACAGTACCTTTAGTATGTCAATGACATTTCAACAAATCTCGGTCAACAATCATTAAACTTAAAAGTTAGAGCTTTCCACTGGTAAATCCAGCAGGTAATGTCTGCAATCAAACACTTACTACAAACAAAGGAAAAGAAACCCAATCATCAACTAGCACAAAGGCTCATGGGATACAGGCTTGACAGATACTGTTAACTCTTTCCAAAGTGCGTTAGAGAGCAGTCAGGTCATAATATCTTTAAATAGAATAGTTTGTCAGTATATATAGTTTGATAACAAATAAATAAACAAATTTGTTCCCATATTATATTTGGCAATACATCACTCCTCTGAGATATGTATAAAAAGTGTCTTTTGATTTTTTTCCATAATGCTTCTCATTGTGTTCAAAATACACAGCAGGTTATAAAATGGTTTTAGGATCCTGGAAGACATTTTAGAAATTATCTGGTAAATGATAAAGTTTCAGTATATTTAAGTCAGCGTAAAATAATTTTTTTAAAGTAACTAAAAACAACACTATTTTTTATTGTATTTAATTCAACGTTAAATGCTTCAAATAAGTCCATACAGAGGAACTTGAAGCAACACAGATTTCTGGACTTTTTGGACTATTTTAAGGCCAAATGCTGAGATTTGCATTATTTCTGTCTGATACAGAGCAAAACTTATTCAGAACATTACACAGCAACAGTAAACAACTTTTAAAAACAAACACCTGTTTCCAGCTAGAAAATCATTCTATTAATAAAAACATTATTGTATTTTTCTAAAACAAACTTTGGGCCTCGCTCACCAACCATCATTAAGAACAAATTTAGGTAGTTCTCTTAAAGATGCTACTGTAATATTTACCAGCGTTTTCTTATTTTGGGATTTGCTCTTAGGTAAGAACAAATCTATGCACACTTGAGTGCTGACATGTTTATACAAAGCAATTAGTTATTGAGTTCTACAGTTTTGTGTTATAGAACTGTAGAACATCATCACTTGTTCCCCGATCTTAAGAAAGTGTTCACAGACCATGTAGTATTTTAATGCATCTTTTTTTGTGTGTATGTGTTATTTTATACATATTACTGATGCTAGTAAATATGACAGCTCATTTCCTGTTGACTTCCTGCAGCAGAGCGTTCGGTTCACAACTACAAAGGTTTTTTTAGCCATTTAAAATCTAGTTCTCCGCTGTCGTTAGATTTTGTGTGGCCATTCTTTGACTTCCTCAACATTTCTTTTCAGTTCATGTGTTAGAGCTCTGTGTCTGCACATGGCCATACAGTCTCATACTGAGAGAGCCATTACCTACGCTAAACGCGACCAAATTTTAACTTTTAACTTACAAGAACACAGATGTGTTTAGGAACACCTAAACACATTTTAGAAAAAAAAAAAAAAAACTAGGAAGGCATAGGTGAATGAGGCCCATTATTACTTCATCTAAAGAGTTTATGTACTTTATAGGAAAAGATTATTTCCTTGCTAAATTCAATGTTAATCATTGTCTATCAAAACACAATTGATCATAGCTCAAAGTAAAAACCAAACATTAAAGCACTGAGACTTTGTGTGTTGCCTCTCTTTCCCCTTCAAGGGCTAAGTTGGGGATCTATGTGCACAACCTTAGTGTTTAAATGCATAGAAAGCCATTTTTCCTATTTCTTCATCTGCAATAATCAGAAACTCAGCACTGTCTGTTCACCAAAGACAAATAAAGCTGCAGCTTTTGCAGAAGTGCCTGCCTCTTCCAGATTTTCTTTATCATGATTGCAATGTAACAAACCAATTTCTCATCAATTCATACAGATTAAAAGCAAACAACCAAAAAGATGACTGACAGGAGCTTGAAAATTGAAAGAGATTACAGCACAGAACTATAGAAACTATGTTTCTTTACCAATATGAAGTCAGTTACATGAAATTACAAAGTATCAAAGTTTTGGAATTATAGGAGGTTAACAGAATCATAACCTCTTCAGCTTTACTACCAACCAACTCCCTATTTGGGATAACAGGGAGTTCATTCAAATACATTTAAAACATGTATTTGTCAGTTTTTCTGTACCATTTATACTGTGGTAATTGCCCCTTTAATGTCAGTGTATCAGACCATTGTGAGTAATGTTTCAAATCACTGAGCAGCACTGACCTTGAGCCAGAATTATAGTTATTTCTGCATTATTGTTGTCGAGTTATTTCTGTATTATTGTTGTCGACTATCTATATTGGACACAGACTTAAGAAATCAAAATACCTGCCTGGTTATTGTGTCCATCCACAGTTTATTTGTGTTACAGGATATTTACTTAAACAAACTTAATATTAATATCACCATGTTGTACTCCTATTAGCCAAAGGCGGGAGGAGAAGGAAGGTGAAATTTGGTTTGCAGGGTAAAAAAAAAAAAATCTAAATATGAGATAAATTGGCTACTACCTTATATAAAGATTATTCAAATAATCCTAATTATAGTTGAATCCACAATAAATCCTTTTCAGATCATAATTATTGCTGCACATATTGGTGGAACAAAGAAATAAAATAGTGTGTTGGAGTTCTCCCTTAGAGGACAGAGCGTCCAGGATTAACAATATACTTGAGGCTGCTTTTATAATTCTATTTTTCCCAATAAATATGCAACTAGCCTTCATTTGTTGAGGCGAAGTCTAAACCCTTAATGCAACATTTACAGTATACTAGCTTTAATAAAAAGATAGCACATCCATGATAAAAAGTGCATGCTCACATTCAGTAGTGTAACATTTCAGCCTTTGTCAGCTGTCTCATTATTGATTTGATGTGTAAAACCCAACAAGCAACAGCAAGCTGATGTTTTAAAAATGCCGTAATAACATTTAACTGAGGTTAGTAGCCTTTGTCAGTCACCTTGAAATCATGCTCTCCAATATAAACACCCTGATTACGTTTTTAAAGTCAGTTTTACACCTGCCTGTGCATCTCCTCCCGGGTTCAGAGATCAGGTCCACTGCCGAGCACAGGCTTGTTTAGACTCTCAACAAGCCTAAATGATACACCACGTTCTTTGAGATGAACCTGATAACAAGAAAGACAAGAGAACATTTGTTGTTCTTCCTGTTTGGTTTGGAATTCTATGCAAAAACACTGGTTCATGCTAAAGAGTAAACAAGGTTGATAGAAAACAAAGAAAGATCCCCCATGAAACAAGGAGCTACTGAATTACAGTGCAGTGTGACTGACCTGGAGAAGGAGTTGTCAAAGATGAGCATATATTCTCCAGGGTTTCTAACTTTCAGTTCCCCCTTGATTGTCTCTTTGTGGGAGTTACAGCGAATCAGTGGGATCAGAACCTGCAGAGAGCACAGGACAGAAATGTTGGCTCAAATGTATATAGTTATAAAAAGATTTAATATAGAGACAAGAGGGTGACAGAATGACACAAAGAGGTAGGGAAGGAGTGTGATAGCATTTTATTGAATCTTTATTCAATTCTGAATTCCTTATCAAATGTTTCAGGTAGTTTGTCAAAGACAAAAACAAGATGTACTATTTACTTCTATGTCATTTTAAAGCCACAGAGATTCTACTGTGACTGTCTGTTTATTTGCCAAGTCCTGTATTAAATTTTAACCTGTGTTTTATGGCCATCAATCAAAAGCAACAAGTAAAAACAACATTAATACTACTTTATCATTTAGCAAATATTAATTAAATTACTAATATTTTGCAAGCACAATTCATTTGAATGTAACTAGTAACTTAAGTGAAGGTGAAACTCTTGCACTGCTACAGGTCACAAAATATGTTGTACCAATGGCAGCATTAAGGCCAAAAAGGTGTCTATTTTTTTAAGTTATAAAAAATTATTTTCAGCTTTATATAGACACCTCTAGTTAGGCTCATCCAGTGAAAGATGCAAAGAGTGTTACTGATTTAAGATCCCTGAACTTTATACACATGTTGGAGTCTCACCTTGGCCTGCTCCAGCGGTGTCTCTGTACTCTCTCTGTAGACCACACTGAAGGCAATGCTTTTCGGTTCAGAGGTGAATGTCCAGGTGACAGTGGGACCAGAACTGCTCAGGGTAATGGGGATTGTGCTGTAACAGCTGGACTTAATGAAGAGCTCTCGGGTCGTGTCCCCAAACCTTAAAATTTCATCTACGGTAAAGGGGACAGAGAGCCTACAGCACAGGGCAAAAACAAGAAAAAGATAAGAAAGTTCACAATGTTGTAGCAGTGCAACTGATAATAATTTAAGTTTAGAAATTATTTTGAAATTTTAAATAGTTAAATTTAGCCAATGTGTAGTCCAACATTTAATGATGGACCTAATCAACACTGCAGAACTTACAATACAAACATTATAAATATAATGACAAAGCTTGGAAACAGATGCCGATGTATAAAATGACTGCTTCTTGTACAAAAACGTTACAGATGATAAAGAGGAATCACAGGACATATCAGCTGAATTCTAGAGAAGCTGCCCATGTACCAGGTAAATCAGTTTCATATTTCACTTCCTATGTAAGAATTTAGCTTAAAGATGTCCCCTCAAGAATAACTAAGAAACGACACGTCACTGTTACGTCCTGGTTTTCTACTGAAATGTTCACCACATTTGAAACTCACGTGAGTTCTCCAGACTTCAGCAGGCAAATCTCTGCATCCTGTACTGCAGCACTGAGGTTCTCATTGTCCTCGTTTGTGACATCTCCTACACTGCCACTGCCATTTCTACAGCAAAACAGAAGACATTTTTTATTTTCCATATTGACTCTTTATCAGTCTTTGAAAGATATTTTTCATTTTAGTACTTTCCAATGATCAGTGACAAAAATTTAATAAAAGTTTCAGTTAAATACATTTTCACTCATTCTTTAAAATCAAGCTCCTGAATTTCTGTTCACTACAACAAAAATGTCCCGTTTTGAGGATAGTTTTTGCCTGTGGAATTAAACTGAAATAGAATAAGGATGCGGTGTTGAGGTTGAGAGAAGCATATGTTTTACTAAATCAGTCTCTATTGTGTAAGCAAGAATAAAATCAACTGTAACTCTAACTGGAATAACATTATTGTTGAGGTTTCCTAATAAAAGCATATGTTTTAAAACTAAATCAGCCTCTATTGTTTAAGTGAGAGTAAAGATACTTACGGTTGTGCTGCCCCCTGCTGTCTGTGTCCAGGAGAGCAGGGGGAGGAAAAAGAGAGGGAGTCACTGCCATAGACCCCACTCACTTCATCCTCTGTGATAATGTCAAAAACGCCATCGTCGGGTTTGTCACTTTCATCTGCTGCTGGAAAAGAGTGTATATTTTCATGCATTTTTAGTTAAGTGTACAGATTTCTGCCTTATCGTTCTAATGCAAAAACCTTAATATTTCACACATTAATCCTGTATGTATCTATGTTTTTATGTTTCCTGTTACCTGGGACACTGGTCACAGCTCTCCCAGCCTGCAGCAAGCGTCTAAAAGGTGTCCCCAGTGTGCTGGTTGCCACTACTTCATCCTCCGGATGGCGCTCCACTACTGGACTGTGCTGGTTGTAGCAGTCCTTGCAGCAGCGCTCTCTGTTGACACCCTGTTGGGTGCTCACTATGCTGCTGCAACAGTTGTAGCAGAAAGGACGCCCACACAGTCTAAGAAAACAGCAAATACAATATGAATGAGATAAACACAGCTCTTTATTCTAACATTTACTTTGTTGGAGTGTACGGAGTATTAATTAGCATGTCAGTAAGTGGAGATGTTTAAATCAACTTCTAATTTCCAGACTTTTTATCTTTAAATACATACAGAGACACACCATGAACAAAAAGCCAAAAAACTAAAGTTAAATGATGTAGTAAAAGTCATGCTTATTTTTCAATGCTACAATAAAGTCCACACTTCCCGTTTAGAGGACTTGACTATCCTATAGATTCTAACTGTAACTGCCGAAGCCCTGACAAGTCAAAAGAAAAATTGAAGACAAAGGGAACATGTTTTAAGCATTGTTACGGTGATGTTCATTCACTCTTTACTGTTTCTCTCTTTGTCCTATAGTTTTTAAATCATGGCTTCTGTCTTTACTGTTACGATACTGTCAGTGACTCAAAAGGAGATGTGAAACAGAAACAAAATTAGATCAGTTCCTTCAAAATGACTACAAGTAATTGACGTAAACACTGACAACCAGAGGAAGTTGTTTGTTTTTTACTATACAGCATCAGTTAATTGTTTTGAATGTGGTTTGCAGCAAATATTATGTGGTGTGGCACAGATTACAAACTGATCATAATGTCATTACATTGATGTAAGTTGACATGCAGACACTATAAGTTAACTGGTGAGCGGTAGTGTGAGAATGTGAGTGTGAACTTGGTCAAAGTGTGACAACTTGGTCAAAATGTACTTCACTTCTCACTCAATGAAAAGCTATAGGTTCAGCTCTAGCACCTCATGACTCATGACAGGATAACTGCTTTAGATATTGGAAGGATAGAGAGAAATAAGATACAGTATGCACATCTGACCTGCAGTTGTACTTGCGGAGCCACCAGCTGAACTGACTGTGACAGCTCAGACAATGGTTCACATCTTTCTCTGTCTCCTCATCCCTCTGTTTCTGCTCAAACTCCAGAGCATTTGTCTTCTGCCAAAGGGCATCTTTCTCTCTGCAGAGAGCAGATTTAACACACAGATACTACAAATGACAAGACCTGCAACAATTATTCGAACAAACGGTTGACAGAAAATGAATCAGCAATTTGGAAAATCGAATATTTAGTACAAATGATGTTTTTAGAAAAACAAAAAGGTCTTCTGGTTTTTGGGAAATGGCTAGAGGCACTTTTACCAAATTTTTACATGTAGTGAACATAAGTATTAGGTAGAACAATGGGCACTTGGCAGTTCAGTACATTGCAAAGCTGTTTTTTGTAGCTCTAAAATTGACTACACGAAAAACATTATGCACCTAATATACAGTAAACATCATGCCTCTATAAAATAACAAAAAAGAAAACATTAAAAACATGATAAGCATAAGCACATCAGAGAAACTCTGAAGTCATATAAAGTGTTTATACCTGATGAGTTCTACAAGTCTTTCCTCCAAATTGATTTTAGTGCGGTAAAGATCATCAAGCTCAGCGTCCTTCTTAAGATCAAAGCTCTGTTTGTCCTGTGTGACTCGCTGTAGATTTTCACTCATCTCCTGACAGGCCTGCTGAGCTGCTGCTAGACCCTCCTCAGACCTGCATATATATTTACAGTAATATACACAGGCTGATTCACAACATATCCAATATATGACTTTGACCTTCTCCCTGTTTTTATTTTTTAGGCCTTAATAAAAAAAAAAAAAGAAAAACTGTAAAGTAATAAACATTCTGACCTGAAAATACAAGAGTAGAATATTTGCTGAGCTTCAATTCAGTCCAGAATGCGTGATTATGAATACAGTATCTCACCTTGATAAATTCCCTTTCACAAGGATTATCTCGTCATCTTTCTGCCGGATGAGATTTTCAGACTCAGCCATCTGGATGTTTTTCTCCTCAATCTGTTGGCAATATCTCTGATTCTCAGCCTGCAATCAGTACAATCAGTACAGCAAAGCAAGACATTACTTTTGGTTCTTTGTGAATTATGCTTGTGACCATAACAGTGTAACTACTTCAACTGATAATATACACAATGTAAAAGCAATTTGTGTTTTCGTTAATCAGCCTCAGACATAAAAATACGCAGATATGGATTTTGTCAGAGGTGACTTGTTCCTGTCTCTGGCGTAGGTTATGCCCAACGTGGTTTCATTTCCATGCCAAAACCACTTTGCATGTTATATTACTGCGTCAACTAGTCAACCACAATTTAAAACCTTTGCAGGCCAATTATGTTAGTAAAAAATGTATTCACCTCATCCATGCAAGATTTTGTTTTCTAACAACAATGAATAAAAGCAGGCTCGGCTTTTTGAAGTAATACACAAAAAATACCCTGATTTTGATAATGAAAACAGAGCTGCAGTTTAGTATTTAGTAAATGCCCCTTTGGGTTTATATCATCTGTGTAAGCATGTTGCTATAAGCTTTTCAACAATTTTTCTTTTCAAAATGGCTCAAGCTCCAAGTAAACAGTGTTCATCATGTCCAGCCACAAGTTCTTAAATGAACTGAGATCTGGGCTCTGACACATTTCATTTAGCTTTGGTTTTATACTTGAGGTGACTGTCATGCTAGAAAACAAATATAAAAAGGTCAATTTTATTCTCATCAGACAAATTCTTGCACTTTCTCGCAAGTTCTTGCATTACTTGCCTATATTATGGTATACACGATTTACAGTAAGTAGTACGTTTCTCTTCTCACCTCTAGTAGCTTGAGTTTGTTCTGCAGATTGATCATTTTCTCTTGCTCAGTTGTCAGCTCTGATCTCACTTCTCGTAACTCGTGGTTCACACTCTGAAGAACATTATGTGTCATTAGTAGAGTGGCTAACAACTCAGACAAATGGTAACAATAAGCAAAAATCGACATGGCAGTACATTTACTAAAAAGCACCTACAGAGATTTCTGTGACGTTGACAAGCATAAAACAGTCATATACATAACAGTCATATAACCATAGATTTCTCTTTTTTGGCGACTGTATCTGTGTTGGATTAGCGTAACATGACACACTCTGGGCTCACATTTAGATCTCTACATGCTAATTTGTCTTAACTTAATTTGCTATACATACAGCCAAGAAATCCACATTCACTGGAAGAAACCTAGCTGTGGAAATCATGCATTACTGATCCTCTACACTGATAAAGAAAAAAAATGGTAAAATGGTTTCCAATTTTCTTCCCCTTTAAAAAGTTTACTTACAGCAGGAAATTAGTAATTCCAATGAGTAATTTCAGTAGATGTAAACACATTTATGCATACTATGTTTCTTTAGCAGACTTGTTAATGTCTGACCTGGAGCTGGCTTTCATGGTTAATGGCTTGGCTGCTGATCTGGAGGCGAAGTGCCTGGATCTCCTCCTGATTCATCTCCTGCACAGCTACAGCCTCTTGCTGGGCCCTGCTCAGCTCTTTCTTCATATCCTGCTTTGTTGCCAACACACCCTTCTCATTGTGGAGCTGATCAAGGAGGTGCTGGTTCTCCTCACGTAGTTGCTCCATGCTGCTGTTCAGCCTCTCATTCTCCTGATCTGCCTCCTTCTCCAGCTCCTGTACCCTTGTTGACAAACCCTCAAAGCGCAGGCGAGCCTCTTCATTCTCGGCAGTTAGCATGCAAACATGCACACCGAGTTCAGCTGTTTCTGTGTTGGCTCTGTGGAGGGCCTCCTTGGATTCACTGTTCTCCAGACTCAAAGAATCATATTGCAGCTTCAATTTGATAAGCTCCTCTTTGGAGGCAGAAACCACTGCAGCCAGACTTGCTCGAGCCTGAGCCTCACTGTCACGCTCACGAATAAGTGCTTCCTCTCGCTCGCGGGAACGGAGAATCTCATCCACATGCTGGCGGTTTAGCTCCTCCACCTGGGCCTTCAGTTGTTCTGTTAAAAGACGGAGGTCCTGTCTGGAAGCCTCTGTCACCTCCTGCAGGGCCTGAATTTTTATTCTCTCCTCAGTTCCTGCCAGGAGTTGGGCCTTGAGGTCCACTAGCTCTTCTTGGAGCCTGGTTATTTCTCTTAAATTGAGCTCCAGCTGAGCCTCAGCTATCACTAGTCTGAAGGGAGCCTCTTTGGTTTCCACTGATGAAGTATCATGAAGCTTCTGCATTTTTTCATTGCTCTCTGCAGCTCCTTTCTCGTCATGTAGCTCTCCAGTCCTGCTCTCCAGCTCCTCTGCTCGAGCCTGCAGAAGCCCACACTGAACAGTCTGGTCTTTAAGTTTAGATTCAGTTTCCTCAAGTTTGTCAAGTAACTCTGTTTGGCTTCTTTGGGATACAGTGAGGCTCTTGTCCAACTTTGCAGTTTTGGCAGTGAGCAGGTCCAGGTCCTGCTGAGTTATTGTTAACTGTTTCTTTAACAATGAATTAGTCTCAAGAAGCTCTCTGTTTTCATGCTCTAGTTTCTTTAATTGAGCATCTGATATTTCCTTCTGCACAAGTGTCTTCTCAATGTTCTCCTCCAAATGCAGATTTTCATGTAAAAGCTTATTTTCCCGGTCCCCTGCATTCATACTCGCAGCCTCCAACATCCCCTTTAGGTGCTTTTCAGAAGCTCTCAATAAGGCAAGCTGCTCTAACAAGGCTGTCCTGCTCTCAGTCAGCTCGGTAATGCTCTCCTCACTCTTCTTAACTGCTTGAAGAAGCTTTGTGTTTGTTTCTTTGAGACTCCTGCATTGTGTTTTGTAGTCCTCAAGGTTGTCGGTTTGACCACAGCAAGTGAATTCATTATCACAAAGTCTTGAACTAAGAGCTTCTTTCTCAACATTTAGTTTCTCCAACTGCTCCTCTAAATGTTTTATCCTCTCTGAACTAACAGATAGCTCTTTTTCTCTGTTTTTTAGAGTTTTCCTGAAATCCACGATCAAGCTCTCCAGTTCCTCATTCTGGCTACCACTCACGTTGCATCTCTGCTCTACCTCTTGCCTCTCTTCCTGCAGTCTTTTCCTCAATTCTTCTGCCTGTCGTTCTCTGCACTCCAGTGATGCCTGTAAATCTTGAAGCTGGGCTCTCAGATTTCCTGTCTCCTTCTCTTTCAAACTCAATGCCCCCTGAATTCGACCAACTGCCCCCTGGAGTTCCTCCAAACGTTTAAGTGTCTCCTCCTGTTCGACAAGGGCCCCAGCTTTTACTTCAGCTAGCTTCTTCTCAGCATTTTGTAATTCTTCTTCCCGTAGTTTTAGTTCTTGTGACAGACGGTCAAAGTGACTGGTCCTATCTTCAGCCTCTCTTTTTGCCTCTATTCTTTCCTCCTCAGTTGTCTTGAGTTTATCCAGGAGTTCCTGGATTTTCCAGGCTGAGTCACAGTAGCTAGCAGTTTGTTGTCCTTTTTCTTTAAGAGCTTTATCCAATTCAGAAATAAGCTCCATATTTTTGTTCTCAGCAGCTGTGAGCCTGTGTTGAAGTTCACTGTTCACTGTTTCTTTACTGAATTGTAGGCAATTTACTTTATCCTGATAATCTGCTTGGTTAGTTTGGACATCGACGGATACGGAGTGGCCAGAAGACTTCTGAGCTTCAAGTTGGCTTTGAAGGTCTTTAATCACAGCTTTCAGCTCAGCAGCCTCTTGAGCTAACTCCTGAACTCGCAGCAGAAGCTCCTGCTGTTTGAGTTCAGACTGGTCAAGCTCAATGCGGAGATTTTCTGAAATGGTGCAAGGAGACGGTTCGCCCAGGTCACCAAGGAGATTGTGACTCACATCTGGGACTGGGAGGAATTCCTGGGCCTGGTCAACATGGAAAATGGAACAAGAAAGTTAGTCTTTATTAGTTTTTAAAAGGACACATTTATAAAAAAAAAAGTTTTGAAGAGTATGTGCATTTGTAAACAAAAGACAAAAAGTCCCGTAGCAAAGAGACATTTTTTTGTCATTTAACATAAAAAGAGAAAATGTAATTGTTGCATTTGCTGTGTTGTAATTGACAATGTTATCGGGAACTTCCAGAGTGGGTGAATACATTTCATGACCAATGCAGTGTTTCTATGCCACTAGCAATAAAACAAACCCCAAGAATAATATTTCCAACCTCAACAGTTGACAAAGTTTTCTTTTCAATAATTTTTGCACATGCCACAATCGCTCTTCATTCTTTTCCTTTTCTTTAAATTCATGAAGTAAGTCTAACATCTAAAGAAGGATTAATTTCTTTTCAAACCAATTAACTAAATTACATAATTTGCCTAGAGGTGCTATTGTATATTAGTACTGTATGTGCAGGTACCTGTGAATAACTGCTAACCAAACTGTTGATGCTGGAGCAGCGACTGGGAGGCTTCCACAAAAAAGCTGATGAGGCTGCGCCTAATGTTCGCCTTAAGCACAATGAGATACCAAATATTAAGATAATTTACAACCTTATACAGATATAGGGTGAGATAAATATGGCATGTATATGCCATATTTATGCCATGTAATGCCATATATATGGCATTGATTGACAAGTATTAACATTTCAGAAGTAGTAATTCAAAGACAAAAATGCAACACAACCCCAATTTTAAAAAAATTGTAATGATGTGTAAAACTTAAATAAAAACAGAATGCAATGACTTGCAAATCTCATCAACCCATATTGTATTCACAATTGAATGATGTTGAAACTTAAGACATTTTACCATTTCATGGAAAATATTAACTCATTTTACAAAAACTGAAAATCATGAGCTTTGTAAAACTAGATTATTTATTGAAGCAGAGCTCATAAATTAAATTGCACTAAACTGTACAAAAGTACTGAATAAATTCAACACTGATTGTATATGTTAGAATATGTTAAAGTATCAAAATAAATTATCAACAATGTCACATGACAACATTTTCAGAAAGTTTTTGCTGATTGTTGTTCAGATGGAGTGGTTATATATGTTTTGCTCAGTCAATAGTTCTTCTGACTGTATATAAATAACTTGTTTTGAAGAACATCTGTTACTGGAACCTTTTCCAGTGGCATATGTTGCAAAAACAAATTGTTAAATATTTCAAATGTGGTAAAGTTATGAAACTTTTTCCCCATTCTGTCAGGCAGCTACCCATAGGAAATGACACATACCTGCTAAAAAGGAACTAGAAAAAATATATTGTAATCAACAACATAGATACTGTACCAGTGTAGTCTGCTGTAAACCAATAAAACAGACTGTATCTGTGCTTTATGTCATCTCTATTTTTTACTAGTATGTGTGACAGTTGCTAATTAAAGAGTTCTCATGTAATTTCAGGACATAATTATGTTAGATTCAATTTTTTCATATTCAAATATCAATTGCAATATTATATTATATTAAATTATGCATTTAAAATCAGCCCCTGCATTTTGTTGTGTGCAAACTTACAAACTTCACAAGGAAGTGAAACATTTTTGGCAAATGTGCCAATGTTCGCATCATTGCCAGCATCCACATTCTTTTGCAAGCATGCTTCACTATATTTTTTACACTAGCTGCATGAAACTGATATGTAACGTCCAACTTTTTTAGTGCCTTATGTTTTTCCAGATGTATTTAAACTGACCCCAATGTGTAACTATAAGCCTATAACGCTTATAGGCTTAGGCTACTTTTTATAAAAATATCTAATGTTTCACCAAAACAACTTGCAGAACTAAGAACTAACTTTTCCTTCAGGAAAAAAGATGACAGATGAGGAAAAGGAAGATGACAGTTGAATGGAAAAATGCAAACAGATAATTGTAGCCAATGGTTACCTTGCAAAGGCCGGCCAATCTGCATCAAGGTCGTAACCTCTGGGCGCCACATCAAATTGGACCTGGTTGAGCTCATAAAGATTGTTGATTATGTCAGCGGAGAGATGTGACTTGAGGAAAGGACTACGAGCGTAATACCAGTCACTGCATGGAACAAATAAGCATAAATACCATTAAAACACATTATTGTTTAGTACAAACAGACAGATGGTTGACTATAAAAATACTGGTCCAGGATTTTTTTGTATATTTAGAGAGGAGAGGTAACAAGAAAAAAAAAGTTCAACATTTTGTAAATGAGGGAAATGTATGAATGAAGTTAAGATTTCTGCAGATTGTTTATCCTGTACAACAACTGGTGCTTTAGTTAAACTACACTCAAACATACGCACACACAAATTACTATTGCCTGCAACAAGTAATTAAACATTATTTAGATTTTTATCCTTCATAAGGTATAAAATAGAGATTCAAACCATAACAGAGCACAGTGGTTAATGCAACTACTGTAAAATGAAAGGGGAACTGGGAAGTGTCTAGGTGTGGTTCAGCTATGTTGCCTTTTTCTGAAAAAACAGAAATAAGACAGAAATCAGGAAGGGAAACTCGCACTTCCCAAGAAAACAATACTAAAAACTACAGAACCTTAATGTCACAAAAACAATTAGACGTCTCCCAAATTTTAAGAGCTATGAAGTAAATAATGGGGTTTGTTTCCTCTGACCTTGTGACCTTCTGGTTTATAAGACACTGCTGCAGAGTGTCTGCAAGACGCTGGTGAACTAATGAGTAGCGGATGAAGGCCCTTCCTTTCCCCAGTGACGTCTTCAGCTGAGGACACACAAAAAAATTAACTTAAGTGTATGTTCACACTTAAGTTGAGTCACAACTCAACAAGTCATTGCCTCACTGCTGACTGTCATATGGTTCAGAATATTTTACACAAAATGGTTCCTGCTACGAATGTAACAGTTCCAGCTACAAATCATTATTCATTTTGAAATAATTTTCATTATTAATTGTTCTGCCACCATGTTCTCATTTAACCAATTATCATGTAATATGGACGTGTTGAGATCAGAAACATTTGAAAGACTTATTATCCAAAGATATTCTGTTTACAATAATACCAATACGAAGTAAATCCTCTGACTGAGATGATAATAAATTCAAAATAGTCCAAATTTAAAGGTCACCACTGCGTAGATACTATCTTGCCCAGAGTCTCAAATACTTTGGCAGATGGAGGAATTTAAGTAAGACACCACACTGACAAATCTACTATACAGACACCAGCTGGAGACTCCTTCTGTGACTGACCAACAAGCAAAAGAAAAGAAAAAAGTAAAAGAAACATTTTAAGTGACAGTATCTGGAAGGTTCCTGAAATGTAATTAGCAGTCAACTGCTGTAAAGATAAACTATGTGACAAATGAAGAAAAACATACTGGCACATGTAAATCAAATATATGTTTTACCAGTGAAAATAAAATGGTCACATGGGGTCTTCCTATGCTTATAAAGTAGAACATTCCCATTAATTAGGTCAAACATGCTAGAATACAACTTCAAGGAAGAACATTGTTATTCTGTAACAAAAACGAAACAAAGCTGCAGCAATTTGTTAAATAGATGATCTAAAGACAATCTGGACTGCAGCATTATCAACTTCCACTACAAGATGCTGAATGTGTACTCACATAATTTTAGAACAAGCGATATATCAGAAGTGTCAGTAATATGTCCTGTTTAGTAACACCAGTATACGGTATAATGCAATAATAATTTCATACTTAAACTTTAAGACAACTGAAAATATCCACATCAGATCATTGTCATATCAGAAGAGACTATACTATTTTATAAGTCAAAATCTCTGGGTTTTGATGGTTCCAATTCCTCAAATGTAGTAACTTACTGTTTATCTTTGTTGTTGATTTACATAAGCTTTGAATGGTTTTGTGCCAATAAACCTAAATAGTAGTCACAAGCTTCTATTAAATATAGTACCAATAAGGAGAAATTTAGCTACAGAAACAGACTTACCTACATGAATTCCCAGGAGAGAAGTTGAGGGAAAAAAAGAGTGCAGGTCGTACAGGTGTAAGGCAGCAAGTGAATTAGCAGCACTTGGTTTTATTGTCCCTCAGTGAAGGTAGGATTAGTTACATGGTTATACAGTCATTGGGCATGTGTGTGTATGTGCATTTGTTGTGTACCATGGCAAGGCTGTAACACCAAGTGTGACTGTGTGTGTTGCAGGGGAGGATTACCTCAGGGATAGACCTAACAAAACGGATGCCATCGTTAGCTCCCTTGTTCTTAATCAGGCAGTCGCAGAAGTAATCCCAGTAGTCTTTCCTCTGGCCAAGAAAGGTTGTCTTCTCTTTCTGGTCAAACTAAGAAACACACACCACCTCTTGATAATTGTGAAGTATATTACAGTATCCGACTGTCACCATAATATCTGTAGATGTGAATTTGGTCCAATTTGAAATTCATACTGTATATTTCAGAGAAAATTGCCTCCATTTTATCTTTGTCTGTAAATTGCAGTGGCTCCTAAACTGGAGGTCTAGACCCTTCCAAAGTTCAGCTACAAAAATCTGACGACAACTAATAAAAACTGACTTTTCTCAAAGGTGGCATTTTTTATGCAAAACGTTTAGACTTTTACCTTTTTTTTTTTTCAACAATTACTGACAACTAAGAATTTTAGAAATCAGAGAAAATCACTCTTGGTTTGAACTGCTCACTACTCAGAGTGCATATAAACCAGCTATAGCCTCAAGAGGTAGCACATCCCTACATTCTGTGATGGACAATCCTATGATTGTGTCAGTACGTGTGTTCAA
Source organism: Channa maculata (assembly GCA_020496755.1). Taxonomy (NCBI): domain Eukaryota; kingdom Metazoa; phylum Chordata; class Actinopteri; order Anabantiformes; family Channidae; genus Channa; species Channa maculata. The sequence continues at coordinate 16,739,876 of CM035612.1, forward strand.
TTTGGGAAATGAAAATGCAACAAAATGCAAATTGTTAAGCAGTAAGACTTAAAAGGGCTCTATAAGTACATACCATTTACTATAGGCAACTAAGATGAGAAAAGCGTTTTAATTTAAAGATTAAAAACCCTCAAAAACTAGTTTAAAATAACTGTATTGAATCTTGTGATTTATTGAGCTTTGTAGCTAAGCAATTTTTACTCACAACCACTTCCCATGTGTCACATATATAGCATATATTTCAGTTGTGAAGAGTGAACAGTTCAAACAAAAGTATTCCTTCCAAATGCTTTGCTAATTGTTGAGGCCTAAAAAGTTACTCCTAAGGAATTCACAAGCAAAAATTCAAAATGCATCTCATAAACACTTTGATTTATCTTATGATGTCTTTAGTGGCCAACCCCAAATCGGAAGACTGCTGGTCAAGAGTCTGATAAGCAGCGCTAGCACATTTTCAAAGTAGTACCTGATTGACAAAGCAAATTAAATGCTTTACTGATTAAAAGTTTTCTGTTCTCACTGTTAGCTGGATTGACATTAGATTAAATCATTAAACTGACTCATATTGAAAATTTGGCAGAGATTAAAGCTAAAACATTCAACCAATCACTGCAGATTATTCATTATTTGCAAAATTAATCAAGTAAGTAATTGTTCAAAGGCAAAATGTCAAATATGCGTTGGTTTTAGCCTCACAAATATAACATTTCCTTGTTTTCTTTGACTTACTGTAAATTGTTTTTGGGACCAAACAAGCAATTTGAAGACATTACCTTCAGTTCTGAAAACATACAGTACAATGGTCACTTTTCACTATCTTCTGATATTTTACAGTCCAGACAATCAATTATTCAACAAGCCATTCAGCAGATAAACAAGGAGAAAAAAAACTAAAATAATAGTTGCAGCTCTAGAAGAGCTTTGGACCATACCTGTAGCAGGTATTCTAGCTTATAGAAAAACTTGTGCAAGTTGGCACTGTCATCAGTTATAGGTTCACCGCACTCCTTGTGTTCTATACCTAAGTCCAACACAGCATCTAAACAAGACAGTAACATCATTACCAACACAAACACACACACAAAAAACACTTTTATGTGATTGAAATGAAAAAAACAGAATAATTCTACCACCATGTAATTCAGTATCTTCAAATTTACTATACCGGTCACTTTGAGCAACTTACTGTACTGTAAAACACATATGTTGTTTATTGTATGGGTGGACAATCTAATTACCATGGAGATCTCTGATTATCCTTTGCAGCTGATTAGCTCCAACTGATGAGGAAGAAGCCATTGTGGGGAAATGGGAAGTGCAGTCAGGAAAATCTATACGTATGATTAAATACAGAAAAAATGCCATCATGGTATAAACACTGAAATGACAAGAATACCTAAATAAATACATCATAGCTTGTGTCTGTTTAAAAAAAAAAAAAAACTTATCAAAGTTGATAACTTTGATGACACACTGAGGACCCACAATGATTAGCTGAGGAAAGTTAGCTAAGCCTGCAGAGGAGGTACAACATTTACATAACAACGACGGCAAAGCGCTTCGCTGTTTGCTGCGACGGCGTAGTGTTGGGAAGTCAACATTGTGTCATTTACGGCCGCCATTACAAACCAGGAAGGTTCATTTTTAACACTTTAAACAGCTTTAAAACGTCACAAACCGCAACATAAACAATGTTTGCCAGAGATTGCGAGCAACATAGCGACATGCACCTGCTTTATTTCCTGGGTTCACTTAGCGTCAGTTTATGTCACAAATCGTCGAAATGTGGTTATCCATAGCGCGAAACATTCCAATAATAAAAATTCAGGTAAATAAAAAAACGTACTTTATGTGTCCAATTGTCCAGAGTGTTCAGTTTGTAAGGAGATACAGCAGAAACTTGCTACCACTGGAGGCGGGTGCAATGATGATTGACAGCTCTGACTGACAAATAAGCAACAGTGTCTGCTTGACAGTTTGGTTGAGACAAGTAAATCGACAGCTCAGACTTTTGGGCAACAATTTATCTATTCGAATAAATATAAAAATGTTTTTTTACTGTGTGTTGATTAATCTGATATTTTATATAATTGAATTTTATTCAAATACATCTAAATTCATTTTTGCTTGTTTGTTTTCTCTTTGTCTGTCTTTCATTCTAATGAAATTCACATTTGGTGCTATGGTGTAATGAGTTTATATCTTCTCATTCTTTTTTGAAATGCCAAAATTATGATCAAACAAACAGTTTTTCTGCAAAATTGAAATTTGCAACTGCAAGTTTCTCAAATCCTCAAGTATGCTAGTTTTCTTAGTTTTATGTCATTTAAAAATGTTTCAGAAATTGCAGACTAAGTAATTTAATTAAACAAAAAGTTTTTTCGTTCTAAAAGATAAAATGCCCTTTTGGATTATTGTTGTTTTTTGTTCAATTCTTAGAAAATCACATAATTATGTTAGACACTTCAGGCTGAGTAGGTAGCAACATTATTGCTGAAGCTGTAAAGGCAACAGTCATGGGTGTAAAGTGTCTTGCACAGTGTCCTTACACTTCCTGGGCCCCACAATCACCCAAGAGCTCAAGTGAGAGCAGAATATCAGCTCCCTCACCAAGAAAGCTCAGCAGAGGCAGCCAGGATCGCAGCCGACCCCTCTCATCCAGGACACAAACTGTTTCAGCCCCTCCCCTCTGGCAAGAGGCTCCAGTCCATCAAGACCAGGACCTCATTTCACAAGAACAGTTTCTTCTCCACTGCAGTCAACCTCCTGTACAGCACCCAGATTATGCCCCAACTCAAGGACAGTCACTCTCACTTTTTCAAGTTGTACTACCTCCCATTGCACACTCACTCTCTGTACATGACTTCTTATTTTATTTTTATTGTATTTTATTCTGTCTTTGTGTATATACTTTATATTTGTTGTTTGCATTTCAACTTCATATTCTATATTATGTTTATGCACCTGAAATCAAGACAAATTCCTGGCACTGTTCTTAACTGTACCTGGCAATAAACAGTTTTCTGATTTGGATTCTGATTCTGAGGTAAAGTGAAAACATTCATGCATGTATTTAGTTCTCAAAGAGCCTGACTGCATGGTCCCAGAGACCCACGAGGTCAAGAGCCTGGGGCGGCTGTAGCTCAGTTGGTAAGGCAGTTGTCCACATGCCACAGGGTCAGTGGCTCGATCCCCAGTCTTAGCTATGTGACAAAGTATCCTTGGGCAAGACACTAAACCCCAAGTTGCTCACAGTGGGTCGGTTGAGGACCCTGCATGGCAGCCACCGCCATTGGTGTCTGAGTGTGTGGATGGGTGAACATTGTAAAGAGCTTTGGTGCAAAAACAAATATCCCAAAAAAACCCATAATTTACAAAAAGTTTATTTCTTATAGATTTGAAATGATGTTAAAGGTGGGGAACTGTTGGTGTTGTGTTAAGTCTATTCCCATTTCATGAATTGTTCTTTCTGTTCAGCTTTTGTGGCCTATATAAAGAACAATTTCCAGTTCCCCAGGTATTTACTGGAACGTACTGTACTCATCTGGACATTACTGGACTCATCTGAATAATACATCTACACCACCTTTGTGCAAGTAATGTACAATCCAGCATTTATTCTCAGTTTGTTGTCTGGACCCCTCAGAAAGTTTGGCTAAACCATAGTGAAATTAAAGTTTATAGTGTTTTATATCTCAGAAATAATTAGATGATGTTTTGAAAATGACTACTGCTATATTTACTCCTGTTCGATTTTTTGTACTTGCAGGCTAGGAGGAACATGGCTACAACTGAAGGCCTAATGCTCACAGCTACTACAGACATGATGAGTAATTATTACTCTGGTGAGGATGACTATTATTCCAATTATTATTTAAGTAACATAACTGATGAAAGATGCAACAAAGAAGCTGTCATTCAGTTTGGAGCAATCTTCACTCCGGTGTTCTTTTCCATTGTGGTGATTTTCAGTCTGTTTGGCAACATTCTGATTATTGTGATTCTGGCCAAATATGAGAATTTCAGATCCCTCACCAACACTTTCATCCTGAATCTGGCCATATCGGATCTCTTCTTCACTGCAGGTCTGCCCTTCTGGGCATACTACCACATGTACGGATGGGATTTAGGGGAGGTTGCATGCAAAACAGTCAGCTTTGTCTTCTACATTGGCTTCTATAGCAGTGGCATCCTCCTCATCCTGATGACTGCTCATCGTTATGTAGCTGTGATGAATCCTCTGTCTAACATTGTGTCAGCCACAGGTGCGTCTAGTGTCATAACATCCGTCATCATTTGGGCAGTCAGCATCTTGGTTGCCATTCCAGGCTTCTGCTTCACCACTTCACAATCTAAACACTGTGTATATAAAGATTCCAAATGGAAGTTATGGGGAATCTTTCAGCAAAATGTGCTCTTCATAGTGACTTTGATGGTATTTGTTTATTGCTATGCTAAGATCATATGCAGGCTGCTGCGTCCTACTGTCCAAAGAAGAAGAAGCAAAACATTGAAACTAATTTTTACGCTTATGGTTGTCTTCTTTGTCGGCTGGGGACCTTACAACATAGTATTGTTTCTACATTCATTGTCTCATTGGACAACAACATCTGTTGACTCAAAGACTCTGGCTGCAAAATGTGAATCGGAAAAATCACTGGATTATGCTTTGTACGTTAGCCGACTTTTTGCCTTTTCACACTGCTGCCTTAACCCTGTGTTTTATGTGTTTTTGGGGATTAAATTCAAAAACCACTTGAAAAAAATGCTAAAGAGCTGGGGCAACAACAAAAGCAGCATCCACAGCAGACAAAGCCGACTCACAATCACATCGGTAACAAGTGGCGAAGAGCTCTCGATGTAGTAGGCATAGAGAACATACATAAACCAGAAATTCAGACATACCGTATGTAATAATATAAATGTACATTATATGTCGTTGTGGCTATTTACATACTGGTTACTTACATAAACTGATTGGCTGCTTTATGAGGCACAACTGTACACCTGCTTGTTAATGCTAACATATAATTTAGCTGACCAAATGTAGCAGTAGCAGAGCGCATTGACCATGTCTAGATGACAGATTGAAATGGGAAGGAAATTACTCTCTATGACCCTTAAATTGTTGCGTTATTGCTGGTGGAAGACTGTGGCTGTGTTTAAAATTGCTAATATTTTGATATTTTGACATGAGAGTCTGGTGTTCACAGATAATGGTGTGAAAAACAAAAAATCTGGAAACACCCGATAATGAGAGAGGGCAGAGGAGAATGGTCAAAATGGTTCCAGATGACAAGAAGCAAGAAACTCAAACACCATGTTACACTAGTGCTATACACAGAAACATGTCTCTGGATTTGTGCAGTGATATGCAGATGGTAGGGTCAGAAAGACATGGATCCATTCTGCCTTGTGTCAGTGGTTTAGGCTGTTGGTGGTGCGATACTATGATGAATATTTTCTTTGGACACATTACCAAATGAGCATAGTAAGAATGGCTCTGTATATCTGATGGTTACTTCCATGAGGATAAGAAGCCAACAAGTTAAAAAACATGGACATGACATGGAGTTGAGTGGGCTCCCACGGCTGCCACAGCCACCAGTTAGCAATCTAGTAGAGATGCATAAAGCTTTGCAGCAACGATGTGACCTATCAACAAATATATAACAAATAAAATCAATGCAAAGTGTATGTTTGACAACAATGATTTGCAATGTACAGTGTTCACCTATGTTTTATTTGTATATAGTTGTCTACTAGCCAATTAATAATCAAACTGTATGATTGTTATGGTCAATCATTTTATCATTCCCTATTAGGTTCAGGTAATCTGTTGTCTGGCTCTGTTTTACTTTCTGAGAAATGATGTGACATGACTGTTTTAACTGTTGACAACTGACAATGAGATGTATGAAGGTGAAAATGAATAATTCAGCCTCTCCCACAGCCACTTCCTGTGATCATAAAGAAATAAACTAGGGCGGTGATAGCTTGGTGAGCTGTGGAAATTCGGTCTTTGTATGCATTAAACCTATTGTGATCTTGCAGACATATAATAAACTTACAAAGACAAATACAAAATCAATGTCAAATGAATTAGCTGCATTTTGTTTTATGTGCTCGTGCCTTTAATTATCTGAAATATGTATAAATATAACATTTATGTTTACATCATAATATCAAAATAACTATTTCTCTGCATTATAATAAAACAAAACATTAAATTCTGTCTATGAGTTTTGCTTGAGTTCAGAGCATATTTCTGTTAAACTGAATTGCAACCTTCATGACTAAGTGTGAAACAAAAAGGGGAACAATGATGATGCTTTGCAGAACACAGGGTTTCTTTCACATTTAAAATGCGCTAGCTGTTGTTCAGGGTAAGTTGCTCAGGATTTACTGTCATTGTTCTTTCTATTTGTTAATACTTTTGATGTTTTAAAAAAAATTCCAAAAGGAGTTTTTTTTAAACTACTAATTGCTGCTCAGTCTTAATTACTTTTAGCTGATTTTATATGTCTTCTAATTTTTCCTAGAAATTTACAATGATGGAAAACCTCACAAAGACTTACAAAGATGTCAGCATGGTATATCTTTGTGATAGGACATTTGACTTTCATACCATCAGCAGCGTCTTCTTCATTTTGATCTTCATCTTCAGTGTCACAGGAAATTGTCTCATCTTATGTGTTCTTGTCATTTATGAGAACCTGAAAAATGTCACAAATCTTTTCATCCTGAATGTGGCTTGCTCTGATTTCATCTTCGCTCTCACACTTCCATTCTGGGCTGTCTATTACCTGCACCACTGGGTGTTTGGAGACTTTACCTGCAAATTTATGACTGCGGTACACTTTGTTGGTTTGTACAGCAGTGTCATCCTACTGACTGCCATGACTGTGGATCGCTTCACAACAGTGGTGCTGCAAAACTGGCCAAACAATCGTCTGAAGAGGCAGAGGTGTGCAAAGGGTGCCTGTGCAGCTGCCTGGGTCATCAGCATTGCAGCATCACTGAGTAATGCTATCAGTGTAAAAGTGGAAACGACTCAAAATAACTTTACTATATGTGAGGTTTCCTCAGAGTCAGATTTTAAGCTGGGATATTTTCTCCAAGTGTCACTGCTCTTCTTCCTCCCTTTGGCCATAATTGTGTTCTGCTACTCTGCCATTGTCAAGACAGTCCTGCAGTCTTCAAACAGAAAATGGCACAGAACTCTAGTTGTTGTATGTTGTATTGTTGCTGCCTTCTTCATCTGCTGGGGACCTTACAATATGATGATTTTGTTCAACTTGTTTGAACCCGATGAATGTAAAGCTGCGGAACGCTGGGAGATTGCATTTAGAATCTGTGAGATACTTGCTTTTTCTCACTGTTGTCTGAACCCTCTTTTGTATTTGCTTTCACAAAAGTTGCGAAGACACTTGTTGCAATTTTTGCATGGCAAGAATATGTGGAGGAACATCAGGGAGAAGGGCAACGCTAGTGGCAGTTTCCATAATGTAACTTTTATAGCACAAAACTCTGCTGTTATTCTTGAACAGAACCCCAGAAAATGAAGTAAGGGGGGAACATGCTTTTTTTTTTAGAAGTTTGTATTTATATACTTTTAACCTGTATTTTGAATATTTCTTTATAATATTAAGATGTTTATATTACACATACTATATTTAAAAATTGCCAAGTAAATGATGTAGGATAAATGTGGTTAGTATTAGTGGAATATGTAATTATGTCAATGATGTATGTAGCATATGTGTGAGAATGCTTTACTTTGTGCACTTTCCTAACTCGTATATATAAATAAACATTGTTAAACTGTTGGAATATATTTATTTTAAATGTAGTTGCAAAAAACACATTCAGCTATTTTCATTTCCTTTTTTTCAAACCAAATGCCTCTTTCTGCATTATCACATTAACAAAACAAAAAAGCAGCAAACATTTGCCAGGTAAGCGTTTTATGGCATTTTTGGGTCATTTATTTAGATACAAATTTTATTTTTTTCAATACAAACAGTTGATTAAAAATAAAAAAAATAATTATAATAATAAAATACAAGAATGGATTAAATGGATAGAAACATTTACATAAATGAAAATCTGACTATACTGACAAAACTTGAGAATACAGTATAAAACTGAATAGACACAACCCTTGCTGTATGTGTAGATGCAATTAAAACATCAAATAGACAGATTGTTATAGCTTGAGCAGATGCATCAGTAATTTTCCACTTCCTAAAAACATGCTGGTGTTTTTTTTAGAACTGTGTTCTTCTTTCATGCAAAGCACGCGTTGTTTTTGTTTGTTACCACAAGCTATACACTGACAAAAATGTTGCTTAAATTGGTGCCACCAGTTTTGTGAATAAAATTCAGATTTCATCTCATTCTCAATTCACATGATGTCGGTTACATCTTTGGAACAAAACTGTATGTAATCTGGGTTTGAATACTTATGATTTATTTGATGTTATGACTTTTATTCAATACTCTGAAGTTTGAAACTATTTCCTTAATTTTTTATAACATTTTTTCTCAAATAATGTTACCAGACATCACGCTGACATGGCCTCAGTGTCTGGAGGATGCAGCTCAGTGCCTAAACGTAACTTTATTATGAAGAAATTGGTGATAAAGCTGATGAGAATGGGATAAACATGAACTCACAGTGACCTTCACCTATGACGAGCAAAATCTGAGCAGTTTATCCTTGACTCCAAGTGCAAACTTGTGCCAAACATCTCTCAAGCATTCCTGAGAAAAAGCATTCAGCATAAAGGGATAAATGGATGGACAGCAATGACTGCCACCAACACCAAGGCATAAAACCAACACCTTTTGAAAGTTTAGTTGATTAGACTTTTCTTCTTTCTTCTTCCGTCAAAGACTTTTAGGCAAAATTTAAAAAATTTCACTCGTGTTTTGCAGGACTGTTGTATTAATTAAATCTTTTTAGCAAATTCTCTTTTGGAATTCTATTTATTTATTTAATTAGATTGAAAACTAATTCTGTAGCACCAAGGACTGACTTAAAATATGATGCAGTGGACTGTGGAAAGACATTTTTTCTAACTTACATTATAAACTCTGAATTTGAAAATAAAAAGAAGTAAAAGTGCAAACAGAAAACAATACTGATGAAACATGTGGAGGATTGCGGTGACTTTTGGTTGAAAGAACAACAGGAAGCTGCAAACCAGTAGCTTGTGGTTATTGTAAAACTGACTTCCAAAAAAGCTGATACTTAACAATGTGGCAATAAGAAAACATTTATAAAAAACAAAACAAAAAACAGTCCACACATATACTGTGCTGTACTTAAATAACTTAAGTTGTAATTCTTCCTACTGAAATTAACATTTAACATCAAATCACAACAACTCACATTGTGGTAATGATCTAACTGCACTTAACAATTTAACCCACAAGATGGCAACAACAAATAATAGAAATAATACTTGTAATCATTTCTTTGTGTCAAATATAAAGATTTTTGAAAAGTCACATGAAACTATGTTATTTTATTTGGTATTTGCTTGTGAAACAAGCCTCTGTTTTCAGTGATCACAAATTGTTCACTGTTTATTTAAATTATTCATTGACATATCTAAATGTACCTTCAATCCTTGTCACCAAAATTACACATCAGTTATTTTATAAAATGAAATAGCTCTATTCTCAGGACATTTTATAACATATGTCAACCAGTGTTACTTGCATACAGCATCAGATGTTATATTTGTGTCCACATCTGTTTAGTCTCGGTCTTCATATGTGCATGCACCAATTAACCAGGCAATGTTCCCGCATGGACCTGCTGTAATTGCAAATACAGCAATTCTGAATGTGGTTAATTTATTCCTTTTTTTTTTTTTTTTTTTTTTTACATATGAGCATGACTAATGTGTTAAGTAAGTGTTTCCCTCTAGTATGATTTTGTCTATGCGACACAAAATAAACAAATTAGCTTTCAGCAGCAGGACGAATAAAACTTAAGAGACTGTGCGTTCGTGATTAACTACATCCCACAGTCCAAGTACCTTTGTTTTCTTTTCTTAAATATACTGTTTGTTAGAAATTACGTATTATTTAAGTAATGACAATATTTGCCCAAACGCCATGACCCCCCCCCCCAACCTGTTTTCTGTGGTCCAAATCTTTTAACTCAATTACATATACTGTGTTTCTCCTGAGTCCTGTCAATGTACTTGAACATGGTTGAGTAGCACAGCCCTGATGGCTCCACGGGGGGTCCAGAGAAGAGTGAATAGGGACAGCTCAGTGGGCCACTGTAACAGCACTCATATCTGTCTCTGGGGGTAGATTAAGCTTAATTAACTAAACCATCCAGCACGCTTGGATGAATGGATACAAGTCAAGGGCAGAGCAGTCACGGGTGTGCTCACACATTCTCTGGCAGGCAGTGGGAGAGGGTTTTGTGTAGAAAATGATTTCTCCCTGTATGTGTAATAGCAGCAAAAATGGGATACCGAAGATATAACATAGTTGTGTGTACAAGAAAACAATGTTAGTGACCTTTATGTAGTCTCGCAGTGTGTTTCTATACAGACATTAAAGGCAAATACCACTGAACTATATGCACATTGGCTCCTGGATTTTCTCATGATATGACAATTTGTTCTCACACAGGTTTCTGACTTTCTCAGACTGAAGACAAAAGTAATCTAACTTCTGTTCAAAACCTTCTTGCTGTACAACATGAGCTGCTGGGAAAATGATCGAAATCCCTTCCTTTGTTTTTTAATTCGCACAAAAAACTATGAGGAGAAAGTGTAGGAATTGATCAAATAAAAGCCCGCAGAGAAAACTAGAATAAATGCGCCCTCCAGAGCTAAGACAGAAAAGACAATCTCAGACATCCCATTTCTTATCTTCAAGTCAGTACACTCTCTTTTCCCAGATCATTTTCTTAGCAAATGATGTTGTTGTTCAATCCTGTTTTTAGCCACAAGCCAAACAGCTGTTGTTGTTTTCTTATGTAGTCTCTGCTACTAGCCCTCCCTGGCCCTAACAGTCACTCCCTGCTCTTCTTTTTCTCCAGGGAAACTCACCCTCCTTTTTCACATTGATATCTCCCCTTTAATTCTGGTTATCTATAACGATAATTACTCCAACCATATGTGAATTTAATTGATGTCTAGCAAATGTGTAAATGTGTGTGTACTTTGTGCATATTGCTAATAAAGTCATAGTGCTTGTTAATCTGGACTGTCAGGGAAATGCGCGCAAATCGATTAAATGTGTCAGCTTTATCATTACAAACAACTGTTTTAGCGAACAAATATAGATGACTTAATCCACGTGTGACACACACTGGCATGTATGACATTTCACTAATGTCCCACGTCCTGATCATATTCGTCACAGGAATAAAATGTTTTGAAAAAGGATTAGATCCACTATTTATCACACACTTACCCTATTTATGAGCACACACACACACACACATATATTTGATTTGCTCAATCAGAAATTCAGGAGGGTTACATGTTTTGGAGCCTAGTTTTATAAATGTACATTTTAAAGATGACCCATCTTCATGCTATATCTTGGCCACAACTTTGTCAATGCTATGTTACATTTCTCCACTAGAGGGGACATGTGTATTGGGGTAATGCTGCTTAAGTCATCATTACTGGGCCACATGCACTTTCCTTATCAGCCACAAAGACAGCAAAGCCTGCTCTTACAGACTGACAAAAAAAATTATTAGTCCCTACAAAGAGCTTTTAATGCATTTTCATCTTTCATCTGAACAACTTTGTGTTTGGTTTACATTATGTTTTAAAACACAAACCACAACAAATCCAGCTTGTCTCTACACATCCCATATTAGATCTTGCAATTTTTAGGGTCATCCTCATTTACTTACCTGCTGTTGTCAGATAGAAAAACACAGTGATTAACTACCATGGAGACTTAATTAACAAATCAAACATCTGGATATTCAGACTAGGCCTACTGCAAAGACTTGCCTCTTGTAAGACTGGCCATTTGATGTATCAAACAGTGCGTCCTGATGTTTCTTATCAATTTTTCCCATCTGGCTTGTTTTGTATCATGACTTTTTTTTTAAGTTCTCTCACTTTGCACCTTTATTTAATGTTGCTGATTTATAAATCCAGCATTTCAAGGATGTTTTTGGTTACTTTGGGGATTAAGCATTAGGGAGGACTGGATAATAATTGCAGAAGGACTTTGGACCTACAGGCAACATAAATAACATAACATAACATAACACAACACAACATAACATAACATAACATAACATGACATAACATGACATGACATGACATATTATTACACTGGATAATAATTGCAGAAGGACTTTGGACCTACAGGCAACATAAATAACATAACATAACATAACACAACACAACATAACATAACATAACATAACATGACATAACATGACATGACATGACATATTATTACACTGGATAATAATTGCAGAAGGACTTTGGACCTACAGGCAACATAAATAACATAACATAACATAACACAACACAACATAACATAACATAACATGACATAACATGACATGACATGACATATTATTACACTGGATAATAATTGCAGAAGGACTTTGGACCTACAGGCAACATAAATAACATAACATAACATAACACAACACAACATAACATAACATAACATGACATAACATGACATGACATGACATATTATTACACTGGATAATAATTGAAGAAGGACCTTGGACAAGGACCTAGAGGCAACATACATAACATAACATAACATAACACAACACAACACAACACAACACAACATAACATAACACAACACAACACAACACAACACAACATAACACAACACAACACAACATGAAAAACATGACATGACATGACATAACATAACATATTATTACACAAATAATATTAAATTACAAAATGCAACAATGCCTACGTGTCATAACATAACACAAAATAACACTTCATTGTAGCTGTAGATGCATTCTTTAAGCTGATTTTGTTTTGCTGAAGCAGCGTGATTGTATCTAAAGCCCAAAACTCTACAAACAGGGTCAAAACTATAGACACTTCCTTTATAAATTTAGTGATGCTGAAAGTTCCAGTCTATCTTTTAATTTGCCAAGCCCAAGGCCTCTTAACTTTCTATCAGTGATCATTATTGACTACAGCTGGTAGTGTCTCTCTGCTAACATAAAAAGGGCTGACCATCTCAGCAACACAATGGGAAAGTCCAAGGAGCTCAGTGCAAACCTGTGAAAGACGATGGTTCACACAAATCAACTGATTCCAAGATGATCAGTTTAAACTGTTGTACATAAATACTAGTTATTGTGAGGCGTAGCCACTTCCCAAGGTCTAGAACAAAACCCGAAACTCTCTAACTCTCTAACTTGGACATTTAACCAAATGTTAGGTGTGCACTACGTGTACATGTTTGACCTTGTATGTATTATTGTGAGCATGTGTTTTTGTCCGAAAACCCCACAATGAAGTAAATTCTGGGCTCTAAATGACTGGGTTTTTGTTCATTAAAGATGTAATAATTCTGCCTTATAATATTCAAAAATAGAGTTCAAAGACATAATTTATAGGTCAAAATGGCCATGACAGATATGTCCATAGTGAGTCCAAGTAATTTTTTCAGGATTTCAGGAACATCTTTTTTTGCATTGCTTATAAACTGTATCACAGAGAATATATTCTACATGTCAGAGGTGTTTTCCATAACATAACCACACATCACATAATAACTCATATAATGACACATGTTAGTCCAAAGTGCTTTGCATTGAAACAATTCAGTTTGAGTGAACCCCCTGACGTGGAACTGACTCCTCAAAGCTCTATCCACTGAGCTAATATCCCACAGACCGTGCTTTTTGGCTTACCCCACCTTATCCTCGGGCTGCACCAGCTGCCGTCTAACTTCGACCACTCTCCACGCCCCTGATATGTTGTCCTCTACCTGCCTTGTCCCTCCTCCTCCTCATTTGTAGGTGTTCTAGATCCCTTTCTGGCTGCAACTTTCTAAAAGGTGAACAGAAGTGATTTTCAATAGCACCGTGCATGACTAATGGTGGAAACATGTTAAAATCATCGCAGAAATGTCCTTGGGAAGACAAATGAATTTTCAGCAGAATAATTAACTTAATTAACAAATTTGCATGCATATTCATCAGGGCCATTGAAGTCTTTCCAGCTCAGCTTGATGAACGTTGCTGTGTAATAACCAGCTCATTTACATTCTGCCATCCACTGCCATTTGTGTGGATTACTGAGAAAAGGCAAAGTGTGTGTGCGTGAGTGTCTGTGTGACTG